>CACVBM020000721.1:165684-371966 GCA_902728155.2 Microthlaspi erraticum
ATCAACCAACTCTCACATTCAATTCAATTACTTCAAGGTGTGGTCACACATATGGGAAAATGATCTAGGCCAATAGGTCTTGTGTGAGGCAAAAGGTTTAAAATATATGATCTTGTAGATTTCAAATGCTATGGCGGTTAGTACTCAACAGAAATAAATGCAACATACTTTAAATTTAACGTTTATAAGATGAAGAATCAAACTTGCACGACCCTTAGTCATTGGTTTAAGGATATTTGGGATGTGACTTACTTGATTACTTGATTCTATGATATGATAAAAAAAAAAGAGTTGAATCAAAGAATGAAAGAAAAGAATGAGTTATGCCTAAAAAAGAATATTGAAATAGAAAAATACATGTTTAGATTAAGAAAAGCCCATAAGATTTTTTTTTTTAAATGTACTCATATGTTTTAGTAACGCAATTCAATGGGCCAAAATGTAAAGCCCAAATGTGCGAAACTAATAAAGATACTTAAGGGTAATATAGACTTTTACGGTTTAAATTAGGGCTTCCTTCAATGTATATATAGAGCAGTTATGATTTGTTGAAATACAGACAGTGGTTACCTACTCATTGTGTTCATACATTGCTAGATTCTTGTCAGAGCTACCATAAACCACTGTGAATTTGAGCCACCTTAGCTCCCTAAAGAAAGAGATAAGGTATATCTGATCCATTTTAGAAGAGAAGAGAAACACAAAGATAATACTTGGTGCATGTATTTAAATTGACATTACAATACATTTAAATTGCTGAGCAAACTATGTTTATTAACAATGGTGCTCCCTCTTTTTCCTTTGTCATGTAAGGTTTAAGTGGCATTTGAGCATGGAGTTCAAGTCAAACTCTAGGTATGGTATTGGACATCTAGAAATGTTTTTTTTTTGCATGGGGAACAAATAAAAAGTTAATACAATAATAATATTAAAATTGAAATCTAAAAACATGGAGGAAGAGAAAGACCGCTCAAAATGTTTTTTTTGCATGGGAACAAATAAAAAATATAAGAATTTTCTAAAAAGTTATTATACCCCACCTTCCTATGCCCTAGATCTGCCCCTGGTATTTTGGGATACATGTGTCTCAAAAACCTATGTGCTTGATTTCAGTTTCCAAGTAATGTTTAAGATTTGGAGATTTATATGTCTTGAGCCTCTATGGAATTGATCAACGAAAGTGATTATGTGTCCAAAACTTCATTTATTTGCAAAACCCTTAAATTGGGGCCATGAAGCTATCGTGATAAATATATGTTTTCCATAGTTTTTATTTAGTCAAGTGAAAATGGTGATACATATTGAAAAAAGTTTTATGATCATGTAAATGCCACCTATAACTTATCCAGAGTGGATATATGCATTGTGTTTGTGTTCGGTACAATCAAGTGTTTTTGAAGATGTGTTGTTTCTTTATGCCTAAGCATTTTTAAGATGGGTTGAAGATTTAGGTCTTTTGTTGAAACTAATGGTCAACGTTATTTCAAAGCTTATATTGTGGTTTTAAGATTCAGTTATTTATTGAACCTGACAACTACTTTTTTTACATATATTTTTTTCAGTTCTTCAAGTGCTAAGGGACAGACGATGGACAGCAACAATCCTGAAAACAAAAGTAACCAAACAATTTTGAATGTGGTTCCGTTAAACAGTGCGCCCTACGTCGGTCCATCAAGCAGTTATACATCATCCATGTTAGCCAACAAATCAAACGATAACGCAGAAAAAGCAAGGTCTCCCATGATATTGCTGCCTAGCGGATCAATTCAAGAAGTGTATGACTTACTCTCTCAAAACAAAAACGGAGTTGTCCTCACAGGAAGTGCAGCTTTGGGGAAAATTGGACACACCGTTGGTTTGGTGGATATCGCTGTGTCTGACGAGACTTACTTCTTTCGTGTTTCGCTGCCTGGTGTTGTAAGAGAAGAAAGTAAGTCTCCTATCATTCTATGTCTTTTTTTTTGGTCTGAAATCTTTTGTTGTGAAATGCAACTTAATGTATGAGTCATCACACTCGGCTATTGGTTAAAATCGTATTTACATGTCTAAAACTCGAATTAATTGGTAATAAAAACAGCAAGTCGGTATTGCTTAGTGTTTTGATTTTAGGTCACAAAGAGATGAAGAATATGTAGTTAAGAAGTTTACTAGATTGTTTCCATTATCTGGTTATTGTTTTGTTGCGAATAAATTGTTTGATGTCCAACTTACAGAGTATTTCTCATGCGAGATTTCGGACGATGGTACGGTTAGTATAAAAGGAGTAACAGCGACAGGAGAGAAGACTGTGTGCAAACATTCACAGGTCTTCAAGATGCTTACACAGAACATGTCTCCTCCAGGCCACTTCAGCATTTCATTTCCGCTTCCTGGTCCAGTCAAAAGCAAGGAAGTCACTGGTAACTTTGGACCAGATGGTGTTCTTGAGTGCGTAGTGAAGAAGAAGCTGAACAAGGACTGAATCTGAGATCTGACTCGAGGATTCAGTTTCGCTGAGTTTAAGAGTAAGCATGGACAAGAACTAGTGTTTCTCCGACATCTCTTTTTATTTTATTGCTATGGATAAAAAACTATTGCATTTAAGTTAAACTTACCTGAGACATTGTTTGTTTGTTGAAATGATTCGAATTTTTATTTGAAAAAATAGTTTAAGAAGATTAAGTCTTCAGACATATATTGATGAAATTGGGTTTTAATTTGCTTTTTCATTTATTTTTTCACGTTGTCTAATGAACCTAGGAGATACATAATATTCTTAGAATAATTAAGAGAATCTGTAGAGAAAGCATTATCCTAAATGAAACCGCTGATCCTATCTCCAATCTGAATAATAGAAAGACTTGGCATTTCTTCACTGTATGAAACCATCCCCAGAAAGCAAAACATTTCCTCATTGATTATTAATCATTAGGTCAATGATTTTTGGGGCATATGACTTACTTGATGTATGTTGTGATAGAGAAAGAGTTGAACCATGAGGTTTTATTAGCCTAATTCGATTGCTCATATCTAGAGAATTTAATGCACAAATGTGTGAAACTCATAAAAAAATTCAAGGGTTTTGCTTTTTCAGATATTGCATGTATTCACATTACAATTACATCTACAGAGGAAATTGGGTTTTGCTTTTTCAGATATTCTCACGTTGTCTAGTAAACCTAGGAGAGACATTAAACTATTAGAATAATTTAGAGAATCTTTAAGAAAAGAAAACCGTTGAAACAATACAAATAACTTGTTATGTGTTCTCTACATGAAGCTATCCCCCACAAAGCAAAGCATTTTCTCACGTTTACTTGAGATTTGGAAAATAAATTTGTCAGAAAAAGTATATACAAACAATACAGAAAGGGACCATAACAGTTAGGCAAAGTAAAGGAATAACCCAACCGCAAAGAAAAAAACTTATAAAAATATCATTTGTTCATTACTATATAAAGAATTCACTTGGATACCTTCTATTCAACATAACCTCAAAGATCCTTATTCCAAAATCAAAACCAAGACATTTGAAGAGATGGAGAGAAAATCTGATCTTGCTGCTACCAATCGCATCTACGATGAATTCGAACCAATCTCAAACTGGAAAACAGAACAAGGATTCGAAACTCTCACTATTTACCTTCCAGGTATATAATTAACTCAACAAAATCTCGCGTTTAATGTTTTTTTTGTTTAAATCTCGGTTCTTGAATTGTGTTAACCATTTTCTTGAAATAATAGGGTTTAGGAAAGAGCAACTTAAGGTGCAAGTAACCACAACAAGGAAGCTAAGAGTTATGGGAGAACGTCCTGCTGGAGCCAACAAATGGATGCGTTTCCGCAAGGAGTTTCCTATTCAATCAAACACCGACGTTGACTCCATCGTTGCCAAATTTGAAGGCCCAAATCTTGTTGTCAAGCTCCCTAGACCCGAGCCAATAGCCAAACAAACCTCACCTATTCATACAACAGCCACAAAACCTCCTCTGGTTCCTAAGGAATCCGAGAAGGTTCAACCACCAAATCCAACAAGAGAGAAGAAAGAAGCAGAACTCGCAAAACAGACCGAGAAGGTTCAACCGCCAAAGCCATCAACAGAGAAAAAAGAAGCTCTTAAAGTAGCAGAGAAAAAAGCTTGTGACGGTATACTTAACCAAGATTATAGAAGTAAAGTGAATGCATACAAGGAGAATCTTGGAGGTTATGTTGCATTGATGAAGAACAACAAGACCGCCATTACAGCTGGTATGCTTGCTCCAGCTGCTGCTGTTCTGTTCCTGTCCATTGGCTTCTATGCTGGTCGAATGTTTACTTCTTAATAACCAGTTTACAAATGTATAAACTTTGCATATTTATAAGAAAACATATTAATAACACAAACAACCAACAAAGGAACAAATCTTGTTCTTAATCATAAGAAGTACTAAATAGTTTCCATTCCAAGAAACAAATTGTCCACACAAAAGAAAAAAACGAAACTTAATACCATAATAAAACTAATTTCAACCTCTCTTAAGCTACAACTTATTAAGCAGCTTATCAACAGTCTGATTCTTTTGAAGTCCCATCTCCAACATTTTCCAACGCGTCATAAGAAGCATATGATCATGACTTCTTTCGTGTTCTTTGAGCCTTGTGGAAACATTTGTCCAGTTGTTATACCCTGTAGTTACCAAGTAGCCACCACCATTTGTCTGGTCATCTCTGAACAGCTTGCAGCAAAAGCAAAAAGCTTTATCTAAAGATTTTGAGTAAACCAGCCACTGCCGATTTACTTTCTCTCCATTCACCAAGTCTCTTATGTAGAGCGAATGCGAGAAACGCCTACCATTCGCATTCTTGGGAAACTGATAATCACTCGGTAGCCTTGTCGCTGGACCCTTCTCAACCAACAAGTCTCTCATTTTCGTGTCGACCACGTTTCTCCAGTTTCCAGGATCAGACATATCTTCAGAGAGATGCTGTTCCTTCTTCTGCTCACTTTGATGCAAAACCTCATCTTTCTCTTTCTCAGGATCGTCTTTACTCTGAAAAATACCATCTTTACCTTCAAAGTCGTTTCTTTGAGCAGTGACGCTAGATGTTTCGGGTTTCTTGAGAAACTTTAACATAGCATTGGCTTGAGACTTGACAAATTCTTGTATTTTCTTTCTCTTCCTTCGTTTTTCAGCTCCACCTGGTTGTTTTCTAAGCCCCAAAGGTGCCATTTTTTCTTCTTCTATGGTTTGTACAGAGTAAACAATACTGAATTAGACATATATTCGTAACTTAAATATAATTCTAAACTCCAAAGTCATAAAAAAAACTGAAACCGTAACTGTTAGAACTATTTGATTCTACATCTCACACAAATGACCCATCACACTATCACAGTAAGATATGAATCTGGCGTACCTGAACAGAAGATGGAACAAAAATCACCGAAATCGACCGTGACGGCAGAGAATCCACTTAATCGTCGTTTAGGTCTTTTGTCACTCGAATGACGAATCTATTTGATTCTGTAACCTTTTTTCGTTGATGAAGAAAAAAAGCCCGCGAAAGTTTTAACCTTTTTCCCTCCCACGAAATTTTCTTACAGTTTGGCCTCAAGGTTAAAAGTGTTTTTAAAAGATGATGGGCTTTCTACACAATGACTTGACTTGGCTTTGTTGTGGGCCTATGTAATTAGATATTATATCCTTATACTTAGCGAGAGTAAATAACAAGAACAAGAACAAGAACAAACACAAGTTTCATATAATTTTTGATTTATCTATGATTGTGACGGACGGAGGACTAAAGTCCAATTATTACAACAGGTATTGATACAACATACACGACACATGACACATAAGTTTTAATACTTAAAAATATTAGGAATACAGATAGAACAATAGTTATTAGATTTCCATGTTGGGTACATGATTATTGACTTATAGTTATCGCATCTTCTTAATTTGTGATATTTGTGATATTTGCGATGAACTTAGAGTACCATCTGCCAGATGCCTTTTGCCTTCGATCGCTAGGATTAGTGAAGTTGACCCAATTCATACCAAATCGGATAAAGAAACCATTTCCAAATTCGTAATTGTCCATCGATGACCATGCAAAGTATCCTGCTACGTTGCATCCATCCCTATAATATATTAAAGATATGTTCATGTCCATTACCACTAATAATCGTCGGGAGAAGTATATCAAATAAAAAAGGAATTATATACAACTCACTCTATGGCACATTTGAGACATGCAAGATGGCTGCAATGGCTTTGAATCCGTTTGTTGTCGGCAAGAGCAACTGCAAGCGTCACGTTTCCAAAATCAGCAGCTCCTGAAAATTAAATAATTTAACACAAGATTTGATGATAAACACATACATTTAGGTATTTTTATTGGATAAGTAAACATTTGAATGCAATACAAAATGACATGTACATACCCTGTTCGGTGATGTAGGTAAGTGGGTTTTTGTAGTTGTCTTTGATATAATTTAGAATCATACGGAATCCTGGAGGATAATACACGAAAGCAGGATCCTGTAGAAAAGGAAATAGGAAAAAATAAGTAGAAGAGAGTCAAATCAATGTTGTAAAATCTTCTAAATATGAAAAGGATTATATTCCAAATTGAAGTTGATACTAGCCTGAACGCCAACAGGAATTCCATTGCGATAAACTGAAATCAATTTGTAGAAAATGAGATTAATTATCAAATTAAAAAAAAAATGACAAAGTAGATTTACTTACATCCAATAGTAGTTTGTGGATCGGTTAAGGAACTACGGTTTGTCGGAATAGTAAAATTAGGTATATTGGACGCATATTGTGTAAAGTAATAGTTCAACCCTAGAAAATCAAGTGATCCTTTAACTAAATCTGATTGTTCGGGTGTGAATATTGGCAATCTATCTCCAACCAACTCTTTCATTATCTTTGGATAGTCTCCATACACCAGTGGATCCAAGAACCTTCATAGATGCACAAACATATTCATAAATAAAATTATTTTTTAAAAGTATATATGTCTTGTAACAATAGATAGGTAATATATGAGAATCAATTAATCAATCGATATATACCATCCAACGATAAAATCGACTTGTCGTTTTGCAGCAGCCTTGTCCTGCTCGCTAGTTTCGTTTAATGGCACGAACCATCTTCCGATCAAGGTTATTGCTATCTTACCACCTTGAGTTACCTGCATAAAGTTATATGAGGTTATAAGATACAAATTAATATACTACACAAAACTAAAATAAAACTTATATATACAAATTATGATTGGGTTTATGTATATTTGTATCGATATACCTTATATTTACTTCGGTATAGAGCTACAGTTTTCGCATGAGCTAGAAGTTCGTTATGTCCAACTATATAAGGTTCGGTTCCAGAATTTCCTCCAAGTTCACAGCCAGTGCACCGTCCCGGTGCATGCCCTCCATCTGCATAACCTCTGGTTGCGAAAGTGTAAGGCTGGTTGAAAGTGATCCAAAATTTGACTCTGTCTCCCAATCTTTGGAATAGAAGCTCTGCATAGTTTGTGTAATCCTCCCTGTTCATGTATCATACATATTAAATATGGAATAGATCATGATGCGATGTACATAACCAAATAAAAGAATGAAACAAGTATTCAGTTTAGAATGTAAAAATATATATATATATATTTCCTGGACTTACACTATACGTGAGTGTAGGAACCCTCCGTATGCGTCTTCTAAAGCTTGGGGAACATCCCAATGAAAGATAGTGACATATGGTTCTATGCCTGTGAAATCGTATTCACCCAAGTTAAGTGTCTATATCACATATATGATTAAAATCGCATATTATGACTTGGAATTTACCATTCGCTTTTAACTCGTTGATGAGATTGCTGTAGTATGTTATACCATTTTCGTCCACTCCTCCAGCGAGTGTTCCCTCTAAGATTATAATATAATCACAATATGAGTTAATTCAGCCATATAATATATAAAATTCTTTTGTTAATTAGTGTAGTAATGAAGAATTAACAGGCTGAGATAAATATATGTTTTTTTATTTACTTGGTAAGACCCTTGACCATGCAACTGAGAATCGGTATGCTTGAACCTTCAGTTTTACTAGTAATGCGACATCCTCCTGTTTAGGTTACATGAAAGTTGTAAAAATTACGTTTCTAAATTAAAATGGAACAAAGATCATACATATATGCACACATTCATGATCATTACTAATACCGGCCTCTCACCTTGTAAAGATTATACGAATCACAAGCAAGGTCTCCTGTAGTTTTATCAGGAACTTTTTCTGTATGTAACAAACCAAGATATGAGATGACTAGTTCTTTGGTGCATATTAATTATACAGTACGTGAATGATGTTATGACCTGGATATCTATGAGTGAAATAGTCCCATCCATTAAAAGCTCTATGTGCAGCACCTTCAATCTGGTAGAACAAATCAAATCAATCAATCATAGTATTTTGTAAATAAGTATTTTGTAAATAACTAGTTATTTGACAAATGTTTTTTTTTTTTATGTTGACCAAAGGCAGTTTGAGAAATGTGACAGCTAGAAATCGATACCCAAAAGCCATCATACCTGATATGCAGAAGTAGCCGCACCAAAAGTGAAATTCTTTGGAAATCCAGCTCGGTTGAAGAAAAGAGTATCGTCACAGTTGAAGGGTTCTTTAGCCTTGCATTGTGGATTGCAGACAGTTTGGCTACTCGAAACGACAAAGAAAATGACAAGAATGGCTATTGAGTAGAGAGCTTTAGAAATTGCCATGGATGAGAGATTCATGGTTTCTTTGATGGGTTTTCTGTGTAATTTGATGATAATTAAATGATGAACTTGGAGAGGTTTATATAGAAGGGTTTGGGTGCGTGAGACTTCGCCAAAAAAAAAAGTGTCTGGTCCTTGCATGGAGATTAAAGTAAACTCCTTACGAATATTTGCTTTCAAACTCGAAGCAATTTTTTAATTCAAGTAAACTATTAGAATTATGTACCATTCATTTTTATTTTTGTTTGCGTGGAATTAATTGGTTGAAGTTTTAAGTTCCTTGACGTGTGTGCCCTTCTCCTTTAGCTATTCTAGTCAGCAGCAACATCATTGATTAAAAAAAAAACGATTTTAGTGTTTAAAAAAAAAATTAGCAAAAAAAAAGAAAAAACCTCATTAACAAGTTTCAAACATTAAATTACGAAATTACAAACCTTATTAATTTTAAGGTACAATCATAATAATCATAAATTCATATAACTCTACATATTTACCAGTAGTACTATTTGGAAGGCGATACACATAAATCTTTGAATAAACAAAAAATATATATATTTTTTTAAAGGGCTTTCATTATGAAAAGTGAATTACGGAAACCATAAAGAACCAGATCAACCACAAAGATTAAACAAAAGAATAAGAAAAACAGAACAAGCAAGTAAGCAACCCAAGATGTAGGATAATGTCAAACAGTCGACCAGATAAGGAGAAGACTTTCCCCACGATTGGAGCCCATCTTTTTCAGAATAAAATATACTCTATCTTTGTTTTCTAAGGTAAAACTTCAATAAATACGAGAAGATACAAATTATCTATCTAAATTATTAGCAAGACAATATATGTACATCTGTATAGAGAAACAAAGGGGCATATGTGTCATTGATCCGGTTTTAATCCACTTATTATACGTAGTGCAAGTACATATATAGTGAAATCGTCTTTATAAAAAAAAACGTATATTGTGAAATCGTAGTAAAATAAACATGATCGAGTCCAAAGGAACCAATGATCATACAAAAATTATGTTTGAGAGTTGAGGTTAACTAAGACGAAAACACTTTGTTAGTTTTATAAACAAAGCAAGTAAGAAAATAGTAGAAGGTTTGTAAATATGAATTATTTTTTAACAAAAAAAAAAGAAGTAAATATGAATTATAAGCATTGGCAAACAGAAACAATTTAACTATCAGGGAAAATATTAAGAAAATATTCTCAAACTCAAAATGTAGAGTTAGACTAAGGGCATCTCTACTCTAACCCACTTCTATTGTGGACTCTAAACTCTATTTTAGAGTTCCATCTCTAACTCTTCTCTATTTCTTACTCTAAAATAGAAAAAAACTATATTTGTAGGAACTATATTTCTTCCACTATGTTAGAGTTGATTTTTTTTATTTTACACTGGTCCTTCAAATTTTAAATATTTTTATTTATGATGTAAGCAAAAATAATAAAATAGTCTTTATTGTCAACTACAAACAAGAAAAAACCTAAATTATAGTATATACGTTATCACTTGCTTGTTGATTTTATTTTAGACTACCTTGATCCACCTAACAAATGATACCATGATATAGACAAGTTTTGTAAATAATAAAATAAGTGGGATCAAATTAAAACCTTTTATAAATAAAACGTACAAGTATAAAGTAGACATATGATACTTTTTTTAAGAGCGAAAAATAGAGAATAGAGAGAAACCAACTCTATTATAGAGTTTCTATTATTTTTGACTCCATGCCTAAAATCTATGGATCATCTATCCTCTTTTGGAAAGAAAAAAACGTTGAAGAAGCAATAAGTTCACGATTGAACAATAACAATAACTTCCACTTTTATTGGGTATTGAAGAATTAGTTGCATCCTAGATTCTTAGCCGCGCTATGCGTGGGGGTCATTTTTAAATAATTATTTATATTTGATGTTAATAAAACAGTCGTTGTATATATATATTAAACAACCCAAGATCTAGAACAGGGTCGCTAGCCAAGTTCTAGCATTGAAAATAACTTAGATGAAGAAACCAATTGATAATTCTCTAAACTAATGTCTCAATCAATCAAACTATGAAATCCCTTTGCAATACTAAGAATGCAATCGAGGAACTACGTACACATACAAGGAGTCAAAGTAAAAGTAGATATCATGGATGTCATTATAGAATAAGGTAAAATACATTTCACGGCTTAGAAAATCTTATCCTAATTAGTTCGTATGGTACATAGATCTCATCCCAATAGCTCTTAATAACAAAATCTAAACTCAATCGAATGAAAGTTAAGTATCTACGTGGGTAACGTGGCTAAGTTGTGTCCAAATTTCAGTTTTAACCAACAACGGCAAGGCCTTATTCCATATGCCTTAACTTATGCACGATTAGTTATCCTTTTCACTTCAAATGGCTCGTTCTCTTTTGAAACAACTTAAAACCTATAAACATACGACAGAAAGAAAAAAACTACATATTTTTTTTTAAATACGCTTGACTTGATAAAAGAAGATTAAAACAAATATCAAGAACCGATAATAACACAGCCTATCAGCCATCACAGCCAACTCCAAACAGAGTGCTAAAAATCTTGGTAGTCGATCTAATAAGTTAAGATATCTGGACCATAGATGAGATTCTAGCTTTGAATGTAGAGGCGAATATTTATTCTTCTCTTTTACCGGTTGTCACCAATTAACAATGGACGTTATTGTCTGATCAAAGGCAAATCCAATCACGAAAACTATGTGTTCTTCTGTACACCATCTAACTGAAGTCAAATTGGTATTTAAAACAAAAAAATTGACATTTTTGTAGTACCAAGGGAATCGTAAAAGATCCAATGAGAAACAAAGCTGTTTTTAACTTTAATTTTTTTAATAAGTGATGTACTATGTAAACTTCAGCAAAATTTTGAAGATTAGATAGAGGATTAAGGTTATGAAAGGCTTGGTGCATGGGATTAACTATGTAAAACTTCAGCAAAATCTTGATATACGTCATGTTCATGATTTCAGATCGATTTTTTTAGAAATGAAAATATTGTCTTGTACGGAGATTTCAAATTTACAATACCAAATTTCTGACTTAGCCCCTCTCAGTTCTAGATTATGAGTTTTGAACTTACAAGAGGAGAATTACAATGACTACTATAATGGGTGCTTCTAACAATCCCAAATTTGAAGAGGCTTCTTGGGATGCAAGGCTTCTTTGAGCTTACGACCAAGAGTAAAGGCAAATGGATTCACTGCATTCCCGATCTACATATGCTTGTCTCCTATTTTCCCTACGAACTCATAGCTATCCGGAGACCCCTGCAAGTTTTTTTAATAGAGAAACCAACAATTTCATGTCTATTAAGAGATAACAATCACTGTTATTTCCAATTGCTTTGACATGAAGAGAACACTTACTATGAACATTATAAGAGTTTGTATTACCTAAGATCGAGCGCATTCACGAACTGTGAGAATTCTGTCTTGGTCAGGATGGAAGCACATTCCCACCATACTATGTTATTTTTTTATACAGAAACATATTGTTAGTATATACGTGAATAATGAAGAACTATGTATAAAAACAATTCTTGATAAGTAAAATTTTAAAATGCAACAGCACAAGGTCGTGATTTTTTGAATAACCAGCAATAGATAGTTGGATGTATTAGACTACTTATTTAGAGATTACACTGAAAATAAATGTGAAAGTGATGAATTTGTGACAAAATGCTTATGAATTTCAATTTTTAATTTTTTTTCATCTTTTTGTAATCAGTACTATATTTTCTGATTAAAAAAATTATTAGTATGTGCCACATGCTAAATATATTCTCGCGTTCGCCTATGTAATAACCTTTGGATAGTGAGACTCGTGTCTGCAGTCTTTGACAATTTCTTGTAAACCGGCACGAGCCTTGTGAAAGAAATAATCATATATCTTCTTGTAGCTAAAGCAGGTTATAGACAATAAAAATCTGCAAAATCAGTAGAAATCTATACAACCAGAGAGCCTTCATATTCAGAATATACTTCATTTGTTCACATATCCACAAGATTGACACTTTGCACCCTTTCAATTCCAAAATAAACAGTATTTTGACTGCCATATAATTCCAATTTTAATTTGAAATGAAACACATTTACATTTCAGGAATTATATGGTTGGCCAAAATGTTTTTTTTTTTAAATCAAAACGGTGTGAGGTGTCATCCTTTTGGACGGGTGGAGAACTAGAGTATTGGATATGAAAATGGCTCTCCGGTGATATGGATCACTATAAATTTGACAGATTATGATTGCCTTAAACCTGCTACTAGCTACAAGAAGATATATAAATTACTTCTTTACAAGGAGGCGTGTGCATGTACCTCATTAGCGGTTTATAAGATCTACATTGATGCAAAAATTACAAAATTATTACTCCATAATTGTAGAAAAGAAAAACAAGAACATATAAGAATCATCATGATCAATATAATCTATGAATTTCAACATTACATCGATTATATCAACGCAAAAAATACTTCAAATCTTTTTTGTAAAATCAGCTTGAAAGCAAGGTTAAAATTGTTGAACAATTAGAATAAAGAAATCTATGAATATTAACAATCATTGTATTTGGAGATGGACACATAATACTTACGTTTAGAAATGAAACCGGAATGAGATCGTTGGAAGAAGGTATGAGTAAAGCTATGATAAGGCTTGGTGGGATTATATATAGAGACTCTAATTTGACATAAAACGGTTTTACATTTTAAGAATTATATAGCTGGCCAAAATGTTTTTTTTTTTCATTTTTTTGCTAAGGAAATCTTGGCTGGCAAAGATTTTGTTTACATTTTAAGAATTATAAGGCTGGTCATATATTTTTGTTTAGCTAATAAAATATTGGTTAGCAGAAATGTTGTTTACATTTGAGGAATTATATGGCCAGTCAAATATTTTTGTTTTGCTAATAAAATATTTGTTAGCAAAAATGTTGTTTACAATTTGGGAACTATATGGCTGGTCAAATATTTTTGTTTTGCTAATAAAATATTTGTTAGCAAAAATGTTGTTTACAATTTGGGAATTACTATATGGCTGGTCAAATGTTTTCTTTTCTTTTTTTTGCTAAAGAAATATTGGCTGGCAGAAATATTGTTTACATTGTACATACGTACATGCATATTTCAAATTCAAATAATCATATGGTTTAACTTCTGGGGAATATATAAGAATATACCAAAAGAAAGAAACATATTTATATAAAAATTCAAAATTTTAGAAATATTTTTAGCTTAGTAAAATTTGAAAATATTGGAAATATATTTGTGGGACTTAACATATATATCTATATATAGTTGCTTATGTACAATTCCTTTGCCGCCAAACAAGTGAGCAAATGAGTATGAATCTAGGATTATTCAGATCAAGAGGAAGAGGTAGCTCCATGTCTCTTGATAAATTCATCGAATGCAGGAAAAACCTCTCAAAGCCATCACCACGGCTCTGGCCAGACGATCCTCAACCTCGTAAAACGCATCTCGACGAACAAGGACGAACCGTTGTTGAAATTCACCACCCGATGCTCCAAAAGCTGGAATCTTTAAGATCCGTGAACGAATTCGATCAACTATATGCCCAGATCGTAGTCTCTGGTCTCCTTCAACACTCTCTCGTATCAGGACGAGTGATTAAAAAGCTCTGCACATGCTTTCACTCGGTTTCGCGAGCTGTTTCGGTTTTCGATTCCGTCGACGAACCTGACGCGTTTCTGGGTAACACCATTTTGAATTGTTTCGTCAATTTGAAGCAGCCCTTTGGTGCGTTGAGCTTTTACTACGAGAAAATGGTCTTGCACAACCATTATACGTTTCCGTTGATGGCAAAGGTGTGTTCGGAGATTGGGTTTGTAAAAGATGGGGAAAAGATTCATGCTTTGGCCTTGAAGCAAGGGTTTGATTCAGATTTGTTCGTTAGGAACTCTTTGATTCATATGTACTCTGTTTTTGGAAGAATGAGAGATGCACACAAGGTGTTCGACGATGGGTCTGTGTTGGATTTGGTAAGTTTGAATCTGATGATTGATGGGTATGTGAAAGATGGTCAAGTGATTATTGCGAGGATGTTGTTCGATGAAATGCCTGAAAGAGATGTTTTTACTTGGAACTCTATGCTTTCTGGTTATGCTAGGATGCAAGATATGGAGGCGGCGAGGTGTTTGTTTGAGGCAATGCCTTCTCCGGATGCTGTTTCTTGGAACTGTATGATCGACGGTTACGCGGCGGCGGGGGATGTTACGATGGCGAGGGAGTTTTTCGATCGGATGCCGAGAAGAAACGTTGTTTCTTGGAGTACTATCTTGGCTCTCTATGTTAGGAACAAGAATTACGCTGAAAGTCTGAGGCTTTTCGAGGTTTTGATTGATAAAGGAGATGGCTTGAAGCCGAACAAAGCGTGTATTACAAGCGCATTGACTGCTTGTGCGAATTTGGGAAGGATTGATACAGGGAAGAGGATACATTTATATGTAACGAGCAACGGTGTTAAACCTGATTTGCTTCTCTCAACCGCTTTGCTTACGATGTATGGTAAGTGTGGTGCAATGGACATGGCTAGAGAGGTGTTTGATGGGATGGGAGAGAGAAGCGTTGTCTCGTGGAACTCTATGATCATTGGATATGGTATGCATGGGGATGGAGAGAAAGCGTTAGAGATGGTTATGGAGATGGAAAAGGATGGAGACGTTGTACCGAATGGTGCTACTTTGGTTTGTTGTTTGTCTGCTTGTGTGAATGCAGGGATGGTTTTAGAAGGTTGGTGGGTTTATGATCGGTTAACTCGAATCTATGGCGTCGAACCGAGAGTAGAACACCATGGATGCTTGGTGAATCTTCTTGGCTTGGCAGGTTTGACAAAAGACTCGGAAGAGATGAGAGAAGAGAGTCAATCTGTTCTCTCTTCTTGCTGGACGGTTTCGAATCCTGAGGTTGGAGAAATCTTGGCGAAGCGGCTTGTGAGATTGCAACCAAGTGACATAGGGCCATATGTGTTGCTGTCGTATCTATATGCTGTTGATGGAAAGTGGGAAGATGTGGAGAAAGTGAGGAGGATGATGATGGTGAATGAGAAGAAGCTGTGTATGGTAAGTAGCTCAAGTTACATGACAAAGATTGTGTACTCGATGTTGTGCGAGATAGGTTTCCAACTTAAGGTTTCGATTTGAGACATTGCAACTTTAAGTCTTGGAGCATTACGAGAGAGAGAGAGAGAAGAAGCTATTTAAAAACAGATTTATAATAGCACCCAAGTTCCACAATGAATCACAGAAGGAGAAGATGGCAAAAATTATAATGTAATATATGCTGCATCTTTATTTATAGTGAAGCTTAGTGTAATGCTCAGAATAAATAACAAATCATGAACAAGGCCAACATAAGGGAGTTTAAAGCTACTCCATGATCCTTTGTGTTCGTAACTCCATTTTTCTTGTCTTTTGACCCATCAGAACCTGAAACTTAAAAAAGCAGTTAGTGTTTTTAAGAGATGATAATAGATTCAGAAAATTTTACCAAAAAAATAAATTTGTTGATTCTTCAACTTATAGTACTATAAATTGATGTATCCTTTTATCTTGAACACTAGAACCAGTTTATGGTTGATACTTGTAGATCGAAAATCCGTAAATGAAAAAGAAAACACTAAAATCTATATCTTGTGTTCGTATTATATATGAATGTAACTTATAAAAAGAATAAATCTTACCTGTTGATGAACCTTCACTTCCGGTTGGAGTAATCGTCGGAAAACCCAAAACTATTTAACCAAGATAACAAGAATTAACTCCAAACACTTTGTAGTTGTAGTTTCTTCTTTTTTACAGAGGTAAAACTAGTTCATGTTAATAAAATGTAGGATCCCCTTAAATGATTTGGTTGTTTTATAATGGTAAATCTCGTAATATTGTAGTTACATGTTACAATTTTTACTAATCAATACTCCGGCCTCCGGGGTCCATAATCAATATAGTAATTATATTTTATTTGAGTTAAATTAAAGGACTGTCACTCAACAAGAGTGAACTAAGCCGTTGGATTGAGTTTAGTTAGATCGGACGGTCCAAGTAACATAGAGAAAAAGTAGGTGTACGGAGCGAGAAAATGTACCTGAACACAAGCTAGGAGATGGAGCTTTCACACCGCAGACTGAGGGAAGTTGCTCAGCTCTCTGCTTATCAAGCTTGACACCAAAACGCGGCGATGCGCCGGCGCCGAGAAGATTGCAGACGCATTCCGGCGAGCTCTCAGCCATTCCAGCAAGCTCCGGGCAACAAGCAGCTTCGGGTTTAGTCTCAGTACTTCCTTCTTTAACGTAGGAGAGACAGTCTGATACGTTTAGCATAATCACTAGACAGTTCGCCGGAGAAGAAGGTCCATCGGCGGCGACGGGTTCTGGCGCCGGAGGAGTCTGCGCTGAGGAGAGTGTGAAGAGGAGGAGGAGAAGGAGGAGGCCGGTAAGAATGTTGGCGGTGGACATTTGGTGGGATCTGATTGGATCTGAGATTGAAGGTAGAAGTTGTTGGTGGAGATCTGAATGATTTTTGGAATTGGAAATATTTTTGTTTTCGAAAGATTACTTCAGAGTTTGGACTTGAGAGTGAAAAAATATAAAAGAAGTGTATTTGCCTCTTGTGGTAATGGAGCCCAAACATAGATCATTCGTTGAATTTAACACGAAATGCGTGACAGGACATGACATTTACAAGAGTAGCATTGCTCATTTGCTCTAGTTCGAGCGTTTGGGTCTTAGAATCTGCGACGAAGAACATTGCGTCCAAAATAATTAACATGAAAAGAATCAGTTGTGGGGTTTTGTCATTTGTGGTTAACCACAATGGCTAGAAGATCAAAAGTGATTCAAGAGAGTAAGTGGAAGTGTTACATATGGAACATCGTCAAGTCGATCGCGATTCGTGAACTATGTTCGTAAAGGTGTTGTGGTTCACGATTATCTTTAACAGGTGTCAAAAATGGGTCAAGGGGTCAGTGGGGGGACTCGAACCAGAGTAATGGGGGTTCATTTAGGCATCTCTTACCATTTTTGCTACTAAACTTATTGGTTATTAGTAAAAATTTTGTATTTAATACGGTGTCCAACTGGACACCGTATTGCTCTTATTGCATTCGCCACTGGTGGTCCGTAGACCGTAATTTATATACGGACAATAGATACCATTCATGTCAATTAGCAATATGGAAAAAAAAATTCACAATTGTGATAACAAATAACATGAATCACTGGATTCCATAGCAACACAATGTACTCACAATTGTTTCAACATAAATATTAATAAATAGAAAAATAACTTAAAATATCACCAAAACTAAAAACTATTCATAGTAAGTTGGTGTATTGTTTTGAGTTCTATTACACAATTATCTAAAGTGTTTATAGAAATCAATTCAATTGTTATTATGATAATTTTAATTTTATTTTATTGTTACTTTAATTTATTAATTATTTAATAATTTAATGATTATATTTTAATTATTCTCAGACCTTTTTAATGCATCGAGGTTAGACTAGATATCCGCATATATATATCGATAATAATTGTTTGGATCCGACAAATCACGATCCAAATATCATAACATTTTAGAGTATTTAATCCATATCCACCTATAATTATAACATCCAAATTTTACATTAATTGAAATTTACAAAATATTTGTACTTTCACTAATTCAGTAGTATTATTTTTTTAACGTACGTATATCAAGAATGTAATCAATTTACGTTTTGTTTGAGTGCCCTTTTTTTAAAAAAAAAAATCTTTATAGAAAAAATAGTGTTTCCAAATGTAATAAAAACAGTTCATGCTTGACAAAAAAAAAGTCAAAAACTTTAAAATCAATATATTTAAGCTGAGATGGGCTTTGAATTAGGTTCACTGTAATAGCAGACTACAGACCCGTAAAGGTAGAGAAAGAGAGGCTTTGGAGTCTATCGTACAATAACTAGCGAAATTTACCCGATTTAGGGTTCCGATATGGCCGATGTGACACTACCTCCGGCTGATTCCGTCGACAACAGCCTCCCGGAGACGACCACCTCTTCCTCACCACCTCCTCCACCGCCGCAGCAGGAACAGCTGCCGGAACAGGATCCCGAGCAGCAGCCTCCTAACCGCCGCGAGAGAGATTCCCGCGAGCGGCGTGATGACAGAGACCTCGACCGTCCGGCCAATCGCCGTGACCGTGAACGTTCGCCTCTCCCACCGCCCCGCAGGGATTACAAGAGACGGCCTAGCGGTAGCCCTCCGCCACCGTACAGAGATAGGCGGCACTCTCCTCCCATGCGCCGTTCGCCTCCTCAGAAGCGTTACCGGAGGGAAGATAACGGCTATGATGGTCGCCGTGGTGGATATGGCCCACCCGACAGAAGGTAATATGATTGGATCGTTTTCCATAGCTCAGTGAAGGATTTTCTGCAACTCTTCCAACCAGATTTCTCACACTTTGATTCAAAGAACACTTGAGCTAATTCGTTTTCGATTTAATTAAATTTCAAAGAATATGTGAACTCTTTGCCCAGTGATGTTGCATTGTTGCTTAGGTGCGGATAAATAAGTGTACCACTTATAATTCTATTGAAGATTAAACCACACTTTGATCGTCCTCGCGTATCAGTGATTGCACCGTTTTTGGCGTTTTCCTAATCAGTTTCTCTTTTTCGAATGATAGATTTGGGTATGACCATGGTGGAGGATATGATCGTGAAATGGGTGGGAGGCCTGGTTATGGTGATGAAAGGCCTCATGGCCGCTTTATGGGTCGCAATCAGGGTGAGACATCTGGTTCATTTGGTAAACTGTGTTAATGTTGAGAGAATCAGTATTACCACTTTTGTATCTTACTGAAGATGACTGTCACTGGGGGTTTATATAACTTGGAACTCTGGTTCATTTGACATAGTTCATAGTCGTAGCAGTGGGTTGGAATTAGTTTGAGCATTCTACAATAGAAGAGAGATATCAAGATCTACCTTTTTTTGTTTTGTGTATTTCTCTTGGCAGACTGGGAGGGAGGTCGTGGAGGTTATGGGGATGCTTCCAACAGTGGAAATACTCAAAGGTTAATGTTCCTACATCGTCGTTCATTTTTTTCTTTGTATTACTTGGGTTTGTTGTGTTTATTTTATCGTATGGTGAAATATGAGGTAGTGGATCTTAGGTTTTTTAAAGCTAAACTAGGAATCGTGAGTTGTCTAATGATGCTCAATGAAACGGAGATATATCCCGATATCAAGCCATTATATTGCTCCAAGTTTTAAGTTTGTATCTCTTTTAGTGTTTTAAGTTAAAAAGTTTAACAATAAATGCCGTTGAATCTCTTTTGTCCAGGGATGGATTGATGTCATACAAACAATTTATACAGGAATTGGAAGATGATATATTGCCATCAGAAGCTGAACGCAGGTATGGTTATAACTGTAGCTTAGTCGTGACGCTTAAGCAGTTCTTTCGTAAAAGCTACAAGGTTTATGGTTTTTTTTTCATGATTCAGATATCAAGAATATAAGTCAGAGTATATCACAACACAGAAACGTGTCTATTTTAACACTCACAAAGATGAAGATTGGTATTTTCTACTATCCTTTTTCCATCTTTTACAGTTTTCCTGGAAAATCTGCAAGCTAACCTATTGACATGCTTTTCTATGCTACACTTCCAGGTTGAAAAATAAGTATCATCCAACCAACTTACTCTCTGTCATAGAAAAGTGAGTTCAAGAGCCATTTAATTTGTTTTTTCGTGTTAGTGCCTAATTGGTGTAGTATACTATACACTAATTTGGTTTTGCTTTCCTTTTGTTTTTGGTTTAAAAAAAAAACAAGAATAACTGTTTCAACTGCATATATTCCTTTTAAATTTTCAGGCGGAATGAACTTGCACGGAAGGTGGCCAAGGATTTCTTACTTGATTTACAAAGCGGGGCGGTAGATTTGTAAGTTCTTTACCTTGGCCTTTACTCCACATTTATGACTTTGATCACCATTCTGCCATCTCTAGAGCTCACAGTTTCCCCTTTGTATGTTCCAGAGGTCCTTCAGTGACAGCATTGAATAAATCTGACCGGACCAATGAGCCAAATTCTGAAGATGAAGCAGCTGGTGGTGGTAAAAGAAAAAGACCTGGAAGGGGGGAATCTAAAGAGGCTGAACTTTATTCAACCGCACCGAAAGCACCCAGTTTCACTTCTGATCCAAAGAGAATCCTAATTGACGTTAACCAAGCACAAGCCCTTGTGCGTAAGCTAGACTCTGAGAAAAAGATTGAGGAGAACGTTTTGTCAGGTTCAGAAACTGAAAAGTCCGGTAGAGGTTCGACTGGACCAACTGTAATCATAAGAGGCTTGACATCTGTGAAAGGCCTTGAAGGTGTTGAATTGCTCGACATGCTTCTCACGTATCTATGGCGTGTTCACGGTGTGGACTATTACGGAAAAGTTGAAACAAATGAAGCTAAGGGTCTGAGGCATGTAAGAGCCGAAGTAGAAGGCTCTGATGCAAAAGGAGATGAAAGCGAAAAGAAATTCGACTCTCATTGGCAGGAGAGGTTAAAAGGTCAAGATCCCTTGGAAGTGATGGCTGCTAGAGAGAAGATAGATGCTGCGGCTCTTGAAGTTTTAGATCCACATGTCCGTAAGATTAGGGATGAGAAGTATGGTTGGAAATATGGTTGTGGAGCTAAAGGCTGCACGAAGCTGTTTCATGCTGCTGAATTTGTGTACAAACATCTCAAGCTGAAACACACTGAGCTCGTCGTGGATCTGACTGTCAAACTGCGGGAAGAACTGTATTTTCAGAACTATATGAAGTATGTATGGTTTTTTTCTCTTGGATTCCTCTTCTGTCATTTCAGACGGGTTCGTAATGAAAAATATTATGTGCCATTTGCAGTGATCCGAATGCTCCTGGAGGACAACCAGTGACGCAGCAACCTGGCCCGGTACATGATCTTTTTTTATTGTTGACTAGTCTGTTCACTTTTGGGTTTTTACTTGTGTAGCTTTGTTATTGAGTTTTACTTACGCTGGTGAAATATACTTTTGACAGAGAGATAGACCTATGAGACGTAAACCAGGCATGGAGAGCAGACTGAGGGATGATAGAGGAGGACGTAGAGAGCGTGACGGACGGGGTAACGGTAATGACAGAAATGATAGGCCGGAGGATCAGCAGAGAAGTGATGGTCCTGAGGGTGCAAACCCCGAGGAAGGTGGGTACGATGCATTTGGTGCACAAGGCGGCATTCATGTTCCTTCCTTTTCGTCTGATGTAAACCCACCACCAGTACTGATGCCTGTTCCTGGTGCCGGGTAGGCTCTCTCTCTCATGTAAAATAAAGAGTTGCTGTGTTTTCTCAATGATCTGTAATGATGTGTGACTGATGATGGATGTGGGCAGGCCATTGGGACCATTTGTACCAGCACCGCCTGAGTATGCGATGCAGATGTTCCGAGATCCAAGTGGAGGACCCAACAATCCTCCTTTTGAAGGTGGCGGCAGCGGCAGAGGTGGACCCGCCCCATTTCTTTTATCTCCGGCCTTTAGACAGGATCCTAGACGGCTACGCAGGTAATCACGTGCTTCACTCTATGCTATGAGTATCATCATCACATATTGCCTGTTTATCAAACGTGGTTCACAGGTTCAGTCTAGAACAAGAGTGCAGTATCTATAAAAAACTAATTGTATGAGGAAATGGTGCAGCTACCAAGACTTAGATGCGCCAGAGGAAGAAGTGACAGTCATTGATTACAGGAGCTTGTAGACCAGAGAGAGAGCTTAGAGAGAATGCCGAGTTACCCGTTTTGGTCGGGTTGGGTCAAAGGAACCAGCGTTTGAAGGTGAGCCTGCATTAGTGTGGCAAATATTACATGTTCCCTTGATGTTTGTATACTTGTTTCTCCTAATTTTCACTCTCAATATAAATTTTCTTTTTTTGTTTACTTATTCCTTTTATGTTGTTACTGCTAATCTGTTTTGGACGATTACATAAATGTGCATGAGAATTCTTGTATTCAAGTTAACGCTGTCTTATCTACAACGTTACTTTTTTATAAGTCTTCCAAAACTGCTCCATTTCTCAACGTTATTGTTCAATAATACGGCTCTCCGACAAGAATAGCAAATCATCTCAGCTAATAAATTGTTCAACTATCTGAACAAGACGAATATATACACTTGAAAGCCTGGCCAGAATCAAGACTCAATGCCCACATCTTTATCCACACTTGTGTAGATGCCACATATAATACATATGTTACACAGGAGAACACTGTATCGTATGTGTTAACAAATTCAATCCCAAAGATAAAAACAGACTAAGCCTAATGAGTTCCTTTTAACAAGGATCTTCCTAGATTCGTGATTGCCCTTCTTTCATTCAACATCACCTGCGTTGCTTCTTCGATTGTGGTTCTATCTGAACCTCTCCCTACGAAAGAAAAATTACAGTTTAGAGACTCATACGACGACGGTACGCAGACGAAGTAGTAATATGGGAGTGTGTACTTACAACAATAGAGAGCTGCTCACGGATATAAGCCATTGATCTCAACATGGCACCTAGTGTATCCCTGGACACCTGAAATTTGACCTCTGATTCTCCTGTTGTTGTCTCCGTGTCTTGAAGCTGGAGTAAAAATAACAAATAAAAGTTAATGAGGATTGAAACTCTTTAGTTCAATTACAAGAGTAGCTAATATGCAGTAAAACACTGATCTCGGTAACAACCATACAGAGCCACACAAATTACGCAAAATCATGAAAGAAGAAACTGAGAATTCCATGAGAAACTGGCTGGCTTTATATGCATGCAGGCACAAGTCTAGAGTCTAAAAAGCATACCTTCAGATTGATGACAGCTACTCTATTCGCTGGAGCTGAGAGTTGCTCGCTAATGTAAGCCATAGACCTTAACATAGGTTCAAGCGTGACGCTAGACAGCTGAAATTTGACCTCCATATCTGCTGATGGAAACTTTCTGTAATCGTGCAACTGAAAACATCATCAAACAAAAATCCTCAATAAAGCGGTTTTTTTGGCAGGAAGCAGCAATACAATTGATGGCGACAAATTCGATTTCCCTATACTTGAGTCAGTAAGAAAAATCAAAATTTCCACAAAGGCCAATGTCAATTGTTCAAATCTCGCAAGGCTAACAAATATCTAATATCTTTTAGAGGCAATCATCACATCAGACCAAGTTTCAGCAAAAGTTGATAATTGCAAAAACCAAAGTGGAAGAAGTTTTAGTGCACACCTTTAAATTGATAACTGCAACTTTACCACCGGGCATTGTATTCTTACTCTCCATCACCCAAGTCATTGACTTAAGACAAGGAAGAGCTACCTGAAAAACAAAGCAAGTCAAACACCACTCCAACACCAAACAGAATAAAACAAAAAAACCATGTGAAAGGTTTTCTTTGGGTACCATATTCTCAGGAGCGCCATCATCTCGGTGAAGAGACACTGGCGCCATACGCGGGAGATTCAGATCAGCAACAGATTGACCTCTGGCCACACCATCGTTAAGATTAAATCTGCGTATCATTTCATCCTGACGCGGCCACAGCAACGGGGTTGAGTCAGCAGATGATAGCGAGGTCCTGTCATCACTACCAATTCCACCACCGAGTGAGCTAGGAGGTGCGGCTCTACCTACATTTCTCCTGACAATAGAAACCTTCTTGCCACTTTCTCTGAGTGCCCCTATAGCAGTATTATAAGTTTCACTTGTAATTGCTCCTTCCTCAGCATACTTGATGGCCTCACGACATAAATGATTATAACGGTGACTCAAGCTCTCGTGGCCGTTTTCACCGACAAGCTCATCCAACCCTACATCGCTCTTGGCATCTTTCGTCCACCGCCTCAGGATATAATGCGGTGGCAAAGTGAGTATATTCGTGACGGTAAACACCGTCAAAACATGCCGGCAGAGTATCCCGGAATGCTCAAACATTTGGCAGCTGCAGTTTGCTCTCATCTCAGGGTAGCAAAACGTCACTATATAAGCTTTGTCGTCGTTTTCAAATTTCGCAACCCTAAACGTGCTGGCGGTATCACTATCATCAATCCTGTTTGCAGTGTAAGCGAATGTCTCCACCAGCTCTTCCTGAAACTTTGCAAAGATCCTCCGCGTAAAGAGATTTGCAGCCTGATTCTCCATCGGCGATGGAGTTTTCAACACTGGAGGCGTGTTGGCAGTGTCGAGATCCGCTTCAATCTCCATCTCAAACCAGCTCTCCATAGCCCTCTCGTAAAGCCTAAAGAACATCGGAAGAGTCGTCTGCTGATTCACATACCCATCGAAAAACGAGCCAGGATAGCCTTGGCTAGGAAACACCGCAGCGAAGAACGAGTCCCGGAAGTAAACAGGCACCCACTGAGCTCGAGCATTATACAAAGAGCTAAGCCATTCATGTCTTCCCAAGTCGTACCTATCAATAATCAAACTCCAGGACGACTCAAACTCATCTATCGCCTCGGTGAAGTTGATACAGTTATACAGCTCCACCTGAAAGCTAGGATACGAAAGACACACATGAGCCAGCTTTTCCTGACCTTCCCTCAACACATCCCACTTGTTTATACAGTGACGAGCACCTGGAAACACCTGAGCAACAGCAATCTGTATAGCTCTATCTTGATCAGTCACTAAAGAAACCGGCGGCTGATCTCTCATCGCCGTCAGAAAAGTCTTGAACAGCCAGATAAACGACGCATCTGACTCATCCAAAACCAATGCACAGCCAAATAAAATACTCTGACCATGATGATTCACACCAGTAAACGGAGCAAAAGGAACACGATACTGATTCGACCTGTACCTTGTATCTAGAGTCACCGTATCGCCAAAATGGGAATAAGCAATCCTCGACCTCGAATCCGCCCAAAACACATTCGTCAACTGATTATCATCATCAAGCTGAATCGCGTAGAAGAAACCAGGATTCTCCGCCTGCATCCTCTTGAAATACTCCAGCAGATTATGCGCATCACGCCCGAGCGTTCTCTTCGTGTTTCCATTAGACGAACCTCTAGCTCCTCTACCATTAGACTCTACACGATTCCCATCCATGGAAACATACATCATACCACTAGGCACCACATTCACGCTCTCGGAATTGGCGAAATGCCTACGAGGACGAAGACAGTGGAGCGTATTGGGACTCGCTAATCCATGGTTATGCTCTTTGACAAACTTCGTCACAATCCATTTACCGTTACCATTATTCATCTCTATCCTCACCATTGCATCACAGCTCTCCACAGGTCTTCGTTTAGATCTTTTGCTATGACTACTACTAGTGCACACGAACTCACGAACGGAGCCATCGGATTTCGGGACTGGCTTGGAAGTAAACGCGAGCTGCCTAGAGTACTCATCGTAGAACGATTTAGCGTCTTTCTCTGAATTGAACTCCATGCCTACACATGGCTCTGCGATTCCGGATTCGTCTTGAGATCCCACCAGTGAGTTCTCGATGTGATTCGATACACTGCAATCTCTAGGTTCGGCGTCTACATGATCTTCCATGCCGTGATTCACCATTGGCGAAACCTCGTCGATCAAATGAATATCCATCTTCTTCTTCTTCTCACTTGGTGGAGAGAAGAAGTTCCGATTTCAGAAAACGACTGGTTCTCATCTTCAATGGTGTCTAAACACAGTGCCGATTCTGGAGATTGTGTAATTTCACGGCGATCAGCTCAAATTAGGTTTCCGACTAGCTCCTGACTGATTTAGGGGGGAAGAATCTGCAAATTGAATGGGGATAAACTAGGGTTTATCAATTTGCACTTTTTGAGAATTTGATACAAGCTAGAAAAGCAGAGAACCAGAAGGGAGGTGCGAAATCAGTAGAGGAGGATCGAAGAAGCTTACCTGAGAGGAGTATAATTCGAGAGAATGAGCAAGTTTTGAAGCGAGAACGCGGCGGCGAGCGATGATGAACAAGAAATTCGGTCAGATTTTTATTTTAAAAATAAAACAATTTCGGCGTTAAAGCATTTTAACCTTTTAGGAGGGTAGGAAATGAAATGCTGTGTATATTTTTATTTTGATATCATCCCCAAATTTTTACTATGGCTTGCAAAAATGAGAAGGAACAAAATGTTAAATATATATATATACCTGTACAATAATAAAAATGAGGAAGAAAATAAAATTAAAAAGAGGAATAGTGTATCAGATTCAGAGGACTTGAACAAAATGTCATGAAATTTGAACATGTATTAGAAATAACTTCAGTTCGATTGAAAGAGTTTATGTGTTAGTAAACAACAATGTCAAAAGATCATCCTATAGTCAACAACAATATGTCATTCTCTTTAGCATAGAGCTCATGATTTCACTAGGTATATGACCTGATAATCGGTTTATGCTCATATCAAGCCATCTGAGAGTGTTCAAAGATCAAATCCCCCAAAGCAAATAGAACCAAATAAGCAATTTGAAGACAGTTTGAAATCAGCAAGAGACGAGCAAAAGCTAGTACTTGCATGGTTCTGTTCCTTTCTTCAGTTGTTCTGAACCTTTGTCTTGTGTTATTTTCACTCCCACAAGTGCCTGTGGGACAAAATTACGCGGCTAAGTGTGTTTTGATCTAACCATTCTTAAGCCGGAAGGATCAAGAAAACCAAAGTACAGATCGATCTTCTTCAAAGAAAAATCCTAACTTTTGGCTTCACTCTGCTTTGTGAATGTTGTTGTAAAAATGGGTCTTGTTGGAGATAAATTTGGATCTATTTTCTATCAATTGTACTATAAAAGATAAGTGTAAATCGAAAACTATTTCATTTAATGAAGATTTACAGAGTATTTATAGATTACATGACTGATTCTAAACAATGAAACTGAGAGGTAGCAGACAGAAAAAAATGAGTTTAAATTTTTTAACAATGAAACTAAACCATGTACCAATTACAAAGCGTTGAAACAAATTTAGTCTTTATAGGTCTTCAAAACCCTAAAGAAGAGATTAATAAATTTGACAAAAAATCTCTAGTTCTCTACTTAAGTCATGATCATATGATCTGATTGATGAAGCATCATCATACTCTTGAGTCAATTCTCTTCTTTATATCTTGCTGCTTTCTCTTTGATTGCTTTCACTTCCTTCTGAATCTTGTCACTTCCCATCTCTTCCCTCTTCATCGTCATCAGTCTCTCTCCATTGATCTCACCAGTCAACACTTTCCTCCTTAGGTCAGGATTGTTACTATCTCCAATGTTAAACAGAATGGATCTGTACTTTGGTTTTTGAGGTCCCTCGAAACAACCTAATTTCTCAAACATTGCAGATTCCACCGAAACAGCCACATCCCAAGAATCACAATCAGTCACTCGTTTCTTCATCTCAACATGAACCTCATCAGCGACTTTAGACAACGATTTTTGAAGAATCTCACGCACTTTGTCTCTCTTAGAATCTCCTGTCGACATCATCTTCACCAGATTTTGATCTCTATCATCACGTCGGTCTCTAACTTCATCACGACGGCTCCGTTTTGGTCTACTACCGTAAAGGTACCTCATCCAAGTGTTAAGAAGATTCTTTGCGTCTGATCGGATTTGAGGGTTTCTATGTTCGACGCAAACTCTGGTCAGATTCTCTCCGAGGGAGGAGGTTGTGAGAAGAACGTCTAAAGCGAGTGACTCGGGAACTTCTTTCAAACGATTCATGGCGTCGACACACCTCGCGACTTGTGGAGAAGAATTTGTTTTCTCTCTCGCAGTTTTGGCCGCTCGAATTGCTGCCTCGAACAACTCTAAGAACTCTTGCTTCTTCATCGTTTCTCGTTATCGACTTTCTCTGCCTCCTCGATTTAGGGTTTTCAAAGCAACGAAAGAAAAAATAAACTGAGAATTGTTAGAGAGTGTGTTTATATAGCACCTGAGGAGGCTTTGTTGTCGTTTGCTTGGTTCCCAAGATTGAAGAGTGAAGATTGCCCGAAGTTTCCTTTTTAAAAGTTTGTTAAATGATTTTCCTTTTTTTCAGGTACCAACGTCAGAGTGAACTTTATCTACCAACGTAAATATCATCAGTGTAGATATATGTATAAAATATCTGAACTGTGAGGATAATGAATGATAAATGCTAAATAAAAATGTGAGAAATAATCTAAATATCTGAGACATACAAATTATATGTCCACGACTCCACGTAGTTTATCTTATTTTAATTTTCTACAAACACTTGATAACTATCCTTTGTTTGTTCAACAATTGTGATTACTTTTGTTGTATAAATCTCCATGAAAAAAAAGAAGGCGGATAAATGATTTGTTGACCTTTTTATGGGCTGAATATTATTTAGAAGTGGTATAACTTATTGAAATGAAGAAAATATCAATGTGTTTCCTCATTTTTCCTCTATGGTGGTCATCATTCAAAGCTATAATGAAAAGATTTAGAAAGATCACTTTAAATGGATTATGCGAGTTAATTATTTTGAATTTATTTATAGTCAGCTAAATAATTTTGACTCTCTTTGATGAATTTTTAATATGTTTCTTAAATCTCTCTTTCTTAGTTTCATGCTGGTCTACTGAATGAAAGTCAAAAAAGAATTTTAATTCATGTTTATCTCATCATTTCAAATCTATAAATACGTTTTTAAATCTCATTTTTTAATATCAAACAAATTCTTGAAGCAAACAGATCTTAGACTAACATAATACTTTATACTTTAACTGTTTCACAAGTCATGGCAAAACAATTCTATTCGTATCTTTTCATCTGTTTGTTCGTTCTCTCGGGTAAACAATTCTATTTGTAGTATTCTTAACCAAGGTTAAGATACTTGAGAACTTATTATTTGCAAATGAATATCATCTAAAAATTATGTTCGTTCGTTCGTTCGTTTACTAAAAACGTTTCAAATAGTTGGTAAGTACTTATAGAATTTTATTTCTTGCTAGGTTTTTTGGCTTTGTCAGGTGCAGCGAGTGTGAAACGATGTAGCTCCATCGTACCCCTTAGCAAGCCATGCAGTTTTCAAGAATGCATACCTCTTTGTCTCAAAAAGTTTAACGGGAATGGCGTTTGTGTCGGAGAGAAAAACGAGATTTGCACTTGTGTTTACCAGTGCTAATTTTATATCTCGTATACATGATGATGTTAAACATGACCCAAAAAAATGTGGTCATATATGAATAAAAAATATATTAAAATAATCAGTGAATCCCGGGTTTCATGTGTTCTAAAGCAATATATTATACATCGATGAACTTCTACAAACTTGAACGACGTAAGAAGCAGACCATGACGAGTAGTACTTCATTTTATTTTTTTGCTAAGAAGTAATATAGATTATAGTATGGTCATTAACTTTTTTTTTTCATATACATAAAAAATACAATAAACACGATTTGATGTTTCTATCAACTATTTGAAATTCATAAAAATAAGATGCAACATTTAAAGTTTTTTCGTTTATTTTTTTGGATTTGCTTTTACAAACACATTGATATTTTTTTTTTTTGGAAAAACACACATTGATAAATTCCAGCAGCCGTAAGTGAAGTATCAGTGTATCACCATTATTCTCCATACACGTGTCTTTCCACGATCCCATATAAGACGACCAAATCGAATTCCATCCCATAATTTGTTAATAGCAATGTGGTTCCATACACAAAATTTTGGACCGAAACTAGTAAAACCATTGTGGGTAATACGCCGGCAGGATTTGATGGAGAAAAACACTCTACGGATGAGAGAGAAAGCCGTTACAAAGATGAACCCATGGGTTGCAATGGGGGAGACTTTTTTCGATCGCCATGAGAGAGACGTCGGTTAGTAATGATTCAGATTTTTGATTTCAATATGTACTTTAGCATATCAACAAGAAAAAAACATAGAGAAAACATTATTTTAAAATAAAAAATGCGCAGAAAATTAAGATTTTATGCAGATAGTAATCCAGTATATTACACTTATTTAAATAATAAACTACACTTTGGCAGAGAGTTGGCATGCAAATTAATAACACACTTCGATAAAATATATTTTTTCAAAATGTATGGTACTTAAAAAATAACCCTATTTATAATTTTTTTTTTAAAAATAACCCTATCTTTAAGTGATTATTACACTTTCGCGGAGTGTTGTCGTATCTGCCTATGTTCTGTCTCATCTCAGATATTTATCTGCTTTTTGTTTGAAAGTGTGCATTAGGGTTTAGTGGAGCCGCCATGGAAAAGCCAAAGAAGCAACGACTCTCCGCCGACAGGATTCCAGCCGATCTCGTAATCTCAATATGCTCGAGATTACCGGCGAAATCCATTGCAAGGTTCCGTTGCGTTTCCAAGGAATGGTCTTCGACTCTCCGCCGTCGAGATTTCAAAGACTTGCACCTGAAATGGTCTTTGTCTCGTCGCTCTCTCTTGTTCACCTTCAAACTCAACCGTAAGTGTTGTCTTTAGTGTTGCGTCTATCTCAGATCGTTTTGTGTTGGTAACAATCGATCATTTTGTTTTTGTATGACTCTTTTATATGTTTACTTTGGAAAACTTCATTATCTCTGTGGAATTTTGTGATCAATGGTTGATCTTATTATGTTTGAGTTAATAAATTAAACTTTTTCTTTTTTATATATTAGCAAGCCACTTAATTAATCTGCTGTGCCTTCGTGAATTTTATACTATGTTAGTGAAGCTGATCCATATGTTAGTGAAGTTGATCCATTAGCCCATCGCAATATATATTTGTCAGTGAAGAAGAAGTAAATTAAAGTTACTAGATAACATTTAAATTCTCAAATCTATCTTCTCTATGAAAATATTTTCTTCATTTTTGGGATCCTAAAATGAAAAAACGTTTCTCATTTTTATAATATAATAAAACAAAACAAAAATGTATGGCAACAAAATAAAAATCTTTGTTTTGTCTTATCTCCTCTTTCCTCGGAGAAAACAAAGTTTTGTCTTATCTGCTCTTTTTTCTGCCTCATAGCTCTTCTTTGCTCGATAGTGTGGATTATTGGATACTAGGGTTAAGTGAAGCCGCCATGGATATCCCGGAGAAACAGCTACTCTCCGAGACGGATGACCAAACCATCCCACCCAAGACGATACCGATCGATCTCCTAATCTCCATATTCACCAAACTACCGGCGAAATCCGTCGCAAAGTCTCGCTGTGTTTCCAAGCAATGGGGCTCCCTTCTCCGCCGTCGAGATTTCACAGATTTGTACCTGAAAATGTCTTCGGCTCGTCCCTCTCTCTTGTTCACCTTCAAACTCAACGGTAAGTTTCTCTTCTTCTCAGCACCACAGCCGCTAAACCCACACCAGGACTCAGCTCCTTTAGTTGCTGTCCGTCACATGAGCTTCGACACCGATGATTGGTCTCGTGGCATTGCTTATGCTCAACCTGTCCGTGGGTTTCTTTGTAGCAAAGAAAAAAACCCTTTGGTTGTTAACCCTACAACAGGACAGTGCATCACCTTACCCACAGTGGCGTCGAACTTTTCAGGGACTTCGTATCTGGGTTATGATCCCATCTCCAAATTGTTCAAGGTGTTGCGTGTCTCGGATGATTTTCGCGTTCTGACGTTAGGAAACGGAGAAGCAACGTGGAGAACGATCGAGTGTTCGATCACACCCTTTTACGCTGACCCTAGTGGGATATGCATCGACGGGACGGTGTATTTCTTAGGTTCTCGCTATTGCATTGGGATTGAAGACAACACTGTGCTGTTTTACTTTGACGTTAGGTCAGAGACGTGTAAGTTTCTTCGCGTGGAGGGAAAGATTAGTTTGTGCTCAACGCTAGTTAACTTCAAAGGTAAACTAGGAGCGATTCTCCCTGATGGTCTGACTAGGTTTTACTCGGGAAACACTACAAAGCTTGAGCTGTGGGTTTTGGATGATGTCGAGGATGAGAAATGGTCGGTGCATGTCTACGAGTTGCCACCGTCGTGGAAGAGTCTAGTGGTAGTTGGGAATGCCTCTCTTTACATTGCCGGGATGACTCGTGCAGGAGAGATTGTCTTCTCCCTAGCGCCATACCAGGTGGAGGATGTTCCATTCTGCATTTACTACTATAATGTGGTGAGAAACACTGTGGTGAGAGTTGAAATCCAATTTGGAATGGTAATCCCTAAATTTGACAAGATTCACACCTTTGTTGACCATGTAGAAGATGTCAAGCTTCTGGAAGTTCTTGGGATGCCATAAAGACAGTCCTCAGTGCTGCGCCTATCTTCGTTTGTGCTGGTAACAATTGTTTTGTCTTACCATTTTCTCAAAAGAACAAATTGTTTTGTTTTGTGTTGTTGTATGACTATTTGTGTGTTACTTTGGCAAGCTTTATCTCTTTTGTGGAAACAGTGTCCATGAAAAGTTAAAGGTTATTGTTGCAAGTTATGTTTTATTATTTTGAACTTTTCCATTTCATTGGAAAGCCTCTTATAATTTGTATCTTCCTGAATTTTGCTATGTTAGTTTTACATGTTGACTTTACTGCTGCGTCTATCTCGTTTCGTGTTGGTAACAGTTGGTTTGTTATTGTTCTTGCTGACATTGAGATGGTGAACGGAATCAAAATAGTATTCATTTAATGATGATTTACAGTGTACTTATAGAGAGATACATGAAAGGAATCTAAACAATGAAACATAGGAAGCAGACGAAAATTAAGTATTTAATACGTCTTTAATACACCAAGAAGAGATTAATAAAACTGTCAAAATCTCTAATTCTCTACTTAGGTCATGATCATATGATCTGATTGATGAAGCATCATCATAGCTCTTGAGTCGATTCTCTTCTTTAAACCTTGCTTTCTCTTTGATTTCTTTGAACTTGCTTCTGAATCTGTCACTTCCCATCTCTTCTCTCTCCATCGTCACCAGTCTTTCTCCACTGATCTCACCAGTCAAGACTTTCCTCCTTAGGTCAGGATTGTTACTATCTCCGATGTTGAACAAGATGATCTGTATTTTGGTTTTTGCTTTCCCTCGAAACAACCGAATCTCTCAAACATGGCAGATTCCACGGAAACAGCCACATCCCAAGGATCACAATCAGCCACTCGTTTCTTCATCTCAACACGAACCTCATCAGCGACTTTAGACAGAGACTTTTGCAGAATCTCACGCACTTTGTCTCTCTTGGAATCTCCTGTCGAAACCATCTTCACCAGATTTTGACGATCTCTGACATGATCACGACGGCTCCGTTTTGGACCGGTGGCGTAAAGGTACCTCATCCAAGTGTAAAGAAGATCGTTTGCTTTGATCGGATTTTAGGGTTTGGGTGTTCGGTGCGAACTCTGGCCAGTCTCCCTCCGAGGGAGGAGGTGGTGAGGAAAGCGTCTAAAGCGAGTGACTCGGGAGCTTCTTTCAAACGATTCATGGCGTCGACACACCTCGCGACTTGTGGAGAAGAATTGCTTTGCTCTCTCGCAGACTTGGCCGCTCGAATTGCTGCTCGAAAAGCTCTAAGAAATCTTGCTTGTTCATGGTTTCTCGTTATCGACTTTCTCTGTATCGAGATTTTCAACGAAAGATGTATGGATTGTTGGAGAGTGTGGTCGCTTGTTGCGGTTTATATAGGCAACACCTGATTATGTTATCAGGTTTTGTTGTCGTCGCTTGGTCCACAAGACTCCTCCCCGAAGTTTCCCTAATTTCCTTTTTTGTTATGCTCGTTAAAGGAATTTCCTTTTTTTTTTTGTCGTCAAAGTAATTTCCTTTTTCTGGTACCAAGCAAGTCTAGAGTGATCTTAATCCACCAACGTAAATAAGAATCAGTAGATATGTGTATAACATATCTGAATTCTGAAGATAATGAATGATAAAAGCCACGGAAAAAAAAAAACATTTTTTTATCTGTCCGCATAGTTTACTTCAGTAAAAAAAAATTCCTTTATTTTTTGGGAAATTCTAAGCAAGCATATGTATACATTTTCTGAATACCTTTCTGAATTCAAAATTCATTTCGAAACTAGGATGTGAAAAAACAAATATAATTGCTAACTGGTTACCCATGTAAGTTAATCCTAAGCAAGATGATTCATGCTCATAAAAGGTTTACTAAGATAGATTAAACAAAGCTTAGACAACAGCTCACCGGAGTTTTATTTAGGTGCAAGAAAAGTAAAATAAGGATGAAGGTTAAGCCAAGACCATCAAACTAAATGATTTTTGGATTGATAACATAGAAATGGAAGAAGACATTCGCACAAAGTGGCTGGCTACTCTCAAAATTACTTGAATACAAGAATTCTCATGCACATTTATGTAATCGTCCAAAACAGATTAGCAGTAACAACATAAAAGGAATAAGTAAACAAAAAAAGAAAATTTATATTGAGAGTGAAAATTAGGAGAAACAAGTATACAAACATCAAGGGAACATGTAATATTTGCCACACTAATGCAGGCTCACCTTCAAACGCTGGTTCCTTTGACCCAACCCGACCAAAACGGGTAACTCGGCATTCTCTCTAAGCTCTCTCTCTGGTCTACAAGCTCCTGTAATCAATGACTGTCACTTCTTCCTCTGGCGCATCTAAGTCTTGGTAGCTGCACCATTTCCTCATACAATTAGTTTTTTATAGATACTGCACTCTTGTTCTAGACTGAACCTGTGAACCACGTTTGATAAACAGGCAATATGTGATGATGATACTCATAGCATAGAGTGAAGCACGTGATTACCTGCGTAGCCGTCTAGGATCCTGTCTAAAGGCCGGAGATAAAAGAAATGGGGCGGGTCCACCTCTGCCGCTGCCGCCACCTTCAAAAGGAGGATTGTTGGGTCCTCCACTTGGATCTCGGAACATCTGCATCGCATACTCAGGCGGTGCTGGTACAAATGGTCCCAATGGCCTGCCCACATCCATCATCAGTCACACATCATTACAGATCATTGAGAAAACACAGCAACTCTTTATTTTACATGAGAGAGAGAGCCTACCCGGCACCAGGAACAGGCATCAGTACTGGTGGTGGGTTTACATCAGACGAAAAGGAAGGAACATGAATGCCGCCTTGTGCACCAAATGCATCGTACCCACCTTCCTCGGGGTTTGCACCCTCAGGACCATCACTTCTCTGCTGATCCTCCGGCCTATCATTTCTGTCATTACCGTTACCCCGTCCGTCACGCTCTCTACGTCCTCCTCTATCATCCCTCAGTCTGCTCTCCATGCCTGGTTTACGTCTCATAGGTCTATCTCTCTGTCAAAAGTATATTTCACCAGCGTAAGTAAAACTCAATAACAAAGCTACACAAGTAAAAACCCAAAAGTGAACAGACTAGTCAACAATAAAAAAAGATCATGTACCGGGCCAGGTTGCTGCGTCACTGGTTGTCCTCCAGGAGCATTCGGATCACTGCAAATGGCACATAATATTTTTCATTACGAACCCGTCTGAAATGACAGAAGAGGAATCCAAGAGAAAAAAACCATACATACTTCATATAGTTCTGAAAATACAGTTCTTCCCGCAGTTTGACAGTCAGATCCACGACGAGCTCAGTGTGTTTCAGCTTGAGATGTTTGTACACAAATTCAGCAGCATGAAACAGCTTCGTGCAGCCTTTAGCTCCACAACCATATTTCCAACCATACTTCTCATCCCTAATCTTACGGACATGTGGATCTAAAACTTCAAGAGCCGCAGCATCTATCTTCTCTCTAGCAGCCATCACTTCCAAGGGATCTTGACCTTTTAACCTCTCCTGCCAATGAGAGTCGAATTTCTTTTCGCTTTCATCTCCTTTTGCATCAGAGCCTTCTACTTCGGCTCTTACATGCCTCAGACCCTTAGCTTCATTTGTTTCAACTTTTCCGTAATAGTCCACACCGTGAACACGCCATAGATACGTGAGAAGCATGTCAATAGATCAGTCAAACCTGGACGTGCCTGAGGATCAAGACTGCAACACTGGCAAAGAATTTCAATCATCGGTTTAAACTTCCCTCCAGGTTCGGATTCTATCATAGAACTTAATTTATCTGCAATACATGTGTACAACACCAAGAAATCCTCAATCCCCTCTTCACATCCTTTTGCATCCACACAATTTAAACTTTCAATCAACTCCTCAGGAAACCGTTTTCTAAGATGAAGCTTGAGAAGAAGCAAACAAACTGGCCACACATCAGAGCTATACGAAACCAAATACTTTGAGCTGGCATCTTTTATCAACATATTATCTTCTTTCAACAATCCAAACAACACCTCTAAGCTCACAAAAATCCCCTTCTGTAGCAATCGAACCAAAATCAATCCCATTTCTCGAGCACCAACTGTTTCTTCAACGATAAGTCGATGCACATTCCTTCCAGTTTCCATCCACTCAATCAAATCAACATACGCATTCTCAAATTCGTCAAACTTCACACAAGAAACGCTCAAACAGCCTGTGATCACCCGTTCCTTGTGCAGACCGAGAAGTGCCTCACATATTTGCATACCAATCATAGCTAAACGTAAAGAATCATCTTCAGTGAGATTCTCGAATTCCTCCAACGAAAAGCTACCAAGCTTCTCGCCCACTAAATACAAAATCCCATTCTTCAAATCACCCCACAAGCCAAAAACTTTAGAAACACCTCTCTGTCTAACAGAGATGATCGTATCAAGCTCATCTCTTTCCTCCTCTCCCATATCCCACAAACAATTCATCATCCTCTGTACATAACTATACTTGAGGACAGAATCGCAATCATCATGATCGAACGACGCAACCCGTAAAAGACTCACCTTCGAATCATCCCCAAGACGTCCACTCAAAGAAAAATCACTACCTTTACTCTCTCCCTCCACGGAAACGGCGTCGTGCAGGAGGATACGGTCCTTCCAAATGGCGTAGAAGTCGTCGGGCCATGATCGAGTGACAAATTCAACGGGTTTTTTCGAATTCCGGCCAGGTTCCAGCGAATTCTGCGAGCTTGAAGGGAACAGTCTGAGGAGATCGATGTTTTTGGGGAGAGCTGATGGTCCCTGAGGTGGAAACTTGACGAGAACTGTGCACGCCGGACATCGGATTGTGTCCGGGAACTTCTTGGGAAGGCTCCTCAGACACTCCTCGCACGCCGAGTGGCCGCAATTGAGCACGCGAGGAACTGTGCAATCGCCGTCGAAAGACTGTAGACACACCGGACACTCCGGTGGCTCCATCACCAGCGATTCGAAGCTCCGATGAACAATTGAAACGATATCACGCGGTCATGAGGGTAAATATGTAATATGGACGATAAAGTAAGGAGTTTATGGTCATGTTTTACTCTCACATTTCCAAATCTTATTTTTTTCCCTTACCCTCTGAATCGTCGTCGTCGTCTTCTTCATTCCGATTTACCGTGGAACTGAGGAAGTGACGAGAAGACGGGTAAATTCCGATTTGCTAGGGGTTTCAAGGTAATCAATCACATTCTCGGATCATACAGATTTTTTCGATTTAGATTCCTGTTTCGAATGTGAATGTTGACCCGTTTCTCGCTTTGTTTCCTGACACAATCTTTCATTTCCCGTTGGGTATAGGAGAAAGTTAGAATCAATGGCGGGAGCTGGATCATCCATGCTCGGCTCTATTCTTCTGTTTACAGTGGTCCTCTCGCTTCAAGAAGTGTACCGAGGGAAATTAGCTTCTTCTGAGCTGTTCACGATCCTCGGAGGATTCACTAGCTCCCTCCTCTTTCTGTTTTCTCTGACTGTAAGTTTCCTTAGCTGCAATACACTTTTCTCTGACTTTCTCCTTGTAGTCTATTTTAAACTCGATCCTTTTTGCAAATTTGTGATCTTTGGTTCTCAATCTTAAAACATTCAAATCAAGTTACGTTCTTGCGTTACCAACTTCCTCTTCATTGTTTGCTGACGATCTGTATTGATGCGGTTTCGTTGCTTGCAGTTCATCGGAAATTTCCAGGAATCTTCTGGCATGAAGAGTAGCTGGGGTTCAGGTAGGTTTGATCTGTTTTTTTTTTCCAATTCATTGTCATCTCTCAATTCATCTGTCAGTTGTTATACGTAGCAAGTTCTGCAATTTACTAAAGTCATTTTTTATCATGGCAGTGATTCTTGCAGAAATCATAGCTCTTATCGCTGCTAGCACGGTGCATCGTGTTTGTATTACAACCTGGTAACACACTAGTTCTGCTCCATTTATACCAATCGTCACTGTTAACATCATTTCACAACTCTCTGGCTAAAAACTGTGACTGATTTGCTATCCAGTGTTCTTCTTTTTGCAGTTTCGTGTTCTCTGCTGGTCTGTTATACGAGATGAACAAGGTCTCAGGGTACATGCTCTCCAAAGCTGAGACTAAATCTAAAAGGCACTGAATCAAAGATGGGAATTGGGTAAGTGCATGATGTTTTAGCAGTAAAGGATTCAAGGATACTTTTAACTTCATGAATCAAGAAACTTAGGATTTTCCGTGTCTTGTGCTTGGCTTTGATTTGTAGCTGTGGTTATGTTCTTAGAGAAACTATATGAAAGTATATCAAGAAGACAAGAATTGAATTATGTTTGTTGGAATGTAATGAGCTTATATCATTGCCAATCACACTTCAAAGTTCAATCAACGCACCGTTTTGTGATAACAAGACAACTGGACTTAATTTTCTCATCCACCTTAATTTTAGTATTTGGTACCTAATGTGGATATTGAAGCAGTTGTTTATTTGATTTTAGTGAATCTTTAGAAAAAAATGCTGTATTTTGGCAGTTGATATGATATAGCTGATAATCTATAACTGGGAAACTTATGTAACATATAACATTCGTAATCTATTAAATTAGAAGAAAAACCAATAAATTTATGTAACAAAAGCAACAAAGTTTTGATGATAGTTGAATAAAAAGACAAAAGCTTAAACATGATAAATTAGCTAGAGAATGAAACCTGGTAAACAATTTATAGAAGAAGATATGGTGGGTTGATGGATGTTTTAACCGCGCAAAGACTCCGAGAGAGTTCGGTCGCTGACACTAGACAACTCGCCAATATAGCTCAAATCATGTTGGCGAGTCGTCTACTGTCAACGACCGGACTCTCTCGGAGCTCCTGGATCTCCGTCGTTGGAACTACTCAGCACAAAGTTTCCGTTACCGAACAGCTTTGCCATCGGAGACCCTGAACCAGAACTTGAGCTTGACCACACGATCCGGTTATCAGATGGGTCCCGGATAACGAGTGTTGCTTTGCTTCAGATATTTCTAAGGTTCTATTGTAGTTGTTGAGAGGCTCGTCTCTGTTGGCAACCCAAACGTAGCTTCTCACAAGCTCGAATACTCCTCCCGCAGAAACAATAGTTCGTTTGTTTGATGGCGACAAGGAATCCGACTCATTGAAAACACTGACATCAAACTGAGAGGAAAAACGAAGAAAACAGATTATCCAAACAAGAGAATGTATCAAACCCATCCTCACACACAAACAGAAAAGAAAAAGATCTTCTGAAAAAATCCAGTTTTCGACAAGTCTTATATAGAGATAGAGAGAGCAGGAGTCTCCATGTCCACATAAATGGCATTATGGCACCAAGTACAAACGGTATGGGTAACAAAGATGGTGTTTTAAATGTATCTTTGAAAAAGTGTAAATTGTTTCTCTTTAAATGTATGGGTAACAAGGGTCTCACGATACATGCTCTCTCCAAAGCTGAGTCTAATCTAAAAGGCACTGAATCAAAGATGAAAGAAGGATCTTATTCGGTTATTCCAATATATCGTGATTAGATATGATTTGACACTTAGTTGGATTTAATAATTAAAAGAACACTCCCTTTTGCAAACATCAGGAGAAACAACCGAACAGAAGCAAACTATTGTTCTTGTTTTATTTGTAAGTGCATGATGTTTTGGCACTAAAAGATTCAAGGATACTTCCAACTGCATACATCAAGAAACCTAGGATTTTCCGTATCTTATGCTTGAGTCCGATTTGTAGCTGTGGTTATGTTTTTTAGAGAAACTATGGGCCTGATTGGATGTAGCTGTAGCTTTAATTTTTTTGCTGTAAATTTTACGCTATAGAATTTTTGGCTGTAAATATAGATTTTAGTGCTGTAGGATTTCTTATTGTAGATTGTGTCATTAAATATAGCATTAAAACAGAAAAGATAAGATATAGAAATAATAGATTAAAAAATAAATATTGAAAATAATAANCCCGCCAGTTCCGCCATTCTCTTTGTTTTCCGGGACTCGAACCGTGGACTCTCTTCAAGACTACTCATGTCATGATCAGTTATCTCTTTCGAGCGTTTTATAACGAGCTTCTTCTGAGGCTGCTCTCTCTCTGTCGGCGGTCGTATCACGAGATGAGGCCTACGAGATTCCGCTTGGTCTCTATCCAAGCTCACTGATGGCTGCGGGATAGAAATAGTGTGCCTGCTTGACGCACCTTGATTTCTCTCTGTACTAGACAAGGGTTGTCCAGAAACTGAAGGCTTGTGAGTTTCGCTCTCCGCTCTCTCTCTGCTGTAAGTAGGCATCAATGACTGCGAAGGTCTGTCAGATTCAACCTTTGATTCTTTAGGTTTTGGCTTACTGGAAATCTTGAGTTTGCTAAACTTGGACGTGGACTTCGTCTTAGTGTCTATGTCAGACACTGCTGCTTGCTCAGAACTTCCTGGAGCTTCAGAACCAGGGTTATCTGACATCCCTCCAGCAGGGATACCATATCTAAACCTCAGAGGGAGCGTCCCAGTTTTGGAACTTGAATTATCTCCCTTCGGAGCTTCATCTACAGAAACTTTCATTGCGCTTTTTGGCGCAGCCTTGGTGTTCTTGATAGGTTTCAGCTTCTTTGTCTGACCTGATTGTTCAGAAGAACTCGGTTTCCCCACAGACTTGTCTATATCCATACCTTCGGGCTGTGATTCTGTATTTTCTCTGTATCTTGGGCAGTGTTTATTGGTTCTCATGTGCCCATGCTGGCCACAGGCTCCACAAACAAAGTTCTCTCTCGCCGATTTCTTTTCCTTGAACTGCTGCTATGGAGCGAGAGAACAGACAACACCTCAGAATGACCATAAAAATAGCAGAATAAATAAATTATAGCATGTTGTACAGATTTGATTGTGTACCTTTAGGTTATCGTTCACTATTTTGAGCTTCGGCACTTGGCCCAAAGAATTGCCGCTCTCCTTTACCTGTTTACCTTTGGGGGTCTTAATCATTGGGATATCAACCTGCCGGGGAATACAAGATACAAGTTTGTCAGTACATGCAAGACCTCATGATTTGACACATTAATTGCAAAAGGGTTTTCCAAATTTCCAAACTTGTACTCACATTTCTGGTGTCTTTGACGGTGCTCTCATTTAGTAAGAAAGATGCATCAGGTTGGGTGGCAATAGGTTTCTTGTCAATGACAGTGGCCTTTCTTACAGGTTCAGCAATCTGAAAACCTATATTGGGCCGTGGTGGAGGAAAGGATCCCATTCCTTCTCCCACAGCTCTAGTCTTCTTCTTTTTCTTCTTCTGATCCTCTTCTATATAAAGCATCACCACTTAGTGATTCATTGACAGAAAAAAAAAAAGTCTTCAGCTGATAGCACAAATATTTAGTTGAAAGCACGTACCTTGCATCAGCAATCGGCATAACTCCGCATATTCAGTAGCTTCATCTTCAATTTCTTCGTCCGTCTCAACTTGAGATGGCCGCCGTCTCATCTTGAGACCCTTAACTCCATCCAATTTGTCATTCTTAGACATATTAGATTCTTCCCCATCCCCACCTTCCTCGGCATCGAGTAAATTTTCCAGATCTCCGGCAAAGGAGTCCAAGTCACTGTTTGCCTCATTTTCGCTTTCATTCTCATCACCATCAAAAGCTGAAAGGGACAAAAGTTGCCTATCCCAAATCTCCTGGCACTTTTCTCGGGCCTGTTGTTGCATCTGCAGGAAAGACATTCTCTGGCCACGGGCATACTTTCCTATGGTTGTAGGATCAACCTTAACACCAGATGCAGCCTGCTCACTTGATAGCTTCCGTATCATAGCTATACGGTGCCATCGAGTTTGTTTGGCAATTATCTCATCAGGAACATTGAACTTGAGAAGAACCTATAAACAGATCAGCCAAACCATATCTTAATTAAAATGATCAATGGCCTTTATTTTGAAGATGTCTAGAAGAAATGGGCAACTTGTACTTTTAGGTTCTCAGACAGTCAGACATGAAATCAAGTAAGTGTACCTCTCGAGTCAGACATATGAAATCAAGTGAGTGTACCTCTCGAGCCGCGTCCATGCTTAATCTGCGAAGATCAGCATCGGTACCAGTGACAGTTGGGGCTCCACGACCAGCTGCTGCCTTTTTCTTCATATGCCCGGCCGCAGCTGGTGCTTTTGGTGCAGCTCTCACAAAGCTGAATCCTAGACCCCGTCCAGACGGATCGCCAACCCCAGTGATTTCCAAACGCTCTATATTTGCTCTGTCCTACTCAAACCCACAAATAATTATCAAATATGTGAGCATCGAACCGGCCAAGTAACGAAAGGGTGAGAAATGATTCATCAGAGGCATCACTAATAGGATTCGAAAAGATTCTTAACAAAACTAGAGGAGGTAGAGCTGAAATTAGATTTTCTAGGGGATGATTGGTGGGAGCTGTGGTTGCTCTCCACAGCTCTATATCTCTCTACAGCACTCCAAAATTACCAATCATGCTCTCATTTTATCTCTTTCCATTTTTGAAACATAGAGCAATTTTATTTATTTATGGAAGTTCCGTAGCTGTGGAAAGCAATTTTTCTATAGCACTAAATTTAGTGCTCTCTAAATTCTCTCTCTTCTCTTTCCTTATTATTTTGTCTATATTCTTTTTTTAATCTCTTATTTCTATATCTTCTTTTTTTTGTTTTAATATTTCATTTAATACACAATCTACAAAAAAAAAATCTTAGAGCACTAAAAACTAAAGCCACAGCACTAAAACCTACAGCCTAAACTCTACAGCCAAAAATCTAAAGCCACAGCCACAACCAATCACGCCCCTAGTCTTGCTTGCAAAAAGCTAATAATGTATCGTCTGCCATATCTACGAAAGAGAACTGATAATGACCACACCTTTTACAGATGAGGGATGATGACTAACTCCTACGTTCCTAACATTGCATAACATAAGTAATGCTCACCTGATTTGTACAAGCAACAAAATTACTGCTTAGATTCCATGGAGTAATCTGCAACTCCCTCTCAATATGTGATGCAGCGGCAAGGGCAATAGCTTCATCTGGGAGCTGAGCCAATGCATTTGATATGCTGGCAGGCAATGTAAACCGGGTAATCCCTAAATGTTTGAGCCGGTACAGCCCAGCTAGCATACTCTCATAGGAACACACCTACGTCACCAAAATTTAGAGAACATGCATCTTAAAGAGTATACTTCCAGTAATAGGTACCAAAGGCTCATTAACTCTGAGCAGTTGAAAACAGATGGCGTGTATTTCAACTATGAAATGAGCTCAGAGGAGAAACTTACATGCTCTGGGGCCACCAGCTTTTTGAGCTCATTCTCAGGTGGAATTTGTTAATATTCATAGATTTCTTTATTCTAATTGTTCAACAATTTTAACCTTGCTTTCAAGCTGATTTTACAAAAAAGATTTGAAGTATTTTTTGCGTTGATATAATCGATGTAATGTTGAAATTCATAGATTATATTGATCATGATGATTCTTATATGTTCTTGTTTTTCTTTTCTACAATTATGGAGTAATAATTTTGTAATTTTTGCATCAATGTAGATCTTATAAACCGCTAATGAGGTACATGCACACGCCTCCTTGTAAAGAAGTAATTTATATATCTTCTTGTAGCTAGTAGCAGGTTTAAGGCAATCATAATCTGTCAAATTTATAGTGATCCATATCACCGGAGAGCCATTTTCATATCCAATACTCTAGTTCTCCACCCGTCCAAAAGGATGACACCTCACACCGTTTTGATTTAAAAAAAAAAACATTTTGGCCAACCATATAATTCCTGAAATGTAAATGTGTTTCATTTCAAATTAAAATTGGAATTATATGGCAGTCAAAATACTGTTTATTTTGGAATTGAAAGGGTGCAAAGTGTCAATCTTGTGGATATGTGAACAAATGAAGTATATTCTGAATATGAAGGCTCTCTGGTTGTATAGATTTCTACTGATTTTGCAGATTTTTATTGTCTATAACCTGCTTTAGCTACAAGAAGATATATGATTATTTCTTTCACAAGGCTCGTGCCGGTTTACAAGAAATTGTCAAAGACTGCAGACACGAGTCTCACTATCCAAAGGTTATTACATAGGCGAACGCGAGAATATATTTAGCATGTGGCACATACTAATAATTTTTTTAATCAGAAAATATAGTACTGATTACAAAAAGATGAAAAAAAATTAAAAATTGAAATTCATAAGCATTTTGTCACAAATTCATCACTTTCACATTTATTTTCAGTGTAATCTCTAAATAAGTAGTCTAATACATCCAACTATCTATTGCTGGTTATTCAAAAAATCACGACCTTGTGCTGTTGCATTTTAAAATTTTACTTATCAAGAATTGTTTTTATACATAGTTCTTCATTATTCACGTATATACTAACAATATGTTTCTGTATAAAAAAATAACATAGTATGGTGGGAATGTGCTTCCATCCTGACCAAGACAGAATTCTCACAGTTCGTGAATGCGCTCGATCTTAGGTAATACAAACTCTTATAATGTTCATAGTAAGTGTTCTCTTCATGTCAAAGCAATTGGAAATAACAGTGATTGTTATCTCTTAATAGACATGAAATTGTTGGTTTCTCTATTAAAAAAACTTGCAGGGGTCTCCGGATAGCTATGAGTTCGTAGGGAAAATAGGAGACAAGCATATGTAGATCGGGAATGCAGTGAATCCATTTGCCTTTACTCTTGGTCGTAAGCTCAAAGAAGCCTTGCATCCCAAGAAGCCTCTTCAAATTTGGGATTGTTAGAAGCACCCATTATAGTAGTCATTGTAATTCTCCTCTTGTAAGTTCAAAACTCATAATCTAGAACTGAGAGGGGCTAAGTCAGAAATTTGGTATTGTAAATTTGAAATCTCCGTACAAGACAATATTTTCATTTCTAAAAAAATCGATCTGAAATCATGAACATGACGTATATCAAGATTTTGCTGAAGTTTTACATAGTTAATCCCATGCACCAAGCCTTTCATAACCTTAATCCTCTATCTAATCTTCAAAATTTTGCTGAAGTTTACATAGTACATCACTTATTAAAAAAATTAAAGTTAAAAACAGCTTTGTTTCTCATTGGATCTTTTACGATTCCCTTGGTACTACAAAAATGTCAATTTTTTTGTTTTAAATACCAATTTGACTTCAGTTAGATGGTGTACAGAAGAACACATAGTTTTCGTGATTGGATTTGCCTTTGATCAGACAATAACGTCCATTGTTAATTGGTGACAACCGGTAAAAGAGAAGAATAAATATTCGCCTCTACATTCAAAGCTAGAATCTCATCTATGGTCCAGATATCTTAACTTATTAGATCGACTACCAAGATTTTTAGCACTCTGTTTGGAGTTGGCTGTGATGGCTGATAGGCTGTGTTATTATCGGTTCTTGATATTTGTTTTAATCTTCTTTTATCAAGTCAAGCGTATTTAAAAAAAAATATGTAGTTTTTTTCTTTCTGTCGTATGTTTATAGGTTTTAAGTTGTTTCAAAAGAGAACGAGCCATTTGAAGTGAAAAGGATAACTAATCGTGCATAAGTTAAGGCATATGGAATAAGGCCTTGCCGTTGTTGGTTAAAACTGAAATTTGGACACAACTTAGCCACGTTACCCACGTAGATACTTAACTTTCATTCGATTGAGTTTAGATTTTGTTATTAAGAGCTATTGGGATGAGATCTATGTACCATACGAACTAATTAGGATAAGATTTTCTAAGCCGTGAAATGTATTTTACCTTATTCTATAATGACATCCATGATATCTACTTTTACTTTGACTCCTTGTATGTGTACGTAGTTCCTCGATTGCATTCTTAGTATTGCAAAGGGATTTCATAGTTTGATTGATTGAGACATTAGTTTAGAGAATTATCAATTGGTTTCTTCATCTAAGTTATTTTCAATGCTAGAACTTGGCTAGCGACCCTGTTCTAGATCTTGGGTTGTTTAATATATATATACAACGACTGTTTTATTAACATCAAATATAAATAATTATTTAAAAATGACCCCCACGCATAGCGCGGCTAAGAATCTAGGATGCAACTAATTCTTCAATACCCAATAAAAGTGGAAGTTATTGTTATTGTTCAATCGTGAACTTATTGCTTCTTCAACGTTTTTTTCTTTCCAAAAGAGGATAGATGATCCATAGATTTTAGGCATGGAGTCAAAAATAATAGAAACTCTATAATAGAGTTGGTTTCTCTCTATTCTCTATTTTTCGCTCTTAAAAAAAGTATCATATGTCTACTTTATACTTGTACGTTTTATTTATAAAAGGTTTTAATTTGATCCCACTTATTTTATTATTTACAAAACTTGTCTATATCATGGTATCATTTGTTAGGTGGATCAAGGTAGTCTAAAATAAAATCAACAAGCAAGTGATAACGTATATACTATAATTTAGGTTTTTTCTTGTTTGTAGTTGACAATAAAGACTATTTTATTATTTTTGCTTACATCATAAATAAAAATATTTAAAATTTGAAGGACCAGTGTAAAATAAAAAAAATCAACTCTAACATAGTGGAAGAAATATAGTTCCTACAAATATAGTTTTTTTCTATTTTAGAGTAAGAAATAGAGAAGAGTTAGAGATGGAACTCTAAAATAGAGTTTAGAGTCCACAATAGAAGTGGGTTAGAGTAGAGATGCCCTTAGTCTAACTCTACATTTTGAGTTTGAGAATATTTTCTTAATATTTTCCCTGATAGTTAAATTGTTTCTGTTTGCCAATGCTTATAATTCATATTTACTTCTTTTTTTTTTGTTAAAAAATAATTCATATTTACAAACCTTCTACTATTTTCTTACTTGCTTTGTTTATAAAACTAACAAAGTGTTTTCGTCTTAGTTAACCTCAACTCTCAAACATAATTTTTGTATGATCATTGGTTCCTTTGGACTCGATCATGTTTATTTTACTACGATTTCACAATATACGTTTTTTTTTATAAAGACGATTTCACTATATATGTACTTGCACTACGTATAATAAGTGGATTAAAACCGGATCAATGACACATATGCCCCTTTGTTTCTCTATACAGATGTACATATATTGTCTTGCTAATAATTTAGATAGATAATTTGTATCTTCTCGTATTTATTGAAGTTTTACCTTAGAAAACAAAGATAGAGTATATTTTATTCTGAAAAAGATGGGCTCCAATCGTGGGGAAAGTCTTCTCCTTATCTGGTCGACTGTTTGACATTATCCTACATCTTGGGTTGCTTACTTGCTTGTTCTGTTTTTCTTATTCTTTTGTTTAATCTTTGTGGTTGATCTGGTTCTTTATGGTTTCCGTAATTCACTTTTCATAATGAAAGCCCTTTAAAAAAATATATATATTTTTTGTTTATTCAAAGATTTATGTGTATCGCCTTCCAAATAGTACTACTGGTAAATATGTAGAGTTATATGAATTTATGATTATTATGATTGTACCTTAAAATTAATAAGGTTTGTAATTTCGTAATTTAATGTTTGAAACTTGTTAATGAGGTTTTTTCTTTTTTTTTGCTAATTTTTTTTTTAAACACTAAAATCGTTTTTTTTTTAATCAATGATGTTGCTGCTGACTAGAATAGCTAAAGGAGAAGGGCACACACGTCAAGGAACTTAAAACTTCAACCAATTAATTCCACGCAAACAAAAATAAAAATGAATGGTACATAATTCTAATAGTTTACTTGAATTAAAAAATTGCTTCGAGTTTGAAAGCAAATATTCGTAAGGAGTTTACTTTAATCTCCATGCAAGGACCAGACACTTTTTTTTTTGGCGAAGTCTCACGCACCCAAACCCTTCTATATAAACCTCTCCAAGTTCATCATTTAATTATCATCAAATTACACAGAAAACCCATCAAAGAAACCATGAATCTCTCATCCATGGCAATTTCTAAAGCTCTCTACTCAATAGCCATTCTTGTCATTTTCTTTGTCGTTTCGAGTAGCCAAACTGTCTGCAATCCACAATGCAAGGCTAAAGAACCCTTCAACTGTGACGATACTCTTTTCTTCAACCGAGCTGGATTTCCAAAGAATTTCACTTTTGGTGCGGCTACTTCTGCATATCAGGTATGATGGCTTTTGGGTATCGATTTCTAGCTGTCACATTTCTCAAACTGCCTTTGGTCAACATAAAAAAAAAAAACATTTGTCAAATAACTAGTTATTTACAAAATACTTATTTACAAAATACTATGATTGATTGATTTGATTTGTTCTACCAGATTGAAGGTGCTGCACATAGAGCTTTTAATGGATGGGACTATTTCACTCATAGATATCCAGGTCATAACATCATTCACGTACTGTATAATTAATATGCACCAAAGAACTAGTCATCTCATATCTTGGTTTGTTACATACAGAAAAAGTTCCTGATAAAACTACAGGAGACCTTGCTTGTGATTCGTATAATCTTTACAAGGTGAGAGGCCGGTATTAGTAATGATCATGAATGTGTGCATATATGTATGATCTTTGTTCCATTTTAATTTAGAAACGTAATTTTTACAACTTTCATGTAACCTAAACAGGAGGATGTCGCATTACTAGTAAAACTGAAGGTTCAAGCATACCGATTCTCAGTTGCATGGTCAAGGGTCTTACCAAGTAAATAAAAAAACATATATTTATCTCAGCCTGTTAATTCTTCATTACTACACTAATTAACAAAAGAATTTTATATATTATATGGCTGAATTAACTCATATTGTGATTATATTATAATCTTAGAGGGAACACTCGCTGGAGGAGTGGACGAAAATGGTATAACATACTACAGCAATCTCATCAACGAGTTAAAAGCGAATGGTAAATTCCAAGTCATAATATGCGATTTTAATCATATATGTGATATAGACACTTAACTTGGGTGAATACGATTTCACAGGCATAGAACCATATGTCACTATCTTTCATTGGGATGTTCCCCAAGCTTTAGAAGACGCATACGGAGGGTTCCTACACTCACGTATAGTGTAAGTCCAGGAAATATATATATATATATTTTTACATTCTAAACTGAATACTTGTTTCATTCTTTTATTTGGTTATGTACATCGCATCATGATCTATTCCATATTTAATATGTATGATACATGAACAGGGAGGATTACACAAACTATGCAGAGCTTCTATTCCAAAGATTGGGAGACAGAGTCAAATTTTGGATCACTTTCAACCAGCCTTACACTTTCGCAACCAGAGGTTATGCAGATGGAGGGCATGCACCGGGACGGTGCACTGGCTGTGAACTTGGAGGAAATTCTGGAACCGAACCTTATATAGTTGGACATAACGAACTTCTAGCTCATGCGAAAACTGTAGCTCTATACCGAAGTAAATATAAGGTATATCGATACAAATATACATAAACCCAATCATAATTTGTATATATAAGTTTTATTTTAGTTTTGTGTAGTATATTAATTTGTATCTTATAACCTCATATAACTTTATGCAGGTAACTCAAGGTGGTAAGATAGCAATAACCTTGATCGGAAGATGGTTCGTGCCATTAAACGAAACTAGCGAGCAGGACAAGGCTGCTGCAAAACGACAAGTCGATTTTATCGTTGGATGGTATATATCGATTGATTAATTGATTCTCATATATTACCTATCTATTGTTACAAGACATATATACTTTTAAAAAATAATTTTATTTATGAATATGTTTGTGCATCTATGAAGGTTCTTGGATCCACTGGTGTATGGAGACTATCCAAAGATAATGAAAGAGTTGGTTGGAGATAGATTGCCAATATTCACACCCGAACAATCAGATTTAGTTAAAGGATCACTTGATTTTCTAGGGTTGAACTATTACTTTACACAATATGCGTCCAATATACCTAATTTTACTATTCCGACAAACCGTAGTTCCTTAACCGATCCACAAACTACTATTGGATGTAAGTAAATCTACTTTGTCATTTTTTTTTTAATTTGATAATTAATCTCATTTTCTACAAATTGATTTCAGTTTATCGCAATGGAATTCCTGTTGGCGTTCAGGCTAGTATCAACTTCAATTTGGAATATAATCCTTTTCATATTTAGAAGATTTTACAACATTGATTTGACTCTCTTCTACTTATTTTTTCCTATTTCCTTTTCTACAGGATCCTGCTTTCGTGTATTATCCTCCAGGATTCCGTATGATTCTAAATTATATCAAAGACAACTACAAAAACCCACTTACCTACATCACCGAACAGGGTATGTACATGTCATTTTGTATTGCATTCAAATGTTTACTTATCCAATAAAAATACCTAAATGTATGTGTTTATCATCAAATCTTGTGTTAAATTATTTAATTTTCAGGAGCTGCTGATTTTGGAAACGTGACGCTTGCAGTTGCTCTTGCCGACAACAAACGGATTCAAAGCCATTGCAGCCATCTTGCATGTCTCAAATGTGCCATAGAGTGAGTTGTATATAATTCCTTTTTTATTTGATATACTTCTCCCGACGATTATTAGTGGTAATGGACATGAACATATCTTTAATATATTATAGGGATGGATGCAACGTAGCAGGATACTTTGCATGGTCATCGATGGACAATTACGAATTTGGAAATGGTTTCTTTATCCGATTTGGTATGAATTGGGTCAACTTCACTAATCCTAGCGATCGAAGGCAAAAGGCATCTGGCAGATGGTACTCTAAGTTCATCGCAAATATCACAAATATCACAAATTAAGAAGATGCGATAACTATAAGTCAATAATCATGTACCCAACATGGAAATCTAATAACTATTGTTCTATCTGTATTCCTAATATTTTTAAGTATTAAAACTTATGTGTCATGTGTCGTGTATGTTGTATCAATACCTGTTGTAATAATTGGACTTTAGTCCTCCGTCCGTCACAATCATAGATAAATCAAAAATTATATGAAACTTGTGTTTGTTCTTGTTCTTGTTCTTGTTATTTACTCTCGCTAAGTATAAGGATATAATATCTAATTACATAGGCCCACAACAAAGCCAAGTCAAGTCATTGTGTAGAAAGCCCATCATCTTTTAAAAACACTTTTAACCTTGAGGCCAAACTGTAAGAAAATTTCGTGGGAGGGAAAAAGGTTAAAACTTTCGCGGGCTTTTTTTCTTCATCAACGAAAAAAGGTTACAGAATCAAATAGATTCGTCATTCGAGTGACAAAAGACCTAAACGACGATTAAGTGGATTCTCTGCCGTCACGGTCGATTTCGGTGATTTTTGTTCCATCTTCTGTTCAGGTACGCCAGATTCATATCTTACTGTGATAGTGTGATGGGTCATTTGTGTGAGATGTAGAATCAAATAGTTCTAACAGTTACGGTTTCAGTTTTTTTTATGACTTTGGAGTTTAGAATTATATTTAAGTTACGAATATATGTCTAATTCAGTATTGTTTACTCTGTACAAACCATAGAAGAAGAAAAAATGGCACCTTTGGGGCTTAGAAAACAACCAGGTGGAGCTGAAAAACGAAGGAAGAGAAAGAAAATACAAGAATTTGTCAAGTCTCAAGCCAATGCTATGTTAAAGTTTCTCAAGAAACCCGAAACATCTAGCGTCACTGCTCAAAGAAACGACTTTGAAGGTAAAGATGGTATTTTTCAGAGTAAAGACGATCCTGAGAAAGAGAAAGATGAGGTTTTGCATCAAAGTGAGCAGAAGAAGGAACAGCATCTCTCTGAAGATATGTCTGATCCTGGAAACTGGAGAAACGTGGTCGACACGAAAATGAGAGACTTGTTGGTTGAGAAGGGTCCAGCGACAAGGCTACCGAGTGATTATCAGTTTCCCAAGAATGCGAATGGTAGGCGTTTCTCGCATTCGCTCTACATAAGAGACTTGGTGAATGGAGAGAAAGTAAATCGGCAGTGGCTGGTTTACTCAAAATCTTTAGATAAAGCTTTTTGCTTTTGCTGCAAGCTGTTCAGAGATGACCAGACAAATGGTGGTGGCTACTTGGTAACTACAGGGTATAACAACTGGACAAATGTTTCCACAAGGCTCAAAGAACACGAAAGAAGTCATGATCATATGCTTCTTATGACGCGTTGGAAAATGTTGGAGATGGGACTTCAAAAGAATCAGACTGTTGATAAGCTGCTTAATAAGTTGTAGCTTAAGAGAGGTTGAAATTAGTTTTATTATGGTATTAAGTTTCGTTTTTTTCTTTTGTGTGGACAATTTGTTTCTTGGAATGGAAACTATTTAGTACTTCTTATGATTAAGAACAAGATTTGTTCCTTTGTTGGTTGTTTGTGTTATTAATATGTTTTCTTATAAATATGCAAAGTTTATACATTTGTAAACTGGTTATTAAGAAGTAAACATTCGACCAGCATAGAAGCCAATGGACAGGAACAGAACAGCAGCAGCTGGAGCAAGCATACCAGCTGTAATGGCGGTCTTGTTGTTCTTCATCAATGCAACATAACCTCCAAGATTCTCCTTGTATGCATTCACTTTACTTCTATAATCTTGGTTAAGTATACCGTCACAAGCTTTTTTCTCTGCTACTTTAAGAGCTTCTTTTTTCTCTGTTGATGGCTTTGGCGGTTGAACCTTCTCGGTCTGTTTTGCGAGTTCTGCTTCTTTCTTCTCTCTTGTTGGATTTGGTGGTTGAACCTTCTCGGATTCCTTAGGAACCAGAGGAGGTTTTGTGGCTGTTGTATGAATAGGTGAGGTTTGTTTGGCTATTGGCTCGGGTCTAGGGAGCTTGACAACAAGATTTGGGCCTTCAAATTTGGCAACGATGGAGTCAACGTCGGTGTTTGATTGAATAGGAAACTCCTTGCGGAAACGCATCCATTTGTTGGCTCCAGCAGGACGTTCTCCCATAACTCTTAGCTTCCTTGTTGTGGTTACTTGCACCTTAAGTTGCTCTTTCCTAAACCCTATTATTTCAAGAAAATGGTTAACACAATTCAAGAACCGAGATTTAAACAAAAAAAACATTAAACGCGAGATTTTGTTGAGTTAATTATATACCTGGAAGGTAAATAGTGAGAGTTTCGAATCCTTGTTCTGTTTTCCAGTTTGAGATTGGTTCGAATTCATCGTAGATGCGATTGGTAGCAGCAAGATCAGATTTTCTCTCCATCTCTTCAAATGTCTTGGTTTTGATTTTGGAATAAGGATCTTTGAGGTTATGTTGAATAGAAGGTATCCAAGTGAATTCTTTATATAGTAATGAACAAATGATATTTTTATAAGTTTTTTTCTTTGCGGTTGGGTTATTCCTTTACTTTGCCTAACTGTTATGGTCCCTTTCTGTATTGTTTGTATATACTTTTTCTGACAAATTTATTTTCCAAATCTCAAGTAAACGTGAGAAAATGCTTTGCTTTGTGGGGGATAGCTTCATGTAGAGAACACATAACAAGTTATTTGTATTGTTTCAACGGTTTTCTTTTCTTAAAGATTCTCTAAATTATTCTAATAGTTTAATGTCTCTCCTAGGTTTACTAGACAACGTGAGAATATCTGAAAAAGCAAAACCCAATTTCCTCTGTAGATGTAATTGTAATGTGAATACATGCAATATCTGAAAAAGCAAAACCCTTGAATTTTTTTATGAGTTTCACACATTTGTGCATTAAATTCTCTAGATATGAGCAATCGAATTAGGCTAATAAAACCTCATGGTTCAACTCTTTCTCTATCACAACATACATCAAGTAAGTCATATGCCCCAAAAATCATTGACCTAATGATTAATAATCAATGAGGAAATGTTTTGCTTTCTGGGGATGGTTTCATACAGTGAAGAAATGCCAAGTCTTTCTATTATTCAGATTGGAGATAGGATCAGCGGTTTCATTTAGGATAATGCTTTCTCTACAGATTCTCTTAATTATTCTAAGAATATTATGTATCTCCTAGGTTCATTAGACAACGTGAAAAAATAAATGAAAAAGCAAATTAAAACCCAATTTCATCAATATATGTCTGAAGACTTAATCTTCTTAAACTATTTTTTCAAATAAAAATTCGAATCATTTCAACAAACAAACAATGTCTCAGGTAAGTTTAACTTAAATGCAATAGTTTTTTATCCATAGCAATAAAATAAAAAGAGATGTCGGAGAAACACTAGTTCTTGTCCATGCTTACTCTTAAACTCAGCGAAACTGAATCCTCGAGTCAGATCTCAGATTCAGTCCTTGTTCAGCTTCTTCTTCACTACGCACTCAAGAACACCATCTGGTCCAAAGTTACCAGTGACTTCCTTGCTTTTGACTGGACCAGGAAGCGGAAATGAAATGCTGAAGTGGCCTGGAGGAGACATGTTCTGTGTAAGCATCTTGAAGACCTGTGAATGTTTGCACACAGTCTTCTCTCCTGTCGCTGTTACTCCTTTTATACTAACCGTACCATCGTCCGAAATCTCGCATGAGAAATACTCTGTAAGTTGGACATCAAACAATTTATTCGCAACAAAACAATAACCAGATAATGGAAACAATCTAGTAAACTTCTTAACTACATATTCTTCATCTCTTTGTGACCTAAAATCAAAACACTAAGCAATACCGACTTGCTGTTTTTATTACCAATTAATTCGAGTTTTAGACATGTAAATACGATTTTAACCAATAGCCGAGTGTGATGACTCATACATTAAGTTGCATTTCACAACAAAAGATTTCAGACCAAAAAAAAAGACATAGAATGATAGGAGACTTACTTTCTTCTCTTACAACACCAGGCAGCGAAACACGAAAGAAGTAAGTCTCGTCAGACACAGCGATATCCACCAAACCAACGGTGTGTCCAATTTTCCCCAAAGCTGCACTTCCTGTGAGGACAACTCCGTTTTTGTTTTGAGAGAGTAAGTCATACACTTCTTGAATTGATCCGCTAGGCAGCAATATCATGGGAGACCTTGCTTTTTCTGCGTTATCGTTTGATTTGTTGGCTAACATGGATGATGTATAACTGCTTGATGGACCGACGTAGGGCGCACTGTTTAACGGAACCACATTCAAAATTGTTTGGTTACTTTTGTTTTCAGGATTGTTGCTGTCCATCGTCTGTCCCTTAGCACTTGAAGAACTGAAAAAAATATATGTAAAAAAAGTAGTTGTCAGGTTCAATAAATAACTGAATCTTAAAACCACAATATAAGCTTTGAAATAACGTTGACCATTAGTTTCAACAAAAGACCTAAATCTTCAACCCATCTTAAAAATGCTTAGGCATAAAGAAACAACACATCTTCAAAAACACTTGATTGTACCGAACACAAACACAATGCATATATCCACTCTGGATAAGTTATAGGTGGCATTTACATGATCATAAAACTTTTTTCAATATGTATCACCATTTTCACTTGACTAAATAAAAACTATGGAAAACATATATTTATCACGATAGCTTCATGGCCCCAATTTAAGGGTTTTGCAAATAAATGAAGTTTTGGACACATAATCACTTTCGTTGATCAATTCCATAGAGGCTCAAGACATATAAATCTCCAAATCTTAAACATTACTTGGAAACTGAAATCAAGCACATAGGTTTTTGAGACACATGTATCCCAAAATACCAGGGGCAGATCTAGGGCATAGGAAGGTGGGGTATAATAACTTTTTAGAAAATTCTTATATTTTTTATTTGTTCCCATGCAAAAAAAACATTTTGAGCGGTCTTTCTCTTCCTCCATGTTTTTAGATTTCAATTTTAATATTATTATTGTATTAACTTTTTATTTGTTCCCCATGCAAAAAAAAAACATTTCTAGATGTCCAATACCATACCTAGAGTTTGACTTGAACTCCATGCTCAAATGCCACTTAAACCTTACATGACAAAGGAAAAAGAGGGAGCACCATTGTTAATAAACATAGTTTGCTCAGCAATTTAAATGTATTGTAATGTCAATTTAAATACATGCACCAAGTATTATCTTTGTGTTTCTCTTCTCTTCTAAAATGGATCAGATATACCTTATCTCTTTCTTTAGGGAGCTAAGGTGGCTCAAATTCACAGTGGTTTATGGTAGCTCTGACAAGAATCTAGCAATGTATGAACACAATGAGTAGGTAACCACTGTCTGTATTTCAACAAATCATAACTGCTCTATATATACATTGAAGGAAGCCCTAATTTAAACCGTAAAAGTCTATATTACCCTTAAGTATCTTTATTAGTTTCGCACATTTGGGCTTTACATTTTGGCCCATTGAATTGCGTTACTAAAACATATGAGTACATTTAAAAAAAAAAATCTTATGGGCTTTTCTTAATCTAAACATGTATTTTTCTATTTCAATATTCTTTTTTAGGCATAACTCATTCTTTTCTTTCATTCTTTGATTCAACTCTTTTTTTTTTATCATATCATAGAATCAAGTAATCAAGTAAGTCACATCCCAAATATCCTTAAACCAATGACTAAGGGTCGTGCAAGTTTGATTCTTCATCTTATAAACGTTAAATTTAAAGTATGTTGCATTTATTTCTGTTGAGTACTAACCGCCATAGCATTTGAAATCTACAAGATCATATATTTTAAACCTTTTGCCTCACACAAGACCTATTGGCCTAGATCATTTTCCCATATGTGTGACCACACCTTGAAGTAATTGAATTGAATGTGAGAGTTGGTTGATATTTGGGTTGTAATGCTTGGCTTCGGGTGTAGAGAAAAAGATTGGGAGTTGCGATAAGCTAAGCCTAGAGAAGTTATAGTAGATTGAGATGTTTGTTCTTGCAACATGTTCTTTCTTTTGTGTTGTTCTTCATCATGATTAGGATGATTTGATGGTTATGTGATAATGATTAAGGTTGCATCATCTTTGTCTACATAACCGCAAATCTGGTTAATTAACTTCTGCTTGAGTTTCAATTTGTTGGGTTGATGATGATGATGATACTCAGAAAATGCTGAAGAAAAATAATTACCAAACGGTCGAGAATGACCTGGCAACAACACTCAGCAAAACGTAGACAAACTTCAAAACGACATCGCTGCACTTATGAATAAGAAATCAAAATGAGTATCTAGGGTTGAAGAGATTGTATTGAAGGAAGAATATGTCATATAAGACAATAGTATTAAGAAATAAGAAATCAAAATGTCTTATCTTTCCTTCAATGCTCTCTGAGTTTATCTTTTCCTTTCAATGCTATGACATTCTGACTTAGCTGCTCTCGGTTTCTGGATAACTAGTAGAGTACCCGCACGTTTGTGCGGTGTGACGTTGTTGTTTTGTGTAGAAAATTTAAACCCTAAATCCGAACCCGACAAAAAACCCTAATCAAAAAATTTAAAAACCCAAACTTTTTTAATAGGTCTAAACATGAAAATCCGAAATCAAAAAAATCCCGAAAACCCTGACTGAACAAAAAAAATCTGGAAACTTTTTCACCCGGAACCCGACCCCAATACCTAATCAAAATTTTAAAATACTCAATTTTTTTAATATATCTAAACCAGAAATCTAAAAAATCCGGAAAACCCTAAACTGAAAAAAAAAATTGAACCTAACCCGAACAGAAATTTTCAAAGAAACCCGAACAATTTCTATATCTCTATATATATCTCTATAAAATTATGTCTCAGATTTTCACCCAAACCCGAACTTGTCTATAAAAACCCGAAAATCCAAAAAGCATATTCTATTGATTTGGAATTATCGTTAGATTATGTTAAGTTTTCTTTTTTGCAGATTTTTAAGAGATGGAAAACGGAAGTTTTCTAAACCATCGGTTTATTTTAAGTTATTATTCTTGTATCCAAACAATTTTTTCCATTTATTCTTCTATCCAAATAGATTTTTCTCTTATTCTTATATCCAAACAACTTTTGTTTCCATTTATTCTTCTATCCAAATAGATGTTTCTCTAATTCTTGTATCCAAACATTAGAATGTACTTCTCAATTAATAATATAAAGATTAGGGTTTCGAACTAGGAAAAAAAAAAGTTGCGCAGATTGATGTTTTGCTACTTGCCACACAAGGCTGCCAATCTTTCCTTTTTTGAAGCAATGTAAAAAACAATTTCCATTTTCTGTGTAAATTTGATTTATATGTTAATCTCTTTAAAATTAGTTTTGTTCGAATTGGTTTATTAATTAGGTTAACCGGCTTATATGAAATTGAGTTTGGTTCGCTTTAAAATTGATTAGGTCCTTTCTTCACTAAACTAAAATAATTCTGGTTTAGATGAACCGGTCTGGGTTTTGTTGTTGTTTCTTGGGCTTTTTGTTTCAGGTGGTTCAGTATAATTAACTAAAAAAATTATTAACTCGAAAAAGGAAACATTAGTTATGCTTAATTCATTTGATTAGCGGATTTAATTACCACTAGCTCTATATATGTCCTGGACAGAGAAAGAGAGTGGCCATCTTCTTTCTATTACGCAAAACAAAACAAAATCCACAGACACAAAAAACCTCTGTTTCGACTTTGCGATTTGATAATTAGGATTTAGGTTCTTCACTGAAAAAAAAAACGATGGCGAAGGCGAAAGGAGGCACTAAGAGAAGTCTTCCAATGGAGAAGATAGCGAAGAAAGCGTCACTCTCAACCTGTCACACAAAACGCATTCATGGTCTCTATAGCAAAGCTTCACAGCTATGTCTTCTCTCGGACGCACAAATCGCAATTCTAGCGACTCCTTCTTCTGAAAACTCAACCGGTGAAATAAATTCACTAACCTCTCCCTCCTCTTAATCTGCTATAAGCTGGAAATGTCGTCGACCGACGGCCACGACAACCGGTGGATCCTATCTCTTATTGTCTAAATGGCATTGACACCGGCATGACAAAGCAGCGACCAACGATGTTAACTAATGGTTTAGCAGTAACCAATGGTTTATACAATTTCCTAAATCTATTGGAGTTGCATAAAGGACCGACGCGCACTTCTAAGGAAATTAGGAATCACGACCGACGTGGGAAATAGAAAGTTATGATCGACGTCAAAGCCCAACTCGATAAGGACTAGGACCGACAAACACCTATAAATAGGAGGTCCTAGAACCGAGAGACATATACACAGAAAAACACACAAAAACCCTAATAGCTACTTGTTCTTCGCCTCTCGACGAGCAAGCGACGAACAACCTAGATACGACGAACTACGATCTACGACGAGCGACAGACGAGATTCTCTTAGTTTAATCTTTGATATTGACTTGTTGTAGCTCGATATTCAATTGATTAATAAGATATCTTCTCCTGCGTCATTCCGTTTATTGTACTTGCGAACCGGTTAAATTTTGCCCAAACAGTTTGGCGCTAGAAGGAGGGGCAATTTTAACTGCGTGAGACATGGCGGCGGGAGATGATACCACACCGACCGAAACACCGACCGTCACCGTTGCTCAGCTGGAGGCTCTCACAGCTCAGATGAAGCAGAACGAAGAACGACTTGCGCAAATCCAGGCGGAGAACGCAACCCTACGAGCAGAAAACGCGTCATTGGTTCAGGCTCGCAATAGATATCGAGCACCGGTTCCTCCTATGCAATCGTTCGACACTCCACCACTTACGGGTGCAACAGGAGCAACCTAGGAGCAGGAGCTACCGACGCTGCGCAAGGTAACCAAACATTGGTTCCACCCCTTGCACCAACGATGGAACATCAATCTGAAGACTCACATACTATGTTCTCAAAGCGATTGGAGGCTATGGAGCTCTTGCTCGCGCGACTTCCAGGAGTAGCTCCTCCAATCACCAAAAGTGCTCCAAATTGCTATGCAGACACTCCCTTCACGGATGCCATCGCGTTGGTTGAGATGCCAAAGAAGTTCATCGTCCCTTCAATGAAGATGTACGATGGGACGACCGACCCTGATAACCACATAGCACAGTACAAGCAACGCATGTTTACAACGGCAATAGCAAAAGAATATCGCGAAGCTAGTATGTGTAAAGGATTTGGATCTAGCCTCACGGGACCAGCCCTTCAGTGGTTTACGAACCTACCGAACGCGTCAATCGACTCGTTCGCGTCATTGACGGACCGCTTCGTTGAGCAATTCGCGAGCAGCAGGAACATAGAAAGGACAGCCGACGATCTCTATGAGGTGATACAGAAGAGAGGAGAACCGTTGCGTAATTACGTAGGTCGCTTCAACAAAGAGAAAGTATCAATTCCGGCATGTGTCACCTCCACTGCTATCTCTGCATTTAAAAGAGGGTTGCTCCCAGACAGTGACCTGTACAAGGAGCTGACGAAGTACCAGTGCAGAACGATGGAGACGTGCTGTCTAGAGCATGGGCTCAAATAAGGTGGGAGGAGGATCCTGCGTATCGACACCTGGTTTCCCCACGATCTGATTCACGCGTCATTAGGAACGAGCGTCCCTTCTCGAGACGACAAACCCTACCAGAGACCTCGCAATGAAAGCACTAGCAAGCGAAGCGACTATAAGAGTAGTCATCGTCCTATCAGCCAAATAGAAGACGACCGACGACCAACATCAACATGGCCAGACATCAGCAATCTCTCGATCTCTCATGGTGAGCTGGTTGGTGCGTTGAAGCAGTTAGGCGGAGTGGTGAGATGGCCCCCAAAGATGAAAGCACCAGACGAGAAGCGCGACTCCTCAAAGTGGTGCGAGTTCCATAATGATCATGGACATCGAACCGAAGAGTGTATATCACTGAGAATGGAAGTGAACGAGCTACTAAAAAAAGGTCACTTGAGAGAATTTCTCTCTGACAGAGCGAAGAATCGACTGGACGACAGGAACGACGAAAGAGCAACGAAAAAACCAGCCCCCACTTCGTCACCGAGACACGACCGGGTTATCCACGTCATTTCAGGAGGTTCGGAGATCAGTGGAATAACCCATTCGGCCGCTAGGAGGAGCACTAGAACAGCTAGAAGTAACCATGGACATGGAGATGTTAAAGCCATGGACGAACAACTGTCTAGGTGCTCCATCAGCTTTGATTTCGACGAAGACATGAATGTGATAGCCCCACATCATGATGCACTAGTCATATCTTTGACTGTTGCTAATAGCTTGGTGAAGCGAACACTCGTTGATAATGGGAGCTCGACCAATATCCTATTCATGGATGCTTACAAGGAATTAGGGCTAGATGAGGAGGCACTGACTCGAAAATCTACACCATTGGTGGGATTCAGCGGTGAAGTGAAGCAAACTGTTGGAGAAGTGATGCTGCCTGTGTATGCAGGAGGAGTCAACCGACAGACGAAGTTTATGATATTGGATTGCGCCTCCGCATACAACGCAATTATGGGACGTCCATGGATTCATGACATGAGAGCTATACCATCGACGCTCCACCAAACCATAAAATTTCCTACTCCTTGGGGAATAAGAGAGATCAAGGGTGAACAAGAACACTCACGCTCGTGCTATCAGACGTCCTTAAAAGGGAAAAGCCATCAACTATATCAGCTAGAGAGCAAGCCGTCGATCCCCCATACCGAGGAACCAGAGGTAGAACAACTTGACGAGGTACCATTAACTAAAGACGATCCGGATAAGAAGGTCAATATCGGATCCAAGCTACCGACCGACGTACGACGAAGACTCATTGATTTTCTAAGATCCAATGCTGACTGCTTTGCTTGGTCACATGCCGACATGCCGGGGATCGATCCTGAGATCATTATGCACAAACTACAAGTCGATCCTGAACATCAGCCAGTAAGACAAAAACGAAGGAAGTTTGCTCCCGAACGTGATTTGATCATCAACAAAGAAGTGGAGAACCTACTTGAGGCGGGATTCATTCGCGAAGTACGCTATCCTGAATGGTTAGCTAACGTTGTGGTCGTTCGAAAAAAGAATGGAAAATGGAGAGTGTGCATCGATTTTACTGATCTCAATAAGGCATGTCCGAAAGACCCTTTTCCGTTACCACACATCGACAAACTAGTGGATGCTACCGCAGGTCACGAGCTGATGAGTTTCATGGATGCCTTCAGTGGGTACAATCAGATCTTGATGCACCCTAGCGACCAGGAGAAGACGTCTTTCATGACCTCACGAGGCATATACTGTTATAAAGTAATGCCATTTGGATTGAAGAACGCTGGATCGACCTACCAGAGGCTCGTCAATATGATGTTCGCTGATCAAATTGGTTATACTATGGAGGTGTACATTGACGACATGCTTGTGAAGTCGTTGGTGGCAGAGGATCATATCATGCACTTGCAACAAGCCTTTGCTACCTTGCGAAAGTACAACATGAAGCTAAATCCTACGAAGTGTTCATTCGGTGTAAGCTCTGGGAAGTTCCTTGGTTATATTGTCACTCACCGAGGGATCGAAGCGAACCCAGACCAGATAAGAGCGATACAAGTTATCCCTTCGCCGAAAAATGTGAAAGAGGTACAGAAACTAACCGGAAGAATGGCTGCTTTGAGCAGATTCATCTCAAGACTGTCCGACAGATCTCATACCTTCTTTGCTGCTCTGAGAAAACCGAAGGACTTCATGTGGGATGATAAGTGCGAGAAAGCATTGAAGGAACTGAAGAACTACCTAACATCACCCCCTCTTTTATCTAAACCAAAAGATGGAGAAGTGCTGTTATTGTACCTGGCAGTGTCGGACCACGCCGTCAGTGCTGTTCTGGTTCGAGAAGAGGAAAATAAACAGTACCCTGTTTACTACGTCAGCAAGTCGCTCCTAGACGCAGAAACGAGGTACAGTCAATTGGAGAAATTGGCCTTAGCGTTGATAACAGCAGCGAGGAAGCTACGTCCCTACTTCCAAGCTCATCCTATTGTGCTTGTCAGCTCAGCTCCCATAAAGGCGGTTTTACATAAACCAGAAGTATCAGGAAGATTAGCAAAGTGGGCAGTTGAACTTGGCGAATACGACGTCATATACCGACCGACTATCGCCATCAAATCACAGGTGCTTGCGGATTTTGTGGCGGAATTCACCCCCAATTTGATTCCTGAAGTGGAGGAAGAGGTGAAAACCTTACAAGAAGGATCTCACAAGGGAATTTGGAAGCTGTATGTCGATGGGTCCAGCAACATACGAGGTACATGCCTTGGGATGGTTATAACTTCTCCGACAGGGGAACTTGCATCAAGAGCAGTTAGGTGCAACTTTCGAGCCACTAACAATGAAGCGGAGTATGAGGCATTGATAGCAGGACTGACGCTGGCTCATGATCTTGGAGCTAGAAATCTAGAAGTGTACAGCGACTCACAACTCATAGTTAACCAGATGCAAGGAGATTACCAAGCACGAGATTCGAAGATGACGCGGTATATGAACGTAGCAAAGACGATTGTGGAAAAATTCGACGATTGCAAACTCGCACAGATTCCAAGAGAGGAAAATTGTCATGCGGATGCTCTTGCCAATCTTGGATCAGCCCTTAAAACTGAAGTTTCGACTAGCATTCCACTATTAATCTTGCAGTGGCCGGCCACAGACAAGGATTTACCAAATCTAGAAGTTGCATCAGCGGATGTCGCTCCGAATTGGATGACACCTATCATCAACTACCTAAGAGACGACCTACTACCATCTAATCGTAGGGAATGCAGGAAAATAAAACAACAGGCAGCACGCTTCTGCCTATATGAAGATAAGTTGTACCGCAGGTCGTTCTCTAGTCCTTACTTAAGGTGCATTACTCCAGAAGAAGCAAGGCAAGTTCTAATGGAGTTGCATCATGGAGAATGTGGATCTCACTCAGGTGGACGAAGTCTAGTATTAAGAGCGGTGAGAGCCGGATACTATTGGCCGACGATGTCGAATGACGCGACAAGATTCGCTCGTCAATGTGACAAGTGTCAGAGACATGCTCAAGTGTCGAAACTACCTCCAGAGAATTTGAAAAGCATAAGTTCGTCATGGCCATTCATGAAATGGGGCATGGACATAGTGGGAAAACTACCAACAGCGCCAGCACAAAAGGTGTTTCTCTTGGTAATGACTGATTACTTTTCTAAGTGGGTGGAAGCAGAGGCATTTAGTCAAGTCACAGATAAAGAAGTCAGAGGTTTCATATGGAGGAACATCATATGCAAATTTGGAGTTCCTCAAGAGATTGTCACTGACAATGGCCCTCAATTTACGAGCAACAACTTCAAAAACTACTGTATCACGTGGGGAATAAAGCTTAGCTTCGCGACACCCAGGCACCCACAATCCAACGGACAAGCTGAATCTTCAAACAAAACCATTATACAGATGTTGAAGAAACGGCTTGAAAGCGCAAAAGGCAAGTGGGTAGAAGAGCTCCCTGGCGTGTTGTGGGCTTATCGAACGACATCCAAAATAGCAACTGGGGAAACACCTTATTCTCTAGTGTACGGGATGGAAGCGGTAGTGCCATCTGAAGTCACTGTGAAAACGATACGAACAGAGCATCTACAATACCAAGAAAACGAGGAGCTGATGAAGCTCGACCTCGACCTACTCGATGAGAAAAGGGAAACTGCAAGGATTCAAAACTGGTGCTACCAACAGGACATCGCAAGACGATACAACAAAAACGTGCGAACTAGGACTTTCCAAGTTGGCGAATGGGTACTCAGGCGCGTCTTTCAAAACACGATGGAACGTGGTGCTGGAAAACTGGGGCCGACTTGGGAAGGTCCCTACAAGATAACAGAAGTGCGAGGATCAGGTGCATACAAGCTACAAGATAAGGATGGGAAGAATCAACCTAACAGCTGGAATGCTTTGCACCTCAAAACCTACCAATTCTAGGTTCGTTTGATAATTTGATGTTTTGGCTTTTTCTTTGGTTTTGATTTGGTGTTACTGAGTTTTTAGACGATCCATGTGACGTCGATGCTTTTATCTACTTTTATGTATTTGCTTATGTCTACGGACAAGCTTTCTAATAAGAAGTTTTCTACAAATTGATTCTACTATGATGTAACTCGTGTTGTCACTCGTCATAAGGCATAAGAAAGATAAGCGACAGTCGGAACACAGTGACGACCGACCAAAAAAAAGATAAAAAAAAAGAGGGGGCAATGCCTCAGGAATAAATCGACCTTAGACCACATTGCAAAAGGCAAGTGTCATGTCCTTGAACACACCAAGGAACGAACGAAAGTTCTGCACGATAGGAAGGAGAACGCCCTCCTCGAAAGCAGAAAACAGTGACATGCGCATAGCAATATTATTCACGTTTAAAGCTTCTTATACTGAATTTGGTTATATTGCGCACCGTCTGTGTCGATATGGTCAAACACGAGGTACGATATCCTCGAGAGAGCGACAACCAGCAGCCTTGGTTTACTCCATTGGCGCTAAATGTCACCAACAGCCAAGAGCAAAACATCCTCAAATCGAGTAGAGAGACTATTGTCACTCTTAACCTCGAGAATAAGGATATAGCCCAAAGGAAAATAACGTTACGTACGTACACATATAAATAACTGTTGAATATATAAAACACAATTATATAAAAAATCAACAATGGTTAAATACCAAATGATTAAGGCGTTCGATAAGCGACTTAAAATCCAAAAGACAACCACAAAAGTTTAGCTGAGAGCCTACATGGTCACTCGTCAGAGCAACAAACCTTAAACAGAGGAGCTCCAAAAGAAAAGTTTGAAACAATACTAAAAACCAGAGTTCAAGGAAACTGCTAGTAGAAACGATAAACGACAAACGCGAGATCACTGATCACCACCAAGGGGAAGACCACCATAAGTATCACCACCAAGTATCCCACCAGTAGGAGCTTCGTTCTCAAAGTCAGTAAATGTCGCAGAGAAAACGGGTGGTACCTTCCCTTCCGCTTTGGCTTCCGCTGTCAAAACCTCACGATAGGCCTCCTCTGCAGCACGAACGTCCCATGTATGAGCTTGACCCATCTTGAGGTCTCTAACCATTGCCCACTGCCTCTTGATGGCTCCTGCGCTAGCTGCTTTAAGTGCGTTCTTCTCTGAGCGACGAAGGTCAAGTCGTAGCTTGTTCTCTGCGGATTTCAAAGCCGCTATCTGCTGATCATGGTCAGTCTTCAGTGAAAGAATCTCTCCATCTTTCTTAGCCATGTCAGTGTCATATCGCTCCTTCCCTGAGACGAGGTCCGCTTTCGCCTTGGTGAGGATGTTGTTGAGACGCTTGTTATCCTTGGAGACGGCGGCGAGCTCCACCTTCGAAGAATGGCAGGCAGACATCACCTAGATACCGAGAAAAATCGACGTTCAAAGGAGCAACTCGCAAGGGAACGACGTACAAAAGTTGTGAAAAAGAATAAATTATAACCTTGAGAAGGTAAACTTGTGACTCGTCAAGGACAGCAGCATGGCCGAGTTTGCCGAAGCTCTCCACATCTCGAGGAAAAGCTTTCTTGTTGAGATCGGCAAGCACATCGGAGTGATCGACATTGGAGAAGAGATCACCGGTGGAAGTTTTTCTCTTTGAGGCACGAGAAGGACGAAGATTGTCAGTCGGTGCAGCAACTTGCTTCGGCAAAGCATTGGAGCTGGGCGGGATCTCTGTGGTTACGATCGTGAGATCGTCCTCCATGTCATCTTCGTAAGCAGCTCGGAACGCAGCTAGGGCACCTCCGCCTGTCGATACATCAAACGCAGACATCCTGTAACCTGCAAAACGTGGTCAATGGCGATAAGGCGCGGTGCGACAGACATGTAATATTGATAAAAGTGATCTCCGAAAAACAGAAGGAATGAAGTTACCCCAAAGAGAACTCTTCTCCAAAGCGAAGCAACTGACTAGGAAACTCACTAAACGCTCCGGCTTAGGACGTACAATTAGCTTGAGTGCACGTTCTTCTCCTTCTTCGCACCTTGGATGACTGAAATCTGCAAAAAGAAAGAACAACATTGTTAAAGATCATGGACAGCGACATAAGATGAAGTACAAGCGGCTATCTACCTCTAAAAAACCAATCAACAGGGAAGTTGGGGTTAAAGCCCACTTTCATAAACAAGAATCTACTCTGCCATTTCTTCTCATAAGGCAAATTCCTCACTGCGCCTCTATCATAGTCATAGACCAAAGGTGGAAACGACGTCGTACGTTTGCTAATCGTACACCTACTAGCATCCACGTTATGAGCCTTGAAGAAATAAGAAAAAAGCACTTCCTCCACCCTCACGTCTACATTGTTGAACTCTCCAAGGACTTGTAAAGCGATTAACACTCTCCAAGCAGTAGGAATAAGCTGTCCAGGAGAAATGTTGAAAAACCGAGCGACATTGGCGATTATAGGGGGCATTATCCCACGAAAACCTATGTCAAAATAAGCCTCATAAACCACGATCTCATCTGATCTTGAGTTATGCGCCCTCTCTGTGTCAAGGGGAGCTCTAAGCGACAATGAATCTGGGAGGCTATACGTCATTCTCAGCGCCTTAATATCATCCTCTTTAATTGATGAGGCTGGGTAATCACGAAATGGAGTCGACAGACGAACTGCACATCCGCGCTTCGGTCTAATCTTAACTCCGGGCATCAAAACTGGCTCACTCATGTGAAAGGGGTATTGAAAGTCAGATTCGGTATGTCCTACTGACACAATAGCCTTATCCGAGACAGAACGACATCGATGGAACCCGAATCTACCCCTCGTCGGTGACTCTTGATACATGTAAACCGGAGAATCGCAGTCGATGTCGTGTTCACTTCCGGAGTCGGGGGCAGACTCATCGTCGAACTCACTTTCACCGTCACTCGAGTAAGAATCTAAGCCAACAGAGTTCCCTAACCTACTAGAGCTACTCGCCATCTAACTCGACCTAAACGAGAAGAGGGAGAGAGGCTGTTTGAACTCACCAATGAAATAGTGTGAAAGCAGCAGCGGTTGTCGAAGAATAGCCCCCAACTAATCAGAAAAGATTGACCTGAGAAAAGGAACACATAAGATGAGTGGTCGAACGACGCTCAATTTGAGTAAAGAAAGAAGAAAAGAGAAAATTCACTGTCGAGTGAAATAAAAATCCGAAAGGAGCAAGAGAGAAATGGAGGAAGGAGCTTACCAATGGCTGCCGCTTTCGTTCCCGAGATGGAAAAGACGACTAGACTAATTAACCAAATTGGAGAAAGACATGCGATGGGCTTAAGTGAATGGTTCTGTATTGGGCCTAGCTGATTCTGAAATTGATTAAGAAATGCAATTTGGCTGCATATGTTAAAACCCACGTGGAAAACATATCAAAAGAAGAATAAGCAAAGCACTTGTCCATCTCCATTTTTTATTAATCCCATGTGGATACTTGAAAGCACGACCGACCGACCGGCATGAACGTCTTTTTTGTTTTGTTGGATATTTTTATTCAACACTTATCTTCTTACTTGCGTGCGACAGACAAATGAGCATATAGGTATGACTTTCCATTTTGCTATTCGATTTATTTCTTTTAAGTCTGTCACTCTGTGGGCACGTCCACACTTGTGGATAATTCAAAAGGAACCATACCACTTGACGGTATATACCTTTTGGTAGATTGGCTTCGAAAGACCGAAGCATGAATTTCTTTTTAGTTTTCTACATCGACATTGGTAAATGACCCACAGTCACATATGATATTATCGAGCATCGACCGACGATTTTGTAAGAGATGTTACTCTACAAGTTCTCAATGAGAAATTGAAGAGTAGGGGGCAAGTTGTTNTTTTACATAAACCAGAAGTATCAGGAAGATTAGCAAAGTGGGCAGTTGAACTTGGCGAATACGACGTCATATACCGACCGACTATCGCCATCAAATCACAGGTGCTTGCGGATTTTGTGGCGGAATTCACCCCCAATTTGATTCCTGAAGTGGAGGAAGAGGTGAAAACCTTACAAGAAGGATCTCACAAGGGAATTTGGAAGCTGTATGTCGATGGGTCCAGCAACATACGAGGTACAGCCTTGGGATGGTTATAACTTCTCCGACAGGGGAACTTGCATCAAGAGCAGTTAGGTGCAACTTTCGAGCCACTAACAATGAAGCGGAGTATGAGGCATTGATAGCAGGACTGACGCTGGCTCATGATCTTGGAGCTAGAAATCTAGAAGTGTACAGCGACTCACAACTCATAGTTAACCAGATGCAAGGAGATTACCAAGCACGAGATTCGAAGATGACGCGGTATATGAACGTAGCAAAGACGATTGTGGAAAAATTCGACGATTGCAAACTCGCACAGATTCCAAGAGAGGAAAATTGTCATGCGGATGCTCTTGCCAATCTTGGATCAGCCCTTAAAACTGAAGTTTCGACTAGCATTCCACTATTAATCTTGCAGTGGCCGGCCACAGACAAGGATTTACCAAATCTAGAAGTTGCATCAGCGGATGTCGCTCCGAATTGGATGACACCTATCATCAACTACCTAAGAGACGACCTACTACCATCTAATCGTAGGGAATGCAGGAAAATAAAACAACAGGCAGCACGCTTCTGCCTATATGAAGATAAGTTGTACCGCAGGTCGTTCTCTAGTCCTTACTTAAGGTGCATTACTCCAGAAGAAGCAAGGCAAGTTCTAATGGAGTTGCATCATGGAGAATGTGGATCTCACTCAGGTGGACGAAGTCTAGTATTAAGAGCGGTGAGAGCCGGATACTATTGGCCGACGATGTCGAATGACGCGACAAGATTCGCTCGTCAATGTGACAAGTGTCAGAGACATGCTCAAGTGTCGAAACTACCTCCAGAGAATTTGAAAAGCATAAGTTCGTCATGGCCATTCATGAAATGGGGCATGGACATAGTGGGAAAACTACCAACAGCGCCAGCACAAAAGGTGTTTCTCTTGGTAATGACTGATTACTTTTCTAAGTGGGTGGAAGCAGAGGCATTTAGTCAAGTCACAGATAAAGAAGTCAGAGGTTTCATATGGAGGAACATCATATGCAAATTTGGAGTTCCTCAAGAGATTGTCACTGACAATGGCCCTCAATTTACGAGCAACAACTTCAAAAACTACTGTATCACGTGGGGAATAAAGCTTAGCTTCGCGACACCCAGGCACCCACAATCCAACGGACAAGCTGAATCTTCAAACAAAACCATTATACAGATGTTGAAGAAACGGCTTGAAAGCGCAAAAGGCAAGTGGGTAGAAGAGCTCCCTGGCGTGTTGTGGGCTTATCGAACGACATCCAAAATAGCAACTGGGGAAACACCTTATTCTCTAGTGTACGGGATGGAAGCGGTAGTGCCATCTGAAGTCACTGTGAAAACGATACGAACAGAGCATCTACAATACCAAGAAAACGAGGAGCTGATGAAGCTCGACCTCGACCTACTCGATGAGAAAAGGGAAACTGCAAGGATTCAAAACTGGTGCTACCAACAGGACATCGCAAGACGATACAACAAAAACGTGCGAACTAGGACTTTCCAAGTTGGCGAATGGGTACTCAGGCGCGTCTTTCAAAACACGATGGAACGTGGTGCTGGAAAACTGGGGCCGACTTGGGAAGGTCCCTACAAGATAACAGAAGTGCGAGGATCAGGTGCATACAAGCTACAAGATAAGGATGGGAAGAATCAACCTAACAGCTGGAATGCTTTGCACCTCAAAACCTACCAATTCTAGGTTCGTTTGATAATTTGATGTTTTGGCTTTTTCTTTGGTTTTGATTTGGTGTTACTGAGTTTTTAGACGATCCATGTGACGTCGATGCTTTTATCTACTTTTATGTATTTGCTTATGTCTACGGACAAGCTTTCTAATAAGAAGTTTTCTACAAATTGATTCTACTATGATGTAACTCGTGTTGTCACTCGTCATAAGGCATAAGAAAGATAAGCGACAGTCGGAACACAGTGACGACCGACCAAAAAAAAGATAAAAAAAAAGGGGGCAATGCCTCAGGAATAAATCGACCTTAGACCACATTGCAAAAGGCAAGTGTCATGTCCTTGAACACACCAAGGAACGAACGAAAGTTCTGCACGATAGGAAGGAGAACGCCCTCCTCGAAAGCAGAAAACAGTGACATGCGCATAGCAATATTATTCACGTTTAAAGCTTCTTATACTGAATTTGGTTATATTGCGCACCGTCTGTGTCGATATGGTCAAACACGAGGTACGATATCCTCGAGAGAGCGACAACCAGCAGCCTTGGTTTACTCCATTGGCGCTAAATGTCACCAACAGCCAAGAGCAAAACATCCTCAAATCGAGTAGAGAGACTATTGTCACTCTTAACCTCGAGAATAAGGATATAGCCCAAAGGAAAATAACGTTACGTACGTACACATATAAATAACTGTTGAATATATAAAACACAATTATATAAAAAATCAACAATGGTTAAATACCAAATGATTAAGGCGTTCGATAAGCGACTTAAAATCCAAAAGACAACCACAAAAGTTTAGCTGAGAGCCTACATGGTCACTCGTCAGAGCAACAAACCTTAAACAGAGGAGCTCCAAAAGAAAAGTTTGAAACAATACTAAAAACCAGAGTTCAAGGAAACTGCTAGTAGAAACGATAAACGACAAACGCGAGATCACTGATCACCACCAAGGGGAAGACCACCATAAGTATCACCACCAAGTATCCCACCAGTAGGAGCTTCGTTCTCAAAGTCAGTAAATGTCGCAGAGAAAACGGGTGGTACCTTCCCTTCCGCTTTGGCTTCCGCTGTCAAAACCTCACGATAGGCCTCCTCTGCAGCACGAACGTCCCATGTATGAGCTTGACCCATCTTGAGGTCTCTAACCATTGCCCACTGCCTCTTGATGGCTCCTGCGCTAGCTGCTTTAAGTGCGTTCTTCTCTGAGCGACGAAGGTCAAGTCGTAGCTTGTTCTCTGCGGATTTCAAAGCCGCTATCTGCTGATCATGGTCAGTCTTCAGTGAAAGAATCTCTCCATCTTTCTTAGCCATGTCAGTGTCATATCGCTCCTTCCCTGAGACGAGGTCCGCTTTCGCCTTGGTGAGGATGTTGTTGAGACGCTTGTTATCCTTGGAGACGGCGGCGAGCTCCACCTTCGAAGAATGGCAGGCAGACATCACCTAGATACCGAGAAAAATCGACGTTCAAAGGAGCAACTCGCAAGGGAACGACGTACAAAAGTTGTGAAAAAGAATAAATTATAACCTTGAGAAGGTAAACTTGTGACTCGTCAAGGACAGCAGCATGGCCGAGTTTGCCGAAGCTCTCCACATCTCGAGGAAAAGCTTTCTTGTTGAGATCGGCAAGCACATCGGAGTGATCGACATTGGAGAAGAGATCACCGGTGGAAGTTTTTCTCTTTGAGGCACGAGAAGGACGAAGATTGTCAGTCGGTGCAGCAACTTGCTTCGGCAAAGCATTGGAGCTGGGCGGGATCTCTGTGGTTACGATCGTGAGATCGTCCTCCATGTCATCTTCGTAAGCAGCTCGGAACGCAGCTAGGGCACCTCCGCCTGTCGATACATCAAACGCAGACATCCTGTAACCTGCAAAACGTGGTCAATGGCGATAAGGCGCGGTGCGACAGACATGTAATATTGATAAAAGTGATCTCCGAAAAACAGAAGGAATGAAGTTACCCCAAAGAGAACTCTTCTCCAAAGCGAAGCAACTGACTAGGAAACTCACTAAACGCTCCGGCTTAGGACGTACAATTAGCTTGAGTGCACGTTCTTCTCCTTCTTCGCACCTTGGATGACTGAAATCTGCAAAAAGAAAGAACAACATTGTTAAAGATCATGGACAGCGACATAAGATGAAGTACAAGCGGCTATCTACCTCTAAAAAACCAATCAACAGGGAAGTTGGGGTTAAAGCCCACTTTCATAAACAAGAATCTACTCTGCCATTTCTTCTCATAAGGCAAATTCCTCACTGCGCCTCTATCATAGTCATAGACCAAAGGTGGAAACGACGTCGTACGTTTGCTAATCGTACACCTACTAGCATCCACGTTATGAGCCTTGAAGAAATAAGAAAAAAGCACTTCCTCCACCCTCACGTCTACATTGTTGAACTCTCCAAGGACTTGTAAAGCGATTAACACTCTCCAAGCAGTAGGAATAAGCTGTCCAGGAGAAATGTTGAAAAACCGAGCGACATTGGCGATTATAGGGGGCATTATCCCACGAAAACCTATGTCAAAATAAGCCTCATAAACCACGATCTCATCTGATCTTGAGTTATGCGCCCTCTCTGTGTCAAGGGGAGCTCTAAGCGACAATGAATCTGGGAGGCTATACGTCATTCTCAGCGCCTTAATATCATCCTCTTTAATTGATGAGGCTGGGTAATCACGAAATGGAGTCGACAGACGAACTGCACATCCGCGCTTCGGTCTAATCTTAACTCCGGGCATCAAAACTGGCTCACTCATGTGAAAGGGGTATTGAAAGTCAGATTCGGTATGTCCTACTGACACAATAGCCTTATCCGAGACAGAACGACATCGATGGAACCCGAATCTACCCCTCGTCGGTGACTCTTGATACATGTAAACCGGAGAATCGCAGTCGATGTCGTGTTCACTTCCGGAGTCGGGGGCAGACTCATCGTCGAACTCACTTTCACCGTCACTCGAGTAAGAATCTAAGCCAACAGAGTTCCCTAACCTACTAGAGCTACTCGCCATCTAACTCGACCTAAACGAGAAGAGGGAGAGAGGCTGTTTGAACTCACCAATGAAATAGTGTGAAAGCAGCAGCGGTTGTCGAAGAATAGCCCCCAACTAATCAGAAAAGATTGACCTGAGAAAAGGAACACATAAGATGAGTGGTCGAACGACGCTCAATTTGAGTAAAGAAAGAAGAAAAGAGAAAATTCACTGTCGAGTGAAATAAAAATCCGAAAGGAGCAAGAGAGAAATGGAGGAAGGAGCTTACCAATGGCTGCCGCTTTCGTTCCCGAGATGGAAAAGACGACTAGACTAATTAACCAAATTGGAGAAAGACATGCGATGGGCTTAAGTGAATGGTTCTGTATTGGGCCTAGCTGATTCTGAAATTGATTAAGAAATGCAATTTGGCTGCATATGTTAAAACCCACGTGGAAAACATATCAAAAGAAGAATAAGCAAAGCACTTGTCCATCTCCATTTTTTATTAATCCCATGTGGATACTTGAAAGCACGACCGACCGACCGGCATGAACGTCTTTTTTGTTTTGTTGGATATTTTTATTCAACACTTATCTTCTTACTTGCGTGCGACAGACAAATGAGCATATAGGTATGACTTTCCATTTTGCTATTCGATTTATTTCTTTTAAGTCTGTCACTCTGTGGGCACGTCCACACTTGTGGATAATTCAAAAGGAACCATACCACTTGACGGTATATACCTTTTGGTAGATTGGCTTCGAAAGACCGAAGCATGAATTTCTTTTTAGTTTTCTACATCGACATTGGTAAATGACCCACAGTCACATATGATATTATCGAGCATCGACCGACGATTTTGTAAGAGATGTTACTCTACAAGTTCTCAATGAGAAATTGAAGAGTAGGGGGCAAGTTGTTGGGTGAAATAAATTCACTAACCTCTCCCTCCTCTTAATCTGCTATAAGCTGGAAATGTCGTCGACCGACGGCCACGACAACCGGTGGATCCTATCTCTTATTGTCTAAATGGCATTGACACCGGCATGACAAGGCAGCGACCAACGATGTTAACTAATGGTTTAGCAGTAACCAATGGTTTATACAATTTCCTAAATCTATTGGAGTTGCATAAAGGACCGACGCGCACTTCTAAGGAAATTAGGAATCACGACCGACGTGGGAAATAGAAAGTTATGATCGACGTCAAAGCCCAACTCGATAAGGACTAGGACCGACAAACACCTATAAATAGGAGGTCCTAGAACCGAGAGACATATCAGAAAAACACACAAAAACCCTAATAGCTACTTGTTCTTCGCCTCTCGACGAGCAAGCGACGAACAACCTAGATACGACGAACTACGATCTACGACGAGCGACAGACGAGATTCTCTTAGTTTAATCTTTGATATTGACTTGTTGTAGCTCGATATTCAATTGATTAATAAGATATCTTCTCCTGCGTCATTCCGTTTATTGTACTTGCGAACCGGTTAAATTTTGCCCAAAGACAGACAGTGTTTGATTTAAAAGCTAGTGTGAGCTTAAAAGATGATTCAAAAACTGCCATATGGTTTCACAGTGTTTGGAATAGGTGCATTGGGCCAGTTAAATGGGCTTTTTCTCTAATTCAAGTATTACGTTAGGCCCAGTAATGAAGTGAATAGTGTAATTTGCTAGTCAATGGTGGTGACAGCACCAGTAGAACAAGTTGTGTAATTTCCGAGATTTCTTTCCAAATGTCAAATATTCTTTTCACTGTGTACAAGACTGACTCGTGGCGCATATACAATGCCTTTGAGCTTTGTCTGAAACTTCAGGACTTAAAAAGAATAAAGAGAGAGAATCAGAGATGTGTGCGTTGAAAAGGCGCAACTGTAAGACAAACTGAAACGAAACTCCTTTTCCTCTTCGTAAGCCATCATCATCACTCTCCTTCTTAGTTTGGTCATTCATTCACCAACTGTGTCTGCTTTTATTCATTTCTTGTATTCTAATTTTCTGGGTTTCTCAGAAATTTAAGCTCTTTGGTGCCACACTGTCACTGCTGATTCCCTGCAAAAAAAAAAATGGAATTGGAATTTGCAGTTAATGGAGAGAGATTCAATATCAACTCTGTTGATCCTTCTACGACTCTACTCGAGTTCTTGCGGTCCAACACTCCTTTCAAGAGTGTCAAGCTCGCCTGTGGCGAAGGCAATCTCTCTCACTCTCTTCTCTTTTCTGATTTTAGCGAAAATTTATTCTCTGTTCACCAAAAGGTCGTGCCTTTATGTTCTGAAACAATCGTTGGAGTCTCGTGTTGATGTTGATGTCGATGTCCTTATTACCGGAATTAGTGAAATTGAGGAACATATCTGTAAGTTAATGTCTGAACAAATCTTTAAGTTAATAGCGAAGGCAAAATCTCTCACTCTGTTCTCTTTTCTTCTTTTTAGGAAAAAAATATTGTCTTTTATCCAAAAGGTCGTGCCTTTTATGTCCTGAAACAATCTATATGTGTCGCTGGAGTCTCGTGATCATGCCTTTTATGTCCTGAAACAATCTATTAGTGAAATTGAGGAACAAAATCTTTGAGTTAATGTCTGATTAAAAATTAAAAATGTGACTTTTTTGTAAAAATTAGTGCAGGAGGGTGTGGTGCTTGTCTCGTAATGATATCAAAATACGACCAAGAGTTAGATCAAGTGAAGGAAGAAACTTGTATAAACTCTTGTCTCACTCTTCTCTGCAGTATCAACGGATGCTCAATCACAACATCGGAAGGTCTCGGAAACGCCAAGAAAGGATTCCATCCGATCCACGAGCGGTTCGCAGGCTTCCACGCGTCACAGTGCGGTTTCTGCACGCCTGGGATGTGCATTTCCCTCTACTCAGCTCTCTCAAAGGCTCATGATAAAAGCTCGAGCCTCACTGTAACCGAAGCTGAGAGATCGGTCGCTGGAAACCTCTGTAGATGCACCGGTTATCGTCCCATTGTCGATGCTTGTAAGAGCTTTGCTTGTGATGTTGATATTGAGGACTTAGGGATTAACTCCTTTTGGAAGAAAGGTGATACCAAAGAGGTTATGTTGAAGAGTCTGCCTCCTTATAACCATCTTGTAACAACATTCCCTGAGTTCTTGAAGAAGAAGAAAGTTGGTAATAATAGTTTGGATCTTTCGAGGTATCGATGGACTACTCCTTTTAGTGTATCCGAGCTTCACAGTACGTTGAGAGCTGGTAAGTCTAAAGATTCGTTGAAGTTAGTTGTCGGAAACACAGGGGCTGGTTATTACAAAGATGAGGAGCGTTTTGAGAGGTATGTTGATATTAGTCATATCCCGGAGATGTCGATGATCAAGAGAGATGGGAAACGGATTGAGATTGGAGCAGCTGTGACTATATCGAAAGCTATTGATGCTTTGAATGAGGAGGAGGGAAGCAAATCTTGCTTTATTTTCAAGAAAATGGCGAGTCATATGGAGAGAATAGGAAACCATTTTGTGAGGAATTCCGGGAGTATCGGTGGTAATCTAGTCATGGCGCAGGGGAGGAAGTTTCCTTCTGATATCGCCACGCTCTTGCTCGCTGCGGATGCGTCGGTGTATGTGCTTAACGGCAGAGAAACCGTGAAGGTCAAGATTCAAGATTTTCTTGAATCTCCTTCCGTGTTAGACTCGAAACGAGTTCTTGTGAAAGTCGAGATTCCGTTACCGACTTGTGATTCACTCTTTGAGAGCTATCGAGCAGCACCTCGCTCTATAGGAAACGCGTTGCCGTATGCGAATGCTGCTTTCTCTGCGCGAGTGTCTCATCAAGAACCATTTATGATGGATGAATGCCTGTTGGCGTTTGGTTCTTATGGCGGTGATCGTTCAATCAGAGCGAAAGAAGTGGAGCGTTTCTTGAATGGTAAATTACTTAGCCACAGTGTTCTTTACGAAGCTGTGAGTTTGCTTAGAGGAATCATAGTTCCAGGGAGAGACACTTTGCATGCTGAGTATAGGAAAAGCTTGGCCGTTGGATTTCTTTTCGATTTTTTCTATCCGTTGATTGAGAGAAGCCATAGAATATGTAACGGCCATGTTGATTGTCCTGTGAAGTCTCTTCCTTTCCTCTCATCTTCACAGCAAGTGTTGGAGAGCAATGAGTTTCAGCCTGTTGGTGAAGCGGTTGTCAAAGTTGGAGCTGCATTGCAAGCTTCTGGTTAGCTCTTTTTGCCTATCTGTTTTTGACATTTTTTAGTAACTTGATTTTTTGGCCTTACATGAGCTTTTCTTCTCTTCAGGTGAAGCTGTTTTTGTTGATGATATTCCGACTTTACCGGACTGTTTACATGGAGCATTCATTTATAGCACAGAGCCTTTGGCTAAGATCAAAAGCGTAACCTTCAGTGGAAACGTGACACCGGCTGGAGTTTTTGCTGTTCTTACTTTCAAGGATATTCCGAAAACGGGACAGAACATTGGTTCCAAGACCATATTTGGACCTGGACCTTTATTTGCTGATGAAATAACTCAGTATGCTGGTCAAAGAATTGCTCTTGTGGTAACTCCAAAATTTTCTTCTTTTCTTATTCATTGCTCGTCTTTCTTTGTATAATTAATCAAGAAGTGGTATTTCTCTGCATAACTAATCAAGAAGTATCCGGTTTTGACAGGTTGCAGACACACAAAAACATGCAGACAGGGCAGCAAAACTTGCGGTAGTCGAGTACGATACAAAGAATGTAGAAGAACCGATACTAACCGTCGAAGATGCGGTTAAAAGATCTAGCTTTTTCGAGGTTCATCCAATGTTTTACCCTGAACCAGTCGGTGATGTTTTGAAAGGAATGAAAGAAGCTGAGAAAAAGATACTCTTGGCTGAGGTATCAAACACTTTTTGTAATTACATCCTTAAGTTCACATCTCGTTTGTGTGTTTTGAAACTTTGGTTATGTATATATGTATCCAGTTCAGGCTCGGGTCGCAGTACTTCTTCTACATGGAGCCACAAACAGCACTAGCCTTGCCAGATGAAGACAACTGTGTGAAGGTATTCAGCTCATCTCAAGCGCCTGAGTACGTGCATTCAGTAATCGCTACATGTCTTGGCATTCAAGAAAATAGCGTCCGAGTCATCACCAGAAGAGTTGGAGGTGGCTTTGGTGGTAAAGCTGTGAAGTCAATGCCTGTAAGTGTTTATGAATTCAATTTTTGTCATATGGTTGTAAAAATGCTCATTTTGAAATCACGTTTTTCAGGTTGCAACAGCATGTGCTTTGGCTGCTCACAAGCTGCAGCGTCCTGTGAAGATGTATATGAATCGAAAGACGGACATGATAATGGCTGGAGGAAGACATCCGATGAAAATGACTTACAATGTCGGTTTCAGATCAGACGGGAAGCTCACGGCACTGGAGCTTACAATGCTGATAGATGCAGGGAATGAGGCTGACGTAAGCCCTATCATGCCGCGGAATATAATGGGACCTCTAAGGAAATATGACTGGGGAGCTTTGTCGTTTGATGTGAAAGTTTGCAAGACGAATCTCCCGAGCAGGACAGCGATGAGAGCTCCAGGGGAAGTGCAAGGCTCTTACATAGCGGAATCCATTATCGAAAACGTAGCTTCTTCTCTTGGAATGGACGTTGATGCGGTGAGAAAGACAAACCTACATAGCTATGAGAGCCTCAAGAAGTTCTACAAGCACATTGCTGGTGAGCTTGATGAATATACACTGCCTTTGTTATGGGACAAGGTGGAGATATCTTCAGAATTCAAGAAGAGAGCTGAGATGGTTAAGGAGTTTAATCAGTGTAACGTGTGGCGCAAGAGAGGGATCTCTAGAGTGCCTATTATACATCAAGTTATGCAGAGGGCTACACCGGGGAGAGTAAGCATTTTGAGTGATGGCTCTGTTGTTGTTGAAGTTGGTGGGATTGAGATAGGGCAAGGGTTGTGGACTAAAGTCCAACAGATGGTTGCTTATGGTCTTGGTATGACGAAATGCCAAGGAAGTGAGAAGCTGTTGGAGAGAATACGAGTTGTTCAGTCTGATACACTCGGTTTGATCCAAGGAGGTTTCACTGCCGGTAGCACGACATCTGAGAACAGCTGTGAAGCCGTTAGGCTCTGCTGTGTAATCTTGGTTGAGAGGTTGAAGCCTTTAATGGAACAAATGATGGTGGAGAAATTAGGTTCTTTGACATGGAACATGCTCATTCAACAAGTAAGCAACTAAGTAACTCTGGTTCGTTATTTTACCAAAGACTCTATTAAAGTCTGCTTTTCTCTCTTCAGGCGTATGCTCAGTCTGTGAATTTATCAGCGAGTACATTGTATAAACCGGAGTTTTCTTCCATGGAATACCTCAACTATGGTGTTGGAGTCAGTGAGGCAAGTCACATCATTAGCAAAGTATTATTTGTTTAAAAATGTGAAGTGTCAAGCAATAATCTGAACTTTCTTGCAGGTGGAAGTGGACATTGTGACGGGAAGAGCAGAGATTTTAAGATCTGATATCATTTACGACTGCGGAAAAAGTCTGAATCCTGCTGTTGATTTAGGACAGGTTAGAAGTTAAGCTACTCTCACATATTTGTTTTTCTTTAGAGTCATTTCTTGATGTTAAGCAAGAAAATCTTGATGGTTTTGTGTGAAGATTGAAGGAGCGTTTGTTCAAGGAATCGGTTTTTTTATGATGGAAGAGTACACTACAGATGAGAAAGGGCTTGTGATGCAACAAGGCACTTGGGACTACAAGATTCCTACAGTTGATACCATCCCCAAGCAGTTCTACGTCGAGCTTCTCAACTCTGGACATCACAAAAACCGCGTTCTCTCCTCCAAAGGTAACGCTGCACGCGGTTTAGTGTTTTAGCCATAACATACAAAGTTTTGGTAGATATGATGCTGCAATAAGTTTTGATGTTTCTTTACTCTTCTTTTCTCTGTTCCGTATTGTATTTGTGGGGTCTCTACTTTCATGCTTAACAACTTCTTGATTCTGATCCACAGCTTCTGGTGAACCGCCTTTGCTTCTGGCGGCTTCGGTTCATTGTGCAACGAGATCAGCCATTAAAGAAGCTCGGAAACAATCCTTGTCATGGAAGTGTAATGATGAGAACAGTGACGGCTCTGGTATGGATTTTGAGTTGCCGGTTCCGGCGACTATGCCTGTGGTGAAGGGTCTTTGTGGACTGTATAGCGTAGAGAAGTACTTAGAAGGGAAGATATGTGAGAAATAAAGCAAACTCTTGTTACTACACAGTACACACACAGTAATGTTGTGATTCAGATTTCATAAAGGAAAATAAACATTTTTGGTGCGATATACACAACTAATAATGTTATTATTCAATGCACTTGTATGTGCTGTTTTTTTTTATAAAGGGTTATATATTAGTTTTTCCATTTAAATATCACGTGTAAGCTATTAGCATATGATATTCGTAAGACTATGCTTTGCACTGCAATCTTAATTTAATCATTAATTTACAAGAAGACAAAGTATCTGCATTGCCTCCATGCATGAACTAAAGTAACATGATGTGTAGAGCATAGACCAGCTCATCAGCTAGTAACAAAAACTTTTAATATGCGTGCAATTATTTTCTTTGAATTATTCAAAAAAATAAAAAAAGGTTAGCTTCTTTGGATTGTTGTGAATTTAATAATTTATTCAACACAAAAATAACTTCTTTGGCGTCAAAGCTGGTCCTCTCTACATATAGTCATATACTAGTAATATTAAATACTCCTAGTAGTATAATGCAATTAAATGGGCAGTAAACTTATATATGGATCGGAGAACAAACAGCATAACATTTTGGAAAAAAAAAATTAAAAAACTCGTATACTTTTTATCAACTTCTACTATTTTCTCTACAGATATTCAACTTTTAGTAAAGTGATCAAAAATCGAAATACTTTTGCCCTGGATGATTAAAGTTGGCTCCTAATCTGGACTTTTGCATTAAAAATTCAAAGAATCTTAGTAGAGTGATAAGATGCCTTAATTAGGTTGCTTTGGTTTTTTTTTTCTCTATAATAGAGAAAAAGAATAAGAAAAGGTCGTTCCTCGTTGTCTCGTAATGCATGCAAATGCAATTGCTGACTTTTGTCGTTGTTTGTCAAGAAGGGCATTAGCGTTATAATAATATTATTTGTAGTCTTAATTTAATCTTTGATTCACAAAAAGACAGTATCTGCATTGGCATCCATGAACTGAAGTACTTTGATGTGTAGAGCATAATAAACCAGCTAGCTCATCAGCTAGTAATACAACTTTTAATATGCGTTAACCATGGTTAGCCTTTACTCAGTCTAGTAACCATAGTTAATGAAATGTGAAGACATCTCAATTATTTCCCTTAACTATTTTTTTTTTTTTTTTTTTTTTGAATTCCCTTAACTATACTTATCTGGTCCTCTTAATTCAAATAATTAACTTATCATAAACTATTAAACTACATCGTGGGTCCTAAATTATTCGACGTTGTCATTAAACTAATTTTTTCATGTAAAGCATGTCGAATCTTCTTCCTCTTTTTCTTTTGTTTATAACAGATCAATATCTAGCCCGAGGTGGACGTTAGTACTCACGTTTAATTATCTAATCAAATTTTACGGTAACATGCAGGAGGAACGTGCGAGTAAAAGAACAAGAGAGACCATTGGTGGAACCAAGCGGAATTGTGTCTATAACAGGGACATTTTTACCCGAAATTCAGATTAATCCTCAGAGTTTTATGAAACGTTGAATACTCTTAACATTAGCACGTGCAGCTCGTTTCTTTTTCTCATCGGTGCAGACTTGTTTTTACTCGTGGAACACAAAACTTTAAAAATTATGACGTATCACATGTTGGAAATGCAACGCCAATCATATTTTTACTTTGTTTGCGACAAAATAAAAATCGTTCATACATAAAATTTAATGTAAAAAAAAATTCAAACAAAAAGATATTTCTCATGAGTATAATGAAATTAACAAATAAAATTGCTGGTAAAAAATTCACTACATATACATAGTTTTTAGTATGTAACTAAATATTATAGCAATGATAAACGCATGGATGTTACTTAATGTTTATGTCTAGAAATATTTTAGTGAAATATATGATAAATATAAAAATATTACGACAATGTGTCCGAAGTATAGGCAGACCAAGCTAGTGTATATATATATAGACATCTAGATAGAGAGTCATACCAAAACAAAGACATCTTCGTTCTCATCAATATGTCCACAACGTACTTTTCTTCTTCCTCTTCTCTTATTGTGATCGTCTTCACATCTCTCCTCTTCGCTTCCATTTCCTCACTCCAAACTCCCAAGGTAACTAGCTCTTACTATAAACTAAGCGGTCTTAATCGATTTATGTTTTTGAACTAGATTTTTTTAGTAATAAAATTGTATTTTTGAGACATTTTTATTTACTTTTAATACGTAATCACAAAACATACGTACATGTGGAACTTTTTTGTAGCATTATGTAGTGTACATGGGCAGTCCCGTTGAAGCTGATTTACATAACGGAGAAGCTTCATATTTCCAATTGTTGGACACTCTTCTTCCAAGGTTGCGTATATATTTTTTCTTTATTCTATACATACATATACACAAGCCAGCCGGCTTTGAACCTACTAAACTTCCTTTAGTTAAATTGGTTAAGGCTCTGTGTTATTTGGTAACAAAATCTAGGGTTTGAATTTAAGACCAGCTTTATCAATTTTTCTCAAATCTTAACTAAGTGAAAGCAAACAAAAAGGCGAGACAAGAGGAACTTTACAAATCTTAACTAAAAGTCAAAAACCAAAAATTAACCAAAAAAAGAAGTGAAAGATCAACACGTATTTGGATGTGTAGATTGTGTAACTAAAGAACAACATGAAATGATTTTGTAGGGAAGAGAGTGAAAGAAGCAAAGGAGTACATCATTACAAGCATGCCTTTAGAGGCTTCTCCGCTATGCTCACCGAAGAAGAAGCCGCGGCGTTTTCCGGTACTAGATAATTACTATTTAAACCTTAATTAAGAACAACTTTACGACTTTTCAAGGCATAAAAAAAACTTACACTGTATCTAGTAATACGATCACTTTTTGACTTTGTACATGAACCACCAGAACCGTATGTTTGTTAACCAACCCTGCCGAAAGATTTTTTGAAGCAAAAATGTGTAATGCTATTAAAAGAAAAGACGAATAAAATAAAGGGTTTCTTGCACAAAAGTTTGTTGGGGTTACCGAAAGAAAATATAATTAGTCTAAGCAGAAGAAGATTAGTGTTTTGTATGGCCATGCTATTAATTATAATTGTATGATTACATGGCCATGGTATTCTTGCATGGCATATTTATATATATGCATCGCCTAATTAGATTTGCTTTACCATAGTGCTTTTATCATAGAGCAGGATTATACTGATATTTATATAATAAAAATGGTGATATGTGTGTGTGTGTGTGTATTACTGTAGAACATGATGAGGTGGTGTCGGTGTTCGAAGATCCGATGCTTCAACTTCACACAACTCGGTCATGGGATTTTCTGGAGTCACTTTCAGGAGTTGCGTCTTCATTCCCTATTTATAACAGTTTTCATGGATCATCTGATATCATAATTGGCGTTGTGGATACCGGTGAGAATACGCCAATTTATAGTTTCAAATATCTTGATGTCCATACTTGAAAAATGTCAAATTTTGAGGATATCAAAGTTTCAGCATGTGCTATTTATTTGGATTCCGATTTTGAAATAGTTTTTTTTTGTTTTGTTTTTGTTTTTATCGTCAATGCCTATCTGAAATCTAGAAAATTATATCTAACTGCAGAGATAATATAACTTATGTAACGATCCTAATATTGGCATATAGCTAATTAAAGTCCTTAAAATATATAGGGATATGGCCAGAGTCTCCAAGTTTCAATGATAAAGGGTTTGGAGAAATACCTTCAAAATGGAAAGGCACTTGCATGGAAGGTCCTGACTTTAACAAATCCCACTGTAACAGGTGTCCCTTTTTAAAACTTTTCCCTGTCTTATTCAACAATTTCAGACATTTTTTTAGTTTATTTATGTGTAAATATTAGAATACATTTGGCATAATTAAAAACATAAAAAACATGATTTTAGGAAAATAAATTTAAGGGTACACAAATTGTAACTCAGTTATGTAAAATAACCAAAATTAAGAAGAGATTGAGATTTAGTAGTGTAAGTTTATTTCTTAAAATGTGTGAAAATGTTAAAGCATACATTTATACATATTAAAGGAACCAGATTGAGTTTTTTTTTTTAATAGTTATGTTTAGTTAAGGTCTAATTTTAGATAAGTGTGGATGATAATGCAGAAAGCTGATCGGAGCAAGATATTACACATCAGCCGGAGCCAAGTCGGCAAGAGATGCCAACAGTCACGGGACACACACGGCCTCCACAGCGGCCGGAGCTCACGTGAACGGAGCCAGTGACCGTGGCCTTGCGCGTGGGACGGCCAAGGGAGGCCAGCCAGGGTGTAGGATTGCCGTCTACAAAGTATGCAACGACGACGGTTGCTCCGGCTCCGCCCTCTTGAAAGCCATAGACGATGCGGTCAATGACGGCGTTGACCTCATCTCTATCTCCATTGGCTTGAATGCTGCAAGTAGACCGGATTATCTGTCCGACCCAATTGCCATCGGAGCCTTCCACGCAGAGCTCAAGGGCGTTATGGTCATTGCCTCTGCAGGTAACGACGGCCCCGACCCCTCCACCGTCACCAACGTTGCACCATGGATAGTTACTGTGGCTGCTTCCACCATTGACAGAAACTTTCAGTCTTCCGTCATCTTGGGCAGCGGCAAGGTTTTACGAGTAAGCATGTTTCACTACATTACAAAACATTTAGTAGTAGCATTACTTCATAATGTTGAGTATAACACGTTGAACAATTAAGCTATATATCTAAAGAGTTAAAAACAAAATATTTTTTATTTTCCAACGTAAGAGTTAAAAACTTTATTTGTCAAGTTTATTGGATTCTAACTCAAACTCAGTCACAAATTATTAGATTAACACATATTCTAGTCCAACTAACAAAATGATTAAACATGAATTTTGCAATAATATTCATCAAATAATAATAACCATCAATAAAAATAAAATAAGTAATTTATTAATATTGTTTTTGGTTGGGTATATGCAGGGAGCAGGGATCCATTTCTCCAATGCCACAAGATCTAAGGCGTACCCTCTTGTGTATGCAAGAAATGTTGCTGCTGCATCTACGCCTTTTGAAGATGCAAGGTTTCGTATATGTTCTCTAATATTAAGGATATGGAAAATGTAGATTTAATTTAATTATACATATGTTTGATATTGTAGGGCTTGTCTTCCGGGAGCCTTGGACCCCAAGAAAATAGCCGGGAAAGTTGTTGTTTGTGTGATGTCAAGCACTACTGGTATAACAAAGCGAATCATCAAGTTGATATTAGAAGATGCTGGAAGCAGAGGTTTGATTTTGATAAACAAAAAGGAGAAGATTATAGCTTTTGACTCAGGCGATTTCCCTGTATCAGAAGTTGATATGGTTGATGGTTACAAGATTCTCAAGTACATACTTCATACCAAGAATCCAACCGTTACGATTGTCCCAACCGTTGAGATCAAACGAACTAAACCTGCACCTGTTGTTGCAATCTTCTCTTCTAGAGGTCCTGCTTCTCTAACAGAGAACATTCTCAAGGTTTTAGCTCTTATCCACTATACATTTCCATGTTTGATCATTGTAGATGTTTTAAAGAACACACTCATATGAGTGTTCTTTTATTTTCTTTTTCTCAGCCGGATGTAATGGCACCCGGTGTTTTGATTTTGGCGGCCGTAACTCCACCGGAGAATGCTAAAAGATCCACACCAACGTATGGGTTAAGGTCAGGAACATCCATGTCTTGCCCTCATGTAACCGGAGCAGCCGCTTTCGTCAAGGCTTTTCGACCCTCTTGGACTCCCTCTATGATCAAATCTGCCCTCATGACCACAGGTTTTGAATACTTTGTAAATAGTTTGAGGTGGTCTTGCTTTGATGTAGCTAGGTGTATGATCAATATCTAACATTAATATTTGGCTTCATGTAGCAATACAATATGACAACATGAGAAGAGCAGTGACAAACACCTCCAGACTCACATCAACACCTCACGAAACCGGTGCCGGAGAAATCAATCCTCACCGAGCAATCAATCCAGGGCTTGTCTTTGAAACAACTGCACTAGACTATCTCCAATTCCTTTGCTACTTCGGCTACTCTCAGAAAACCATAAGCAAAACACTCACCAAAGCAAATTTCATTTGCCCCCAAAAAGTCTCTGAAGATCTTATCTCCACCATCAATTACCCATCCATCTCCATTGGAAACCTGCGTCGTGGCCAACGTTACCAAAAGATCATCGAAAGAACTGTCACAAATGTTGGACCGGAGAAGAATGTGACGTATGTTGCTCATATCGAAGCTCCAGAGGGATTGGTGGTTAAAGTCACACCAAAGAGACTTGTGTTTGGAGAAAACGTGAGCAAAGTTTCATTCAAGGTTTGGTTCTATGGGAAGACGAGTGCATCAAAGGGTTATCATCATGGGTCTTTAGAATGGTCAGATGGTTACCACTTGGTGCGGACCGTTTTTTCAGTTAAAATTAAGTAATGGCTTAAGCAGCTCCTCCCTAATAAAAATTGCAAGAGGAATGAAACTCTAATTGTGAAGTTTGTTGAGTCACTCATTGTATGATTGTTTAATAATTGCTTTATGAAAGCAAATTGGATTGTTTCTTTGATAATTGGTGTCTTGGCATTATAAATTAAGGGTGAAATAATTAATATTCTGTCACCAGTAATAACTAATTAGTTTATATACTAAGTGCAACAAACTAATTGGAATATTTTATAAATGCATCCTAGATTCTGAAAAGTGATCAGAATTAACAGATGAGAAAAGAAAAAGTCGTTGTTTTTCAGGTATACTTGGATAAAATTATACAAACCTGAACTAAAAATTAGAGATATATATATTCCTAGAAGCAAACGTGATAAAATGTTTAATCCAACTTTAAACAAGTGTCACACGAGCTCTCTCTCAAGAACATGCAAATGCACCAAACTTTCCCTGGCAATAATAAAGAACACATGTTTAGCTTTATATACAAAGTCTAAAATACCAAAAAAAAAATTAACTGAGAAGAAAGAGCTATAATAACCAAACCTGAGTGATGATGAATCAGGTATCATGGGACTGATCTTTCTCGATGAAGTCCAAAGCCTGATCCTTTGAAATAACATTCACAACACTCACTCTGTTCTTATGAAACACTCCATATATCTTATCAGCAACCTTCACAAGCTCGGGACGGAAAGTCGTGGTTATGAACTGCGTGCTTACACTATCATCAGCTAAACCACGAATCATGTCTGATAAAAATTGATTTGGTTAAGGAACTTTGTAACTTCTACATATGCATATTGTGAGAAAGAAAGTTGCAGTAAACGATGAGATAAAATTAAAAAAGGATACTTCCGACAGCGGTTCGGTACTGAGGATCAAGCGCTGCATCAATCTCATCGAAAAGATAGAATGGTGCAGGATCGCATCGCTGGATGGCAAAGATTAATGCGAGGGCAACAACTGTCTTTTGGCCTCCCGAGAGTTGTTTCATTGATTGCGTCTCTCCTTGACCAGTAAACGAGACCTGTCAAACAAGTGCTAAATGTGATCAGCCTCAAAGCTTAGACAAGGGATAAGGATTCATCCTTCTTAAATATGTAGTGTCCGCAAGTCTCTCTGTACCTTCACTTTTACACCAATGTATTTCTCAACCCTTCCCTCTGCATCAGCTTCACGACCTCCATCGTCGTCATCATCTTCATCCTCATGATCACGGTCCTGTAATATGCACCCAAAATGTTTCATGACGGAGACAAGGGAAAGGTTTAAGTGAAAGTCAACAACAGCACAAAACGAATCAGAGAACATCGAAATGCAAGTAAGATGGCGAATAGGTTATTATAATTCCGCATTCAAGTTTCACTAGAAAACCTATGCACATAGCTTGTTAAGTACACTAAATTTATCTCGTTCAATTGCACTTCGAAATTTAGTTAACAAATTGATAATGGAACAACGTAAGCAAAGGACAGAGAGGAAGAAGTGTTATTGAGGAAAGGGAAGCAGAAACATGCCTTTTTCTTCATCATGACAAGGTGACCATGTCCACCTTGCACAAGCTCAGAGAACACATCCCGGAAGTGATGTGCAACTCCTTTGAAAGTACGTTCTATAGATTCGTCTTTCCGCATATCCAGAACTGATATCAGTTCTTTAATTTTCTGCAGAATCGTCAAATGTGTCAAGTCAATTTCTACTTTATACATAGAATTTGGTGAAAGTGTATGTAACAACCACCGATAATTTACCTCATCTCCTGCATCTAGCTCTGCTTGCCGTTTCTGAAGTTCTTCCCGTTGTTCTGTGAAATTCACATATTGATCAAGCGCTTTCTTGTTTACATGACTGAATTGTTGCAGCTGTTCACTGCACCGGTGTAGCATCTTCTGCAGCTCCTTGACATTTTTTCGTTTATACCTATAATATACCATAGCATATACATATGACACAACTCCTAGGAGAAAAACCACAAGGCAAGCACTCGGATAGATGGGAGTTAAGGACAGTAATACTGTTAAAGTTTCAATTAAATTGAGAACAGAGAAGAGGATTTGAGCTGGCAGGATGAAGAAGCAATATGAAAAAGAATGAGCAAACATACGAGTCAAAAGCTTCAGATGACAATGGACCCAGTCCCCTAATCTTCTTTGTATACTCTTCTTGCTTAGCTAGGAGTGTGTTGCGAAGGCTGAATAGTTCCTCTAATTTTTTATTTGCATCTTGCACGGTCATCTCACAGTCATCTTCCAATGCCTGAGATAACAATAATTTTTTGTTAGATACCTAAAGGTGAACGATATTCTCTGTATTTACAGTTTATATTACCTTTAACTTCGCTTTCTCATCTTTTATTTTCTTGACCTGCTTTGTCTTCTCATCAATGCTGCGACAGAGACCTAAAACCATGAAATAGCAGTGAGTTTACTCCTCCAAAGAGTAAAAGACGGCTCAAACAATGTCAAGCAATGTTGATCAGAATGATTGGAGCTTACTTTCAAGCTCGTTTGTGACCTCTTCAACCAGCAACTTTGCATCCTCAAGTTCTTGTGTTTTTAAGCCAGCCGAACTTGGCAAACTGTCATCCTCGATCGAAGCTATAGTAGCCTGTAACTCATTTATTCTCCTCTTTAAATTGGTAGCCAAATTAGTCTCCAACTCCGCTTTTCTTGTCTCCCTCTGTTTGTAATGGAAAGAACATAAATTAGAAATCAACTCAAAGAGAAAACAAACATATAAACTACTTTTCTTTTCAAAGCCAACCTCAATGCGATCCGTCTTGTATGCAATAAGTTTTTCCTTAAGATCCTTAATTTCAGGGTTTAATTTTGACAATTGCTCTCTTTCTTCTGAGGTTAGGTGATCCACAAGTTCTGTTCCCATTTCAGCTTCCTTCGTGACCATGCTAGATCTTAGCTGCTCAATTTGTGTTCTAATATCACCTAGTGATTTCTCCTGCAAACAGGTGAAGAAATTTGGTATGCAGAGGTGGGAAAAACATATATTTAACACTGAAGGCTGCTCGAAAAAATGAATCAAAAGAAAACCTTATTTTCAAGGGCTTTATGGATAGCATGTTTCTGCTTATTTGCGTTAACTATCTCCTGCTTCAGTTGCTCCACCTTTAATTTGCTATGTGTCCAGTCTGCTTCAAGTCTCTGCTGCTCAGTAACAAGTTGTGTGATCTGCTGATCTATCAGTGAGACAAGTTAAGTAAAACACTATGAATGAACAACTGTTGGCATGCACACATCAATGAGCAATATGATATAGTTCTTCAGCAAGTGAAAATTGCAATAAAAGCTAAACTAAAGTCGGTTATGGAAAGGATATCTTGCAGCTGTCTTCTAACATCCTCCAATACCTTCTCCTTCGTACTTATCGACTTTGTATTTTGTATTATGGTATTCATGAATCTCAATTTTGAGCGCCTGTGGTCATAGAATCCACCGGTCATGCCACCCTTCCTGCTCACCTGGTCACCTGTCATGGCACACCAGAACCTTTAGCTACATGTTAAGATGGGAAGTAAAGTGAGTATACATTCATTTTCAGTTCCAACCTTCCATAGTTATGCAATCCAAGCCATCAGTCTTAGCCACTCTTGTTGCCACATTCAGATCACGGCATACTACTGTTCTACCAAAAACCTACATCAAAACACGTTAAGATATAAATCTAAGGTGCATCTAAATCTAAATAAGTGGGCCATATGAGAACGGAAAGGCACATAATTTAGTTCAGAAGGAGAACAAAATATAGCTGGTCATAAAAGTGGTTGACAGAGACGAAAGGAGCACCTGGCCCAATGCTGGTGCAAATTTGGAGTCGAACTTCAATCTTCTCAGCAGTGGTATTGCATCAGAACTTTGTGGATAGTTTACGTGAGGCGCCTTTACCCGATTCAGAGGTATGAAGGTCACCCGTCCACCCTTTAGAGAGTTCAGGTGTCTAATAATCTTGGTTGAAATTTCATCATTCTCAACTACCACGTGAAAAAGGCTGTTTGTAGAACAACATATGACAAGAGAAGATCATAAGGTAAGAAGTAGAGCCAAAACTGTAGCTGTGATATTAACATTAGCAGGTTTCCCGCATACCTGTTTCCAGCAGTGACTTCAACTGCAGTGAAAAACTTTTCATCGCAATCGACCAACTCAACAATTGGACCAAAAACTCCATTGATCTTATAGTCTGAGCAAATCCGTCGAATAGAACTCAGCCCTCGCCGTACATCCTGAGACAATGAATGGTCTTAGTCACCAGAAACACAGATGAAAATAGCCAGCAAGTTACTTTAAAGTAGCAGAGACATAAGCTCAGCACATTGCTAGTCAACTTCTAACTAAGCTGTAGGAGCTTGAATGGATCTAATGCATCAACTACTTCTGAAAAATAACATTTTACCACCATATTATTGTCAGCAAACAAGAAAAGCGATATCAAAGCCAATCACTCACTCCTGGAGTTGCATGATCAAGGTTTTTCTTTGCCCTCTCAAGTTCCGTTTTCAACTTCTCAATTTCAGAAGATAGTTGACTTTCTTCTCCCCATTTCTCCCTGTGTTAACATGTCTCCCGTTATATTAATAAAAAAGAAATGTCTACTATACTTGCAAGTATGGAAATGACAACAATACTTACTTTCTTTTTCTCTGTTCCTCATCTCTCTCCCTCTTTTTAACATTAAATTGTTCATGGGACTTGGCAATGTGAGATTCCAGTTCACCAATTTCAACTTCATTTTTCTGGATGTGAGCATCATGCTCTGTCAAATCATTATTTAGACGAAAAATTTCATCCTGAAGTTTTTGCTCCTACAATAGAACAAACATGTTATATCACCAATCATATGAAACTGATTCCATATAACAAAGATGAAATTAAGGAGAGATCCAAATGTCATAGAAGTACACAAGATTTGGCCAATATTCCAACTTTTCAACGTCTAAACATTGTGTTATCATATGATATAATTATACTATGTTGCATCTTCCATCTTTAATAATGTTAACTCACTTGAACCATATTCGAGTCTAAAACACGCTTGAGATCTTCAATCTCCTTTCGGAGCCATTTGTCTCGTGCGGCCTTATTTGAAAATTGAGTTGCACGGCCCTGTTTCTGATAAAGAATACTAAGCTTCTTCTCCAGCTCCATGATTCTGTAAGGAAAATAAAAAGACCATAAACAATAGTTATCAATGTAAGAGGACTCTAAACTCAGAAACCAAAATGATCTTTTAGGGAATCATTACTATTGCTCCCCTCAAGCGCGAGGTCTATTGCAACATACAACCCGCTCATTTTCAGTAGGAATAAAGCTATTTCCAAGTTGCACTGACATTATATAGGCCTACCTTTTTGTTGTATCCCTCTCCTTCTCAACTTGACTTTCATACAAAGGATTAATCTCCTCTAATTCCTTCATAGATTTCTGCATTTCTATTTCCACCAGACTAAGTTGCTCAAGGGCATCATTCTGAAAGCCATAAGCACATCATTAGTGCACATTATCCATAGATATATAGAAACCAACTAGACGTGCAATTATAGTATGCATACTGATGTACGCATCTTTCCCAAAGTTTCTCTACAAATGAGAGTAAGTATCAGCTTGTGTGACCACATGTGTAGCCATCAAGTAAGTAGTACCTTAGACTGGATATTTCCAGCAACACGTTCCTTAAAGTCATTCTCATCAAGCTCCAGTTTTGTCTTCTTCTTTATAGCTTCAGTTTTTCGTGCTTCAACAGTTTCTTTCTCCTTGTACAGTGTCTGAAGCTCCTTTGTCAGTCCTTTCAGCGACTCATCTAAGCTCCTGGAGTCGTCCTGGGCCTTCTCAACTCTATCATACATTTTTGTAGACTCTTCAGATGCCTTAGTTCTCGCAACTTCTACCTGGATGACATAAAATTTCCAGGTGAAAACGATAAAAATTACTTACGTTCACAGAAGAGCACAGAAGCTCAGAGTCTGGCTGGGCCAACCAAAACATTCAAATTGACGTAGCACCATCAACAGAAAGACCAACAATATTTATTTTTAAAATCTTAAGCAACATCGAGTTCACAGGACAAAACTGAAAAGACAACATTGAAAACATATGCCTGATTTTATTGGCTGACCTGTTCAAGTTTCTCCTTGGTATCATGAAGCTCTTTGTCGTAAATGGTGTATTCCAGTGATTTTCTCTGCTTGTCAAGTTGTTGGTACTTTCTGAGTTCTTCTTTCTCTTCGTCCAATTCCCTTAGTCTTTCATCCAAGTATTGGACAACTTGGATGATCTGCTTCCGTTTATTCCCTGGAAGACGAGTCATTCAGCTGCATTAGATTTTTTGAGGTAGCCATGCATGTGATTTAAGAGGTTACATGATTACTTCAGATTGATAACTTGCCTGTATCCTGCATAATTTTTAAACTTTCACGGCGCCTCTCCTCATAAACACGGGTACCACCAATCTCTTTAAGCAGATCCAGACGTTCTCGGTCTTTCATTAGTGTCAACGAGGCTATCTACAAACATACCACACACAAAAAAAGGCATTTTAACAGCAGAAATTTGTTAGCCCACAATAGCTTCTCAAATGTCCTAGCCAACACAAGATTTGTCCAGTATATTTTCTCTTGCAGGATCTTACCTTTCCTTGTTGAACAACATAATAAGGATTAGAACGAGAAAACCCAGCACTCTCCAGTAAATTCATAACTTCGTTTTTTCTGCAAATTTGTTAAATAAATTTTCACCCATCCATGAAATAGGGCAAGGAAAAAAAGTGTGTAATCTCAAAGAAAAAGTACGCACGTAATGTGTTTCGCGTCCAAGAAGTATTCATCCTTCTTCAGACCAATTGTTCGGCGCAAACGAATTTCTTCCTTATCAACCTAGTGGAGAAGCATAAGCCACAGTCAAACAAATGAAATGTATCATTTCTTAAACTACAAGGAAACTATGAAACTAAGCCTACAAATAGCCAAGAAAATGATGACGGTTTAATGAAACTAAAATGGAAATTCAAATTTAAGTGATTGAAATGAAGCCATGAAATTAATCTAGAATAACATGTGCACTTGACTAAGAAATGACGGATCTAATATTTCTAAACTTAGTAACACATTTTTCCAGATTCTAGCTGACAGAAATATAGATGACAATACTGCGGTCCATCATCAACAACAAACATGAACATCATTATATTTAGACAGGACAAGTTTTAGGCAATGGAATTATTACCGGGATGCGGTTGTCAGAGTTATCAAACACAATCTCCACGAACGCAGACGCAACTTGATGACCAGCACCTTCCTGTCCAAAATAACAGGCTCGGGGTTAGAAAATTTAAATGAACACAACAGAGAAAACTTTGAAATATGCAGCAAACTTGTGGACATACGTGGAGCAACGCATGCCTATCTTCATTCCGCAGATTTTGGAAGATGTCACTCAATACAAAACGAATTGCTGCATCAAATACCAAGAAATTCATTCATAAACGAAATTTCTTTTTGAATACAACAAAAGAACATATAAATGAGTGAAAAAGAGTAAGGATGATCAAGATAGGCTCAATCTCACCATGGAAGAAGTTGCTTTTCCCAGACCCATTTGCCCCAACTACATCAAAAACAAATTATCTGTTAGAACAACAGATATAGATATTTTATCCCGTTTTCTCATAAGAAAGAGAACAGATCATCAGTTTCAGCAACCAGTTTAGAAGAATCCAATCAAACATGAAGGTGACAAACAACGTATCTAATTCCAATGATCCAACGACCAATAATCCAGAAACTAGTGAGAACTAGGATGCATAGGCACAACAATTAACCTCGATTACACATTTAACAAATTAATCCATCGGAGATTCACAAAGAGAGACATTACCAACACAGTTAACCTTGGGGCTGAAATCCTCAGTAGCAATTTGCTCTTTATAACTCTTGAAACCTTCGATTATAACCTTCGCAAAACCAAATCCGAAAACCCAGAAGAAATTCAGTAGAGATTACCAGATAAACAGCAGTTCCATATACAAATTTAGAGGAAGAGAGGTAGAAAAAATTCGCACCAGCTTAATATACATAGCGGAAGGTCAGTAGCTACTCCCACCTGTCGAAATTGCCACAATCCCCAGAGATTATTAGTTGAATCGAAGTAGATAAACGATGGATTAAACGCGAAAACCCTAATTTCGCTATGCAACTCAGAGTAGGAAAGAGAGAGGTGATTAAGAAGTTGAAATTCTAGGGTTTGATTTACTGGTAGAGTAGATCCTAGCGAAAAGCCGACGGAGGATAGAAGCAGCAGTAGGAAGAAGAGTGCTTACCGAATTTAGCGGTTTGTTCAGAGATAGAAGACGATGCAGAAAGATTGAGTTGGAATAGAAATGGAGGCAAAGTAGAAGAAAAATGACCGGGAAAAAAAGATCAGCCAAAAACTAGAACTGACAAAAAATTAAGAAATGGTAGTAGCAAAGCGAAATAACATGTTTTTTTGGTCCAACGGAGCAAAAAATATATTATTACGATTTTTCGTTAAACTTTATATTTCAGCCAAAATTGGATTAAACTTGACTTTTTTCATCAGAAAATGAATTTTCTTTTGTAGCAAAATACTGCAAGATGTCTGGTTCGTCATAGCGGTAAAATGTATAAATCCAATGAATTGAAAAACCAAAGCAAACTTAGATATAACCAAATAAAACTTACATTTTTACCTTATATAATGCACAAGTCAATTATATCATTATCAAAAGCACCGAACTTATCCAAGTATGTATAAGTATAATCACCAAATATACTTGCAGAAGTTTTACATGACATCAAATCAGCAATGTTAACTTGAAAAATGACCAACTATATATGTTTTTACAGCTACCAAATCCGGTGTAACAACTTGACAGACAACCTAGTTGTTGTGATATATTGGTTCAAAAGCTATCGCCTTTCGATCACTACACCACCAACACACCAAGAGAAGACGAGCTTTAAGATTGAACAAGACAAGGAACGGTATGAAAAACAGAGAAACGGATAAAACAGAGCACACCAAAGTTTAACGAGTTTGTGCCGTTAACAAGGTCACTACGTCTCGCCGGGATCTTTGTCACCGAAATCCACTAGACAAGAGAGATATACAGGAAATCAGAAAACCCTTTAAACCCCTTACAAGGCTCACACTTTGTTTTCTCTCTTTTCCCTGTTTCCCCCGAGAACACTCTTTTAAGCTTATACTTTTACTATGAGTTTCTCTCTCTCTTAAGTCTCGACGTCTATCTCTCAATGCTTAGCTCTATTTATAATCTCACACGTTTAACCTAGTCTCCATCTGCTCCTTCCACGAAGCTGCCGCACTCGTCCTTATCTTGAGTTGGAATGGGACAAACTTGCTTTTGCTTTATTGCAGCGGCAAAACAGCTTCTTGTTTGTGGTCCTGCAGAGACTGAAATACGTGGCTGATTGGATGAGCTGGCATTGCTTCTTCTCCACGCCTTATGTGTTAAACGGATTTTGACTTGATCTTCAATACTAAGAACAACAAAACTCCCCCTAGTAGTGACAGATCAAGAACAAAACAACATAAGCGGTTCTTCCTTGAGATAGAGATAGACGATACTTTCTAGTATACTGGATTCCGATCCCGGTTTCCTGAGTCCGATTACTCAGACTTGACTCTCAGCAAGTTCAGCGCAGCTTGAAACTTACTGACAGGCAAGATTTTGGTGAAGATATCAGCCGGATTACACAGGGTAGATATCTTCAGCACCTCCACAATTCCATCGGCGATTACTTCACGGATCTTGTGGTACTTCACGTCAACGTGCTTGGTTCTTTCATGATGCACGTTGTTCTTCGAGAGATCTATGGCACTTTGAGCATCACAGAAAATCTCAACACTTTTCTGCTCATAGCCAAAATCTTTCAACAGACCCTTCAGCCAAATTGCTTCTTTGACAGCTTCAGTGAGTGACATATACTCAGCTTCTGTGGTGGACAGAGCTACCACCTTCTGTAACGCAGACCTCCAACTGATCGTGTTTCCTCCAAGAGTGAAAACCATCCCACTGATTGATCTTCTCTTGTCCATATCAGTAGCATAATCAGAATCGCAATAGCCCTTAAGAATGAATTCAGAGCCTTTGCGATAGCACAGCTTGTTCTTTAAGGTTCCTTTAATGTATCTCAACACCCACTTGACTCCAAGCCAATGCTCCTTGATGGGTTTACTCATAAACCGGCTGATGATTCCCACTGGATAAGATAGATCTGGTCTGGTTCCGATCATCGCATACATGAGGCTTCCGACTGCGTTTGAATACGGAACAGACTTCATGAAATCTGCATCATCACGCAACTGTTTTTCTGTGGCTGGACACATCTTCAGATGAGCCCCAAGTGGTGTTACAACCTGTTTTGCTTGCTCCATCTTGTACAACTCCAGAACCTTACACAAATATCCTTCTTGTGATATCCATAACAAACCCTTTTCTCTGTCCCGTGAGATCTCCATGCCTAAAATTTTCTTTGCAGGCCCGAGATCCTTCATCTCAAACTTCTCATTCAGCTTTTGCTTCAACTCAGAGATAACTTCTTTGTCTTTAGCAGCAACCAACATGTCATCAACGTAGATGAGCAGAAAGATCTTTGAGCTATCCTTGAGAGTTTTAATGTAAACTCAACTGTCTCGAAGGCTTTTCTCAAAACCAATCTCAATCATAAAACTGTCGAATTTCTGGTTCCACTTTCTTGGTGACTGCTTCAGACCATAGAGAGACTTGTTTAACAGACATACTTGATCCGGCTCAAACTGATCTTCAAAACCTTCAGGAGGTTCCATATAAATCTTCTCATCCAATTCTCCATGAAGAAAAGCTGTTTTAACATCAAGTTGTTCAAACTCCAAGTCTTCTTCTATAACAATGGCCAATAGAATCCTTATAGAGACGTGTCTGACCACAGGTGCATAAATGTCTGTATAGTCTATTCCCTCTCTCTGAGCATATCCCTTAGCAACAAGCCTAGCTTTGTGTCTTGGCATCTCAACTCCGAGAATTCCAGGTTTACGCCTGAAAATCCATCTACAGCTGATCACTCTCTGTCCTTTAGGTCTTGTAACAATTGTCCAGGTGAAATTCTTTAAGAGAGACTTCATCTCTTCATCTGCAACTTCTTTCCACAGTAACCAATCCTCATCGCTCATAGCTTCTCTGAAGTTTGCAGGTTCAAGAGCATCACCGTCTACTGTCGTGATAAGGCACTCTGCATAGAAGTAATCACCTTCGTCATCACAGTCTTCTCCAAAGTAACCCTCTATATCATACCTTCTCGTTGCTCTAACCTCTCTTCTTTCTCTATCCCGAGCTAAGAGATAGCTCTGCGGTGATTCAGTTTCCAAATCTACTGCATCTTGATCATCTCCACTCTGCTGCGTGTCTTGAGCTGTTTCTGACCCTTGAGTTGTCGAGAGATCTCCCAGGGATCCTGTTTCTTCCGAGAGATCTCCACCCAAGGTCATATCCTCTGTTTCCTCAAGATCAATATCCAGCAGCAGAGAACCTGATTCTTCACTTTGATCGCCTGAAGCTTCTTTTCCCTTCTTTAATACGTCTTTATAGACTGCATTTTCTTGGAAAATAATATTCCTGCTTATTGTGCACTTCTTCTCTTCTAACAACCATACCCTGTAGCCTTTCACTCCTTCAGGATAACCCATAAGAACTCCCTTCTTTGCTCTAGGTGTCAATTTCCCTTCATCTGAGTGAACAAACGCTACACACCCAAATCTTCTTAAGTAACTGTAAACTGGAGCTCTCCCTGACCACTTCCTGTCTGGAATCTCAAAGTTTATAGCAGAAGAGGGCGTTTTGTTGATGAGAGTCACAGCAATGTTAGTAGCTTCAGCCCAAAACGTCTTAGGTAAACCTGAATCACTCAACATACTTCTCACTTTCTCCATGATAGTGCGGTTCATTCTCTCTGCAACGCCGTTCTGTTGTGAGGTGTAAGCACACGTTCTGTGTCTCACAATGCCTTTCTCTTTACAGAAGTTGTTGAACTGCAGGTTGCAGAACTCAAGGCCATTGTCAGTTCTTAAGATCTTGATCTTCCTCTCAGCTTGATTCTCTATCATGATACTCCACTCAACAAATGTTCCATAAGCTTCATCCTTATGCTTTAGGAAATAAACCCATGTCTTCCTTGTATAATCATCTATAAATGAGATGAAATACTGACATTTCCCTAAAGACAATGGAACAGAAGGTGCTCCCCACAAATCAGAGTGTATGTAATCCAGTTTGTCTTTTGTATCTTGTGTATCTGCTGCAAAACTGACCCTCTTTGCCTTACCATAAACACAGTCTTCACACATCTCTAGAGTAGAAATTTTCTTTCTGTCGAGAAGACCTTTCTTCACCAGCAGATCCATGTTTTTCTGACTCATGTGACCTAGTCTCATGTGCCATAAGACTGTTTCATCAGGTCGCTTCTCTGTAACGCATGAATGACCATTCTCAGGCTTCCCTTGAAGTATGTACAGCTTATCATGTCGTTTTCCAGTCAAGAGAGTTCTGTTTCCATCTTTAATTTGCAGGATCCCTTCCTTTGACTCAAAACTACATCCATGCTCCTCCATGGTCCCTATGGAGAGCAGATTACGGTCCATCTCTGGAATGTACCTCACATGAGTAAGCAGCACAGTGGATCCATCTTCATTTCTGATCCTTACATTCCCAATTCCCTTGACCTTTGATGTTGTTTTGTTTCCCATCCGAACAGATCCTCCAACATCTTCTTTAAGATCTTCGAACCACTCTTTCTTGTAAGTCATGTGATAACTACATCCTGTATCCATTACCCAAACATTCTCCAAACTTATATCTGTCGAATGCAGGGCCTCGGAAACGTACAAGCCTGTAGAATCATTCTTATTCGCTGTCACCATAGCAGCCTCACCTCTGCTGCTACTTGAGTCTTTACTCTTGCTCTGAGACTTGTTTCTGTTAGGACAATTGTTCTTAAAATGTCCCTCTTCTTCACAGATCCAACAAGCTTTCCTGTTCTTAGACTTGGACCTAGACCTTTGCTGCTTTGAATGCTTTTCTTTGCGTTCTCCTCTTCCCCTTTGTTCTCCTTTTTCTCTGACACATAGCCCCTCTGCTTGACTCTTCGAACTTTTTGGGCTTGAGCCAAAATCGAGCTCCTTTGAGTTTACTGCAGCAACCACCTCGTCAAGAGTTAGCGTCGCTCGGTTTGAGTACCTCAGAGTGTCTCGGAGATGATCAAACTGACGCGGGAGTGACATGAGAAGCAGGATGGCTTGATCTTCATCCGATACAGTAGCTCCGACATTCTCCAGTTCGTCTACCAGCTGAAGAAAATCATCGATATTCTTCTCAATCGTAGAGCTTTCCGACATCTTGAAACCATACAGCTTTTGTTTCAAGTAGATCCGGTTTGGGAGAGCTTTGGCTAAATACAACCGATCCAAAGCTCTAAGCATCGCTGCTGCGGTCACTTCCTTCCTGACCTTTCTTTGAACCCTTTCAGTGATGCATAGAACGATGGCGCTTCTAGCCTTCCTCTTCTTCTCTGCGAAAGTTTCATCCTTTTCTGCTTTTTCCGCCGTTTCTTTTCCCGATGGAGTAGCTGTTATTGAGTCGGATTCTTCCAAGGCTCTGGACAAACCCAACAGATCTATGTGAGCCAACAGCATGTCTTTCCATAGGATGTAATCTCCATGTCCGTCGAACTTCTCCACCTCTCCTCTTGAAGTCGACATGACCCTCAGATCTTAAAGAGTCACGAACCACCAGAACCTGGCTCTGATACCAATATGTTGTGATATATTGGTTCAAAAGCTATCGCCTTTCGATCACTACACCACCAACACACCAAGAGAAGACGAGCTTTAAGATTGAACAAGACAAGGAACGGTATGAAAAACAGAGAAACGGATAAAACAGAGCACACCAAAGTTTAACGAGTTCGTGCTGTTAACAAGGTCACTACGTCTCGCCGGGATCTTTGTCACCGGAATCCACTAGACAAGAGATATACAGGAGATCAGAAAACCCTTTAAACCCCTTACAAGGCTCACACTTTGTTTTCTCTCTTTCCCCTGTTTCCCCCGAGAACACTCTTTCAAGCTTATACTTTTACTATGAGTTTCTCTCTCTCTTAAGTCTCGACGTCTATCTCTCAATGCTTAGCTCTATTTATAATCTCACACGTTTAACCTAGTCTCCATCTGCTCCTTCCACGAAGCTGCCGCACTCGTCCTTATCTTGAGTTGGAATGGGACAAACTTACTTTTGCTTTATTGCAGCGGCAAAACAGCTTCTTGTTTGTGGTCCTGCAGAGACTGAAATACGTGGCTGATTATATGAACTGGCATTGCTTCTTCTCCACGCCTTATGTGTTAAACGGATTTTGACTTGATCTTCAATACTAAGAACAACACTAGTATATGAATTTGGATAAACTTAGTTAAATACTCTCTTGCTCCACATAATAATTAGTCTTTCAAAAATCTTATGTACACAATTATTCATGCTTAAATAGTATGTTGATCAATTCTATCATACGAAACACTGAAAGTGAACGGTTCATACATTAAATTCACATTTCTTTACTTTCGAATTGCTCCTGAAATTCATTTTGAATCGTTGATCTTTCTTAACTAGATCATCTTGATATTGTATATCCCTCTTTACTAACTCTTTTGATCAGTCAACTGATTTCAATGTCGAACTGAAGGTCAAAATGTTCAAACAATACATTGGTATTTTTAGTGAAATATAATGGGCTTCACCAAGCTTTTTCTCTTTTGTGATGGGCCGGATCTTACTTATGACTGGACCAAGTATGGGTCTTTGACACCATATATTCTTTGACCGCCTTTGTTTTGTTATATTTTGCAACTGCTATTTTACTGTTTTTTGTCCATCAATTTTCTATTACGTATTAAAGAGTTTCTGTCCAGCTGGTATTTCCAAAAAAGTTCCAATCAAACAGATAGAAGATGAGAAAAGAAGAAACTCAGGTGCTTTGATAAGCAAACAATTGGTGGCTCATGTGAATTTGAACAAACAAACACAGAAAGAAAGAGAACTCCAAAAACGACTTTCTTCCAAACATCACTCACGTCACGTGTGGACCAAACCAACGCAAACAAACAAACCTCTCTCTTTCTCAAATGATCAAATCGCAGCCCACAAAAACAAAAAAACAATTATTTATCATTTGTTTAATTTTAGGAAAAAACAAAATCAAAAACAAAATCTTTGGTTATATATCCTCTCCGATCTTCTCGGTGACTCGTCACTTCCATATTTATCTCGAATTCGTTATTTTCTCTCTGACCAGACGTTTTTTTTTTTTTCGTTTCTCGGGAAAATTTCAGCCAATCCCGAGAAATTTTCTCACAGCTATTTTACGTTAATCCTCTCCCCTTATTTCTACTTATCATCCACCAATTTTTTTTTCTTGCTGGGATCTTCATGATTTGATTGCAAACGTTACCAGAATCAAAGATGAATGACCTGAGCAATTATGGGTCAGTTTTCACTAGATTCTATTTTCTCGGGGAAATCAAGTTTCTCTGAGACGGTTATCTCGCTAATCTGATTATCTGAAGATCCCAGAGTCGTTTTCTCTCTTTTCTCTCTCAATCTCTCTCTCTCTCTATCTCTCTCTCGTCGTTATGACTCGTCATGTCATACTGAAATCGCCTTTACTGGAGTCGGAAGAATCAACGATGAGACATTCTCCGACGACGGCGATGAGCAAGCAGGTGGAGAGGAGGAAAGTGGGAGAGGTTGCGGGAGGAGCGGCGGCGGAGTGCGCGGCTGTGTGGTGTTGCTGCCCTTGCGCGGTGGTGAACCTGGTTGTTTTGGCCGTGTACAAAGTTCCGGCGGCGGTTTGCAAGAAGGCGTGGAGACGGAGCAAACGACGGCGTTTCACTAGGAAACGACACGGTTTGCTCGCGTCAGCGGCGGCGGAAGGGAGTCAGAGCACCGTACACGCTAGATTGAAGGAGGAAGATCTGACGGCTGAGATTGGTTTTCAAGAAAACGGGGCGAATGGTGAGCTAAACGACGTCGTCATGCTTGAGAAGGAAATGCTGGAGCGTTTCTATGGGGCAGGCTTTTGGAGAAGCCCTTCGCAGAGGGACACGTCATCGGGAAGTTTTTGAGAGAATAATAGTAATTTATTAAATTCACATTATTTATGTGTAAGCTTAATCGTCATGTGGGTGTATGTGAATAGAACAAACATAGTTTATTTTTAATTGTTTTTTTTTCGTTTTAAAATGTAACTACGTCTCATTGTGTTTCGTGTTCGAGAAATGGAGCCGATCAAGAAGGATTCAAAAACTATGGAAACAAAATGATTGGTTGATGTTATTTTCATAGAAATGTGGTTTTCAAGTTTGTTTGCAAAATTGGGTGGTTTTCGTGATAATTTCATGACTATTTTTTTATGAACAAAAGGTAGTGATGGATTCACGTGATTAGCCAAACCAAAAAAAAATCGATAGGTCGAAATTATTTTCACTAAAAATCACAAAGCTCGAAACACAAAAACGTTTTAGAGCTTTGTTTCAAGTTCAACGAAGCATGGCATAATATTTTGAAAGAATGTGATGCATTGAGAAGCATGTTGGGGTTAAAAGTATGAAAGAGTCATTTATGAGTCAATTTCTTGATGGTATCAATGAACGTTTACAGAAATAACGACCTAGAAGAGCTATTACACCCAAACAACAAAAATAGAGCAACAAATTAAAAGGAAGGCAACAGCTTCTGAAACAAGTCGCAAAAACACTCAATGCACTTCACATGCAAACCGCAACAAACTGCAGAGAAAGGAAAATCAGTGGCCATAGAGACTGGCTTTCAAAGATAAACCACATGAAACACACAAAAGATTCATGGTTTGAGCAATGTAAGTTTTCTTGAACACAGTGTACTATTAAAGAAGAGATATACATCTCGTTTCGTGATCATAATATTTGTAGTTAATATATACACAGTGTAATATTTGGAGTATCTTTTAACAAAAAGTATATATCTTTTTTGTAGTAAAAGGTTAAATTATCTGATATATATAGTTTATTTTCCTTTACGTGGTTTTCTGTCACTTCAGCGATTCTATTTGATGAGACTTGACATACGTACGTCAACACACATGACACGTGTCTTACTTTGTTTTCCAATATATATACGATAACTGTAACAGAAAATTTGTGTATAGGTTATTGACAACAACATAGGATTGAGGTATTTACAACAACAACAAAAAAAGGATTGAGGAAGAAGATGACTAGCATTGAAGCGCAAGAAAGATATGAACGAAAAGCAGAAGACCAAGCGAGGGCTCTGTTTTGGACTGAGCGTTTGTTTCTCCTCGTGATACTTCTCCTCTCCTCCAAATACTTATTAGTTTTGATCGGTGTTCTCCTTGTCTACACTACTCTTATGGCATCACCCTTATGCCCTAAACAGTCTTCTGCTGTACCCTCTGTAAGTATATCATATATACATCTTCTTCTATCTACCTTTACTTTACTTGGTTCTAACCTCAATATTTCTCTTCTCTTTTTGACTAGGGTATTGGTCGACTCTGGCTGTTTCTATTGGACCGGTTCATGTTTTTAGTGGCGCTAGTCTCTCATGAGGCCATCTTCTTTTGGCGTCTCACCGTTTTTATCTCCCTCGCGATCCACACTTTTTACATCATCGAGTATCTTGTTAGAACTTATGAACCCCATCACGCCGTATCCACTGGTAATTACAATCTATCAAATTTACATGAAGAAACCCTAGATAATATTTTTTATTATTTAGATATAGCTAGCTTAGTAAATTAGAGTTTATGTTCGTTGGATGTAATGTTGTTTTTTTGTTTTGCATTCCATATGAAAATAATATCACAAGATTTATTTTGTTCCTGTCAAACAATATGCAATATGCGGATTTGGATCCGATAAGTGTTACATGGACGCTACTAGCAGAAAACATTAAGCTAGATAGACGGTCTCTAGTGTTCTTGTCCAACCTTCTACAGGGGTTGCTAATGTATTGATGTCTTCTCTAGCTTTTTTATTGGTTTTCAAAATTCAAAGGGATTGATGATGACACTGATGATGATGAGGAAGGAGATGTGATCAAGAAAGTGGAGACGACGAGGGAGTTAGTGGAAGAGTTAAGAGAAGTCGGAAAGAAGATGGATACAGAATTGGAGTCTATTGAGAACATTATCAATTCCGATCTTAAAACACAGAGAAAAAACTTGTCCGAGAAACTCTTAGAGTTACGTGAAGAGTTGAGAGATGTGGATGGAGAGAAGATGAGAGAGTTCATGAAGAAATTTGTCCATTCAGAACTTGTAAATTTGAGAGACGACTTGCGCCTTAACGTTGATGACATATTGGAAGACGTCCGAGATGAGATGAGATCCATAAACGTTGAGGATATCAAAGCTTCAAGAGGAGAAGTGAAATCTGTACTAGAGGATGTCTATGAGACCTACCTTGTTATCCAAGAAACTGCCAAAGCTTCGAAAACAATAGCTGACAGGGCTAACCTAGCCCACCTTGTTTTGCAAGCAATTTCCGAAGAAATCCAAACTTTGAGGTGGAAGATAAAAGAAGAAGATCTTGAGAGGTTTCTAGAGCTGAGGGAAGAAGTCTGGGAGATGTCGTCGGACTTTGAAACTACAAAAATGGAGGCGGAGGATGCTGCGGACAGAGCGGCAGAGGAGCTTTCATCTGCGACGGTGGAGTTGATGGAGGCTGTTGAGATCCGGCCGTGGGAGGAGTATAAAACTGACTAATCTTGCATGCCTCACTCAGTCTCTTATGTTCAATCATTAACTAGTTTTGCTCTCTTTTTGTTTTGTTTTTTCTATTAAGTTGTATTCCTCTCTTGACCATGACGAAGCCCTTTCAGAGGACCATCGTATCCACAAAAATAAATCATGTTTTCTTCTTTTTCAAAATTATGTAATATAAAGAAGATTTCTCAATGTAATTGAACATTGATTGTAATGTAATCATATTGATTGTACGATCCGGCTATCTTTTATAGTCCAATGCTAGACAAAGAGAAACAATGTATAACTCTCTAAGTTTCTTAATGAAAATGGTATGTTGGAGGAAAAAAAAATTTGAACATCATTATTATACTTAAGCTTTAAAATATCGTATATGTATTCAATTACTTTTATTGTTAACATCTTTATGGATGTATAAATTTAGTTGCATCAAAGTAAGACTGTCGAAACAACAAATTGAATAACCAAATTATTAAGGAAAAAACAAAAAAAAAAAAATCTCTTTCTAGTTTCTCCTTAACGTTTTGCACTTTGAGTAAATTTCCCTTCGAACCCTCTAATTCTTACATTATTAATTTTCTCCCCACTGCGGCTAACGTCTCCGTCGGCTTCACACGAGCGTTTAACGAAACACATCACACATTTCCGAGTTTCAAAATCAGCCACCGCCTTAGATTGAGCACAAAGTTCTCAATCATTTCTCTTCGTCTCTGCAAATACACATCTCTCAATCTCAAATCCCCCAAATTCTCAGGTTAAGCTAGGTTTTCACTAAAGACGAGCCCGAGGAGAAGAAGAAATGGGGAAGAACGAGAAGACGGCTCTAGGTCGAGCCCTTGTGAAGCACCACAACCATGTGATCCAGGAAACAAAGGAAAAAGGGAAATACTATAAGAATCAAAACAAGAAGGTTTTGGAATCGGTGACGGAGGTTAGCGACATCGACGCCATCATCGAGAACGCCGAAGAAGCTGAGCGGCTTTTCGCGATTCATCACGAGTCCGCCACGCCTGTGCCTATCAATATGTGAGTTTTTCCCGATTCGTCATTTCAAATATCTGGTTTGATCATTCTTCAATTGATTCTGGTTGATTACGTCTCTGAGCTTCAAATTTTGTTAAATCCTTCTTCACTGATTCTGGTTTATCCGTTCCCGGAGCTCGCTCGATCGTCTAAATTAGTTATTATCGTTCTGTGTTCTCTGAGATTTGATAATAAGCTGGTGATTTCTCTCTGTTGCTTACCTAAATGTGTTTATGCTCTTAATCTTCTTCATTTTGTAAATTATCTGTAAACAGGGACACAGGTTCGAGCTCAAGTGGTATAACTGCTCAAGAGTGGAAGCAGCAACGGAAGAGAGAGGAGGCTTTACATGCTAGTAGCCTTCAAGTGCCTCGAAGGTATGTGGTTTTTACACATTTCTCTTGTGCTTCTTGAGTAATATGAAGTTTCTTTCACCTAATGTTCATATCTTTTGCTGACTAATTCAGACCTCATTGGACACCTAAAATGAATGTGGAACAACTTGATGTTAATGAGAAACAAGCTTTTCTCACTTGGCGCCGGAAACTTGCGAGGTTGGTTCTGGTTTTTACCTCATCTTCAGGGGTTTATTGTTTAGTCATTCTTCTACGTTTTTTTTTGTTCAAAAGTCATTCCTCTACGTAGTGTTGACAATAAAGTAGATAAAATATCTGTCGTTAGGTGGATTGTTGCTGTTAGTAGAATGGGAAGTCTTACTTGAATCAATGCAATCAAATTAGTGACTGTGTTTACTTCTATTACTTGCCTATTGCCGCACAATTGGAAACTTTTGGGGTATAACTTGTACCGCTTTAATTGCCTTTAGTCCCGATTTTTGCTTGTTATTATGTTAGAATTGGCTCTGACTCAGAGTTTCTGAGGTTATGGCTTGATGTACTTTGGTGAGGCATATGTAAGTTCGTTGTGTGTTCTAGATATGTTTTTCAGTAACAAAGAGAAGTTGGAGAGAGTTTGTGATAGGGTACCAAAACAATTATATAAGTTCCGTTTTGACCTCTTCTGTTGAATGAAAAGTATCCATTTTCACATCTTTGAGCAGATTATAGGCTTATAGCTTAGTCAAGGTATTATTTTGTTGCTATTTTTATATCCATGGTTTGATGTCATTAAGTGTAATTTTCTTTTGGGACTTGGTGCTATACTTACACTTATCCATGACTACTTGTTCTGCTGTAATCATTCAGCCTCGAGGAAAACGAAAAGCTTGTGTTGACACCATTCGAGAAGAACCTTGACATATGGAGACAACTTTGGCGAGTGCTTGAACGAAGTGATTTGGTATATCATTTTCTCCAGGATCTTTTTCGTCTCTTAGATCACTTTTGAATTGGTTAAGCTAATTGCAAATTATCATTTGCTCGTTTTATTTCTTTTTTCAGATTGTTATGGTTGTTGATGCTAGAGATCCTCTGTTTTACCGTTGCCCTGATCTTGAGGTAACTCTATCTCTGCCTAATTGCACCTTTCTCTCAGTATAATTTTCCTGATCCATATCAAACATTTACTTAAAGATTTTTTCTGACACAGGCATATGCACGAGAGATCGATGAGCACAAAAAAACAATGCTTTTGGTAAACAAGGCAGATCTTTTACCTTCTCATGTCAGGTAAAGTTATCCCTCGCTTCTTTGCTTCCTACCTTTATTTTATTTTGGCTAACGAGTTGGGTTGTACATAACGTAAACGCAGGGAGAAATGGGCGGAATACTTCTCCCGGAACAGTATTCTGTTTGTCTTCTGGTCAGCCAAAGCTGCTACAGCTACCTTAGAAGGTAAACCTCTGAAAGAACAGTGGAGAGCACCTGATACCTCTCAGAAGACAGATGATCCAGCTGTTAAAGTATATGGAAGGGACGAGCTTTTAGACCGACTGAAATTCGAAGCTCAAGAGATAGTAAAAGCGAGGAAATCTAGAGGAGAATCCACGGAAACTTCTTCCGACTCTCACCGAGAACGTGTTGTGGTTGGCTTTGTTGGCTACCCAAATGTTGGAAAGAGTTCGACAATCAACGCACTCGTAGGTCAGAAGCGAACAGGCGTTACATCAACCCCAGGGAAAACGAAGCATTTCCAGACATTGATCATCTCTGAGGAGCTGATGCTTTGCGATTGCCCCGGTTTAGTCTTCCCTTCGTTCTCAAGCTCGAGGTACGATATGATTGCCTGTGGAGTGCTTCCGATAGATCGGATGACGGAGCACCGTGAAGCTGTTAAAGTTGTGGCCGAGCGTGTTCCTCGGCAGGCGATTGAGGAAGTGTACAACATCTCTCTGCCTAAACCTAAAGCCTACGAGGCTCAGTTCCGTCCACCTCTTGCCTCGGAGCTTCTGAAAACTTACTGCTTGTCTCGTGGCTACGTCGCCGCTAGTGGACTACCTGATGAGACAAAGGCAGCTAGGCAGATTCTGAAAGATTACATTGAAGGCAAGCTTCCACATTTTGCAATGCCTCCTCGAGATGATGAAAATGAGACGGCGGGAGACGAAACAGGAGAAGGTGAAGAAGGTCCTAGTCGTGGTCAAGTTCTGGAGGATCTGAGCTCGTTTGATCTTGAAAATGGGATTGGAGCTTCGAAGAAGAAACAAGTGGAGTCGCATAAACAGCACAAGAAGCCATAGAGGAAAGAATTAATGGTCTTGATGCATTGATCAACAAGTGGAAGATATGACACACAGTGGTGGATTTTTCTCGTGTAAAATTGAGAAGTGTTCTAACAGATGTTTGGTTAGATGCTGTATTTGTGCAAAAATATGAAAATGGAGTACATTTCGAGAATTTTTGAGCTCCATGTTGGTCAATATGTTGACGAGAAGTCCTTTGTCCGTCCCATCCCGTTGACATATTATCACTCACTGTCTCACTCAATGGATTTTGTTATCGGTTTTGAGTAGGTCCGAAATAATAACCGAACTTCATTCAGGTTCGGATTCGGCTTAAAAAATATAGTTAAGTAACATTTAATCAATATTGTAATCTGTATTCTGTATTTTAATGTATTTTTGAGTGATTCGATTTGGTTACAGGAAATTCAGATTCAGACAAGTAGTGTAATATAGAAAATTTTATATCGTTCGATTTAGGATTGATGAATTTCCGTTCAATTTGTTTTGTTTTTTGTTTCCACCTCCTGCGCATAGGTTGATTGAGTAACTAAACTCTAAGTTTCAGTTATTTTTTCTTGTTCTTTTCCAAATTTAAGACTAACCTTTTACAATTCACCAAAGAAAGCGATACTGGTGTGTAATCTTTAGTCACCTAAAATTCTCTACAATTTGCCTCCTTCATGTTCAGCATCACTCTTGCACTCAATCAATGCACATGTAAGGTTTCTCACAATTAATTTGGAGATTGCTTTTTCAGCTCTGTTTCATAGCTTTGGACTTTGGTCTTTTGTCGCGTCATTTTTAGTATGTCATTTTTGCCGTGTTTTAATGAACAAAACATATCACGTAAAGAAGTCGACAATTTTTGACAATCATATCGAGTCCCCGACTTCCAAGTAAAGTTTTACATTTTAAGCCTTTGGTCAAAAAACAAAATGGCTTTATTTGTTAAAGAAATGTTTTACATAGTGTCCATCTATGATTTGTTTACAATTGTTTTCAGGGCATATATTTATTTATTTACTTGTCTTTACGTTTGTGTTGACAATGTCTTACCTACTAGATAATGTAATCGCCAAATGAAAAGAGAAGTAAATTTCTCTACTTGCGTATTCACCCAAAAGATGATAATCGGGTTCTCGTTGTTTAAGACAGTTTATTGTCTAGATCAAGCAATAACTTCAAATGGAAAGTTGAGATATCTTGACGACATCATTGGAACAAGTAGACTGATTAACAGAACACCTAAAAATTGGTGATTTCTCGATTTATAACCTCAAGAGGAATCTCCTAAAAGATTGTTGTGTTCTCTTAATCATTGGCTTAATTTATTTGAGCTATGTATTACATATTTACATGATTGCAAGCTATAAGCTGGAGGTCGCTTTCACGACAAACTGATTTGATTTGAGTTTGTGAAGATGGTGTTTACACCAAAGGAAGGGTTGGCTTTCTCAATGCAGTTAGAAAAAATTATTTAAGAATAAACGAGTTTTTTTTTTTTTCATTTCTCAAATTCCATATTTGAGATTTTTTTGATTTTTTTTTAAGATGACTATGATTTAGGTTTAATTAAGATTTTGATTTAGGTTTAGTTAAGATTTTTTTTTTTCTTTTTGTCTTTTCTTAATTAATTGAAATTTTGAGGTTTGTTAAAAAAGTTTTGATAAAATATTTTTAAGACTCGAACCGTCGAACCGCTGGAAAAAAAAATTTAGACCAAGATTGACATCTAAAATTTTATAGCCAAATAAATAAATAAACTTATCGGCCGCAAGCCCATGCTTCCGTGGCTTGGCCCAAAGGCCGGTTCCGCTACGTATATCTAATTAGTATATATGTGTCAAATCAATGCAGTTTCAAACTTCACTTTCATATAAGGTAAGATCAATTATTTTTCTTCAGAAACAAAAAACACAAGGATTTACCGCGAAAAACCGTTATCATTTCTAATTTTCCATGAAACAGGGTATTCACTAAATGAACGAAATTATTCGATATCTCCGATAGAAAAAACCAGAAATGAATCCATAAAAATGTCATGAATAATCAAATACACCATGTTAAAGCTGGCTAAAACATAAGTAAATTAGTTTGGTTTCATGCCGTATCGTTTGTATTTCCTCGAATAATTTTGTTTAAAAGTAAGGATAATATGATTAAATTTTCAGTGACTATAAACCTTAACCTTAAGATTACATTTTCATGTTTAGATATAGAGAGAGAGTGTAAGGTAAAGGGCAGTTTTTGTTTGTTTGTTTGGTGTTGAGTTCGTCTCTCTGTCCGCATTCCAAAAAAAAAACCTAAAACTGGGAAAGAAGAAAAAACTTCATTTTCAAACATTCCTCTGAAAATCTCTGCTCGGAAATCTCAGGATCTCACCGGAGAGGAAGAAGAAGCTAGGGTTTCTGTGTGTTCCATAAGATTTTTAAAGGATGCTGTTAAATTAGAGACGTCCTCAAATTTTAAGCTTGGATCTTTTTCTTAGTTTAAGGCTTCAACAAAATCGAAATGGATTTGGATTCGTCTATGGTGCCTGAGAATGATCGAGATCCTTCGTCTGAGAATCAATCCACATCGCCTATGGAGAAGGAATCGATTCAGCAGACGAACGACCAAGCACCGGAGGAAACCGGATCCGAATCGGCGTCTTTGACTCCCCCGGCGGCGTCAGCTGACGTGGCACAACAACAGCAACAACAACCGCCGCAGGTAACGCCGGTGGTTGGTCCGAGATGTGCTCCGACGTATTCGGTGGTGAATGCTATATTGGAGAAGAAAGAAGACGGTCCTGGTCCTAGATGTGGACACACTTTGACGGCGGTTCCTGCCGTTGGTGAGGAAGGGACGCCGAATTACATTGGCCCACGTCTCATCTTGTTCGGTGGTGCCACGGCGCTTGAGGGCAATTCAGGTGGAACAGGAACACCAACTTCAGCTGGAAGTGCAGGCATTCGTAAGTTCTCCTCAATTGCTTTCACAAGTCTCAAGCTTTAGTCACCTCACTAGCTGAAACTTGTTTATCTCAACATTTCTAGTTTCTCATCTTAGATTGATAGAGCCAAAAACTTGATTTTTTCGATCAATTCTCTCTGTGTATTGGTATGCTTCTGGCCTTATGAGTAATGTTTCATTTGCAGGACTAGCTGGTGCTACTGCTGATGTTCATTGTTATGATGTTCTCTCTAATAAATGGTCAAGGTGAGCCTAAGATATGAAGCGTTGTCTGTTTTCTTCATAAAATCTGGTCATTTGCCACTAAGTGTGTTTAATATGGTGAAATGATGCTACAGGCTAACACCGTATGGAGAACCACCTAGTCCAAGAGCTGCGCATGTTGCCACTGCTGTTGGGACCATGGTAGTTATTCAGGTAGGAGAAAAACTTTGTTATCGTGTTGTAATTTACAAATTAGGTTAGCCATGAACCTGCTACTGAATGTCTATGTGGCGCAGGGTGGAATAGGTCCTGCTGGTTTATCAGCTGAGGATCTTCACGTTCTTGATCTCACTCAACAACGGCCACGATGGCACAGGTTTGAATATAAATCTACTTCTTGTGGCTAGCTCGGTTTAAAATTCATTAGTTTGTCACTTGATTTAGAATATGCTCTTTATCCAGGGTTGTTGTTCAGGGTCCTGGACCAGGACCAAGGTATGGACATGTCATGGCATTGGTAGGACAGAGGTATCTCATGGCAATTGGTGGAAATGATGGTAAGAAGTTTTACTCGGTCCCTCATTTGAAATCGTATTTGTATTCTCCGTAAAAATAGCTCTTTTACTCTTAATATCCTTAAACTACTAGGAAAACGTCCGTTAGCTGATGTATGGGCTTTGGACACTGCTGCCAAACCTTATGAATGGCGTAAGCTGGAACCAGAAGGGGAAGGTCCACCTCCATGCATGTAATTTTGCTTCATTGGCTTCATTTCATCTATGCGATTGTGTGGTTTTCTCTTTAGTGATTTTGATCTCTTGGGGTTTGTACGTTTTAATTAGGTATGCAACTGCAAGTGCGCGGTCTGATGGCCTTCTTCTTCTTTGTGGTGGAAGAGATGCGAATAGTGTGGTAAGCCAAAGAGTTTCTTTGCTGGCATGTTTATCGTATCCCCTGTTTTAAAATAACCATTTGCTATGCATTGAGGTTTTAAAGTTGTCACCTGGAGGCAATATCATTTTTGTGTTTCTCTCAGCTACCATTATATTAACTCTGCATTGAATCTACTTTGTTCTATTTCACTGTGGTGATAGAGGAGTAGTTTTAGTAGAAAATTATCTAGCATGTTTAGAACAAGTGAAATTTAAAAGTTAAGAGCTTCTTTGTCCATCTTGATCTGCCATGCTGAATTTGTCTTTGTCTACCTTTTTGCATAATAGCCCCTAGCAAGTGCATATGGACTTGCCAAGCACAGAGATGGACGTTGGGAATGGGCCATAGCCCCTGGTGTTTCACCTTCCGCCAGATATCAGCATGCAGCAGTATGAGACATTGAGACGCTCTTCTTTCTTTTCTTCTCTTATTTATTTCCATCAGAAAAACAAACCTTTGGTGGATATATTTCAGGTCTTCGTAAATGCAAGACTCCATGTCTCTGGTGGGGCACTTGGTGGTGGACGCATGGTAGAAGACTCATCTAGCGTTGCAGGTTAGCAAAACGAGTGAATGAATCTCAATGAGAGAATACTTACGTTTTTTTTGCTTATACATGCAATATATAAACAATGAATATCTGATTTTTTATACTTTAGGTTGTCTTAATGGATGAATTGTTACTGAAGCATATTGTTTCGTTCTAAAAGCATGGTTATCATCGTCCTTTCTTTAAGCTGCATCGTTCTTACCAGAGGGCTGCAGAAGCCAAAATTTGCTTTAATGTTTGAGATTTATCTAAAACTATCGACCCGGGATTTTTCGAAAATTTTAACTCATCTATAATTATTGTAGAGGAAGCTACAAAATTCCATTAGTAATAAAGAGTACATGCGTTCATCTAAGCTTCTCTGATTGGTTCATGTTTTTTCGCTTTGTTCAGTGTTGGATACTGCAGCAGGGGTTTGGTGTGATACAAAATCGGTTGTTACTAGTCCGAGAACTGGTAGATATAGTGCTGATGCAGCTGGTGGTGATGCTTCTGTCGAGCTGACTAGGCGTTGCAGACATGCTGCTGCTGCAGTGGGTGATTTAATATTTATCTATGGTGGTTTACGAGGAGGTAACAAAAAAAGTTTGAAAGCTGTTATAGGCGATAAACCATTACATGCCTGTCCATGAGAATGAACCATTTTTATAGTATCTGAGAAATCAATGATTTCTGTAAATTTTGCATAATATTCCATCGAGTTGCGAGCGTATGATAAGTTAGGATTACACTTTTTTTAAATAGGTAGTTTGATCTTCTGTGGAAGTCTGGGACTTAATATAATCAGCATTACTTCATCAAAATAGTATATAGTTTCTCGCTTCACCAAATATCAATGTCGTTGCTCCTTTTAACTTCTCTTTTCAGACCTATGCTTGTTTTTGCTATAGCTGCAAAACTTAACAATATGCTGTTGATGCTTTAGGAGTGTTACTTGATGACCTACTGGTTGCTGAAGATCTGGCTGCGGCGGAAACAACATCTGCTGCCTCTCATGCTGCTGCAGCAGCAGCAGCAACAAACTCACCCCCTGGCCGTTCACCTGGAAGATATGGATTTTCTGATGAAAGGACAGGGGAGCTACCGGAACCAGCTCCTGACGCTGTTGTGCTGGGAAGTCCTGTTGCACCCCCTGTAAACGGTGATATGTATACTGATATAAGCACTGAAAACGCAATGGTTCCAGGACAACATTGTAGGAGAACAAGCAAGGGTGTGGAGTATCTCGTTGAAGCATCCGCTGCGGAAGCTGAGGCTATTAGTGCAACATTAGCTGCTGCAAAGGCACGGCAGGTCAACGGTGAAGTTGAACTCCCAGATAGGGATCGTGGTGCTGAGGCTACACCCAGTGGAAAACCTGCAGCCTCCTCATTAATTAAGCCTGATTCTGCGGTAGCAAATAGTGTTATTCCTCCAGGTGTTCGACTTCATCATAGAGCTGTGAGTCAAACTAACTATATTTAGTAAAATCTGAAATTTAGCAACATGTAATCCATCATCATGTCTCTTCATGTACTAGTGTTGTTCGTCTATGATTATAACTGCTAATACTTTTACAACTATCTCTGGAACTTTGTTAGGTGGTGGTTGCTGCAGAAACAGGAGGAGCCTTAGGTGGAATGGTTAGACAGTTATCTATTGATCAATTTGAAAATGAGGGACGCCGTGTTAGTTATGGGACACCTGAAAGTGCAACAGCAGCAAGGAAATTATTAGATCGGCAGATGTCAATCAATAGTGTTCCGAAAAAGGTAGAGTTTTGTTCTCTAAATGAATCTTGCAAGAAAGCATTATTTTCCTGAATGTGGATTTAGACGAGCAATTATACATTTGGTACATTTTGCTTCAAAACATTGCTTGCTTGAACTCTTGTAAAGAAATTGTCTTGCTGTGGCACTGGTCATTTAGTTGGTCTGATAGGAATAAGAAGTATAGTTAGATACGGTATAGGTGTACTACCGTTTGCTTTAGTGGGATTGGAAACATATTTGTAAGGCATGTAGTCCTACTGGATCTTGTGTATTGTTCAATGGTATTAAGTACGTAGGTGACTATTCAAGGCCTTCTAATGAAGTCATAACTCTGTTTCATTAGGTTGTAGCTCATCTTTTGAAGCCTCGTGGGTGGAAGCCTCCAGTTCGACGCCAGTTTTTCTTGGATTGCAATGAAATAGCTGATCTTTGCGACAGTGCAGAACGTATCTTCTCAAGCGAACCTACTGTGTTACAGCTGAAAGCTCCTATTAAAATATTTGGTGATTTGCATGGTCAGTTTGGGGATCTCATGCGCCTTTTTGATGAATATGGTTCACCATCAACAGCTGGAGACATATCGTAAGTGTGCAGCTAAATCCATAAATCTATCTGATCGCTACTTTCTCTCTTGCTATTGTTGGTCTGACATTGCTGATTTTATATTTATGGCTGTCAGATACATCGATTATCTCTTCTTAGGGGACTATGTTGATCGAGGTCAACACAGCTTAGAAACAATTACACTTCTGCTTGCGTTAAAGGTAAATTTAAGAGCACCATATCAGTGCTGTCTCTATTCTGGTATTATAATGCTTGACAAGATAGGGTGTAACGTTTTATGATTGACACTGCAGGTCGAATACCAAAATAACGTACACCTGATTCGTGGAAACCATGAAGCTGCTGATATTAATGCCCTTTTTGGTTTCCGGATAGAGTGTATTGAGCGAATGGTAGCGTCTCATCTTCTGTGAATCTCTTGTTTTTCTTGTTTCCAGTTTTAGGGTCTCATGTTGTGGCTACTTTGCAGGGTGAGCGTGATGGGATCTGGGTGTGGCACCGGATAAACCGTTTGTTTAACTGGTTACCTCTGGCTGCATTGATTGAGAAGAAAATTATATGTATGCACGGAGGAATTGGTCGGTCGATAAATCATGTGGAGCAGATAGAAAACATCCAACGTCCAATTACGATGGAAGCAGGCTCAATTGTGCTAATGGATTTACTATGGTCAGCTCATGTCTACTGCTATATCATTCTAGGTGTTTGTTTTTCCTTGATCCTTTTCTCACTAGTGTTTCAATCTGCAATCTGTTAGGTCTGATCCAACTGAAAACGACAGTGTTGAAGGTTTGAGGCCTAATGCTAGAGGTCCTGGATTGGTTACTTTCGGGGTGAGTGATCGTTTTCTTTTATTCAAGAAATCTCTCTCCCCCTTTCTCCTCCTTACCTGACTTTCCGATTACATTCGGTTGTGTCATCGCTTCTTTCCTCTTCATTTTGAGCTTCCAATGTGTAAATGTTACTAGTTTGCCAAACGCTCAAGTCTCTTGACTTATTCGCTAGCTTGTTAGAAAATGATACTGCCGATTTTGTTACTTACCAAGAATTTTTGGCGATTGCAGCCTGACCGTGTCATGGAGTTTTGCACCAACAATGATCTTCAGTTGATTGTACGTGCGCACGAATGTGTGATGGACGGATTTGAGCGTTTTGCTCAAGGGCATTTGATAACGCTCTTCTCAGCTACAAATTACTGTGGTATGTTTATGGAACCGAATACTCCCTATTAAACCGGTATATCTTGATAGTTTTTAATAATATGTTACTACTCTTCTCAGCTACAAATTACTGTGGTATGTTTATGGAACCGAATACTCCCTATTAAACCGGTATATCTTGATAGTTTTTAATAAAATGTTACTACTCTTCTCAGGTACTGCAAACAATGCTGGTGCTATCTTGGTGTTGGGGAGAGATCTTGTGGTGGTTCCTAAGCTTATACATCCGTTGCCTCCAGCAATTACATCACCTGAAACTTCGCCGGAAAGACATATAGAGGACACATGGATGCAGGTTTTGTATCTCAAAACACATATTAATCTTCCTCAAAGGAAAAAGGAAATTGATGTAACTGAGCAAAGTTTGGCATTTATCTTTCAGGAGTTGAATGCCAATAGACCACCAACACCAACCAGAGGACGCCCACAAAATCCAAATGACCGCGGCTCGCTTGCTTGGATATAAACCCACCATCATAAACAAACGCCCGTGTGAGATGTGACATACATTCTCCTGAAAGCCACCTCTTGATGATGATGATCTTCATGTTGTGTACAGATCCAACCAAAACCGTTCTTGATCCACAATTATTGATTGTAAGATGATGGATTACAACGAGGTGAGAAATTGGGGAATTTCACAGGTGAAGTTTTGAAGTCAGATGATTTAAAGGGTAAAGAAATGAGGTGGAATGTTTTTCGAGGTTAGGAAGAGTAAAACCGTAAAAAGGGGTTTTGGGTCATTTATTTATTTTTGTTGTGTTTTTTTATATATTTGGTTATGTTATTCTTAGTAATTTGATTATCTGTGGCTTTGGTACACCAGTGACTAGAATTGGTGAGTAGTGAGGAAGAGAGTATTAGCTGTGTGTAACATAGAGAGAGGTGTGTAATTTTTTTTACTTTTTATTTCTATACTTTCAGTTTGTAATTTGTAGAACAGTTTGTGTGTTTGTCATGATGCAGAAAATTTCCTCCCATTGTTTCCCTTACATAAGATTCTCACTTTACCATCATTTCAAAATTCCGTCACTCTTCTCTTGCTTTACTAAGATTGGTAAAACTAGTTTGAAAAATGTAGACATTCGGTTAATTAATTAAACCAATTTACCATCAGTGGTGTAGGCATTCGGTTAATTGGTCTGGTTCGGATACGTACAAGTAATATATATATTTATATAGGTCTTACATAGTACTCCCTTTTAGGATGTTTTAGCTTTTTTCCTTGTTTCATAATATAAGATGTTTTAGATTTGTTTAAGGTACTTTTTTCAATTAATGCTAACAAATTGCAAATTTCAAGAACTATTTATTAAAAATAATTCAATTCTTGAATTTTTATTAGTTAATACTTATTAAAAGTGGTTTATGTGAGAGAAAATGCATTAAGTATTGAATAATAAATCCCTAATATATTAAAAGAGAAAACACTATAAAAATAACCTTTGTCTCATGTGGTATTAACAAAAATGCCATGCTGATGTGTCATCACTAGGTTCACTCTCAAGACATTTTTTAATTAAGACAACTTTACTAGACTATTTACATGATTTGCCATTGCATCAATTTGGTTAGAGAATAATTTATATCAATCATTTATACATATTCCAGCATTTAATCATAATGATATTATCATTCATTCCATATCTTCTCAAATATATCAAATTAATTATTTTCTTAAATACTAAACTTTTTCTCTCATTTCTTGGTTGAACTAAATTTTATAAAAATAAATAAGTTATCACATTAAGCATATACAAAAAAAAGTACATTTTTTTTACACAAACTAAAATTTGAAATTTTAAAAACAGATATCAAATACTAAAATTATGAAAATAATAAATATATTACCAAAGTCCCACATTGGAAATAGAAATATGTGATAGTTCAAAAGACTGTTATAAAAAGAACCAAAATGATAATAAACCATCAGCATGGAAGTTTAATTTAATAATCATCCAATTTTATCAGTATATTTGGTTTCATATGATTTTTTAAATATAACTATATAATGAACCAAAAAATATTATATTATTATAAATATTTCACAAAAAGTTGAAAATATTTATATAAGATATTAAAATATTTGAAATAGTTTAACTTGGTTAAAAAGTTAAATATTTTAAATATTTTCTATCACAAATTTGAATATTATAAAATTTCAACTTATCTTATGAAATACATGAAGTATAATTTTTTTTCAAGAATAATGTTTTTTTTTTCAGTTTTTTTAACTATCTTATTATATTGTAATTGTTTGAGTTTTATGTATCTCATTTGAGTTTATCATATTTAATCTGCAGTCAAGATTTTAATTTGTAACAAGATAAGAAACAAAAAAGTCTGTGGCAAAAAAAATTGAGATAATTAATTTTATTTTTTAATAAAAATATAAACACATTTTTTAATCAAATACATATGCTGTTATCAAAAAGAAAAATATTAATTTAGAAACTGTCATCCCGTGCTGGGCACGGGTCAAACTCTAGTATTTCTTAATTTGTGTGAAATCTCTAAAACATCATAAACAGAGGGAGTATTAATTAGGGTTTTCAAAAGAGAGAGACTAGAGAGAAAGAAGATGCTGAAAGTGCCCCGCCGTGAGATCATGGCCGGAGAAAGATCCTTTGATATCAACATCCCTCTGGATATAACAGAGGAGATACTCAAGAAACTTCCAGCAAAATCTATCGCGAGGTTTCGATGCGTATCTAAGGGATGGGAAAGTATGATTATCGTAGACTCGATCGTGACTCGGTCTCTGACTCAACCACCGCGTGATCCACACTTCCTCTTCGTTGAAGATAGTTTAATAAAACCTGTCGAGAGGTACATGTTTCATATGGACATGTCCTATAAGAAGACATATGTGAGGTTATCCGCCTTTTATGCTTACCCTCATCAAATCAAAAACAAAGAACAACAGATCATATACCACGGAGACATATTTGGAGATTGCACAAGCTCTGAAAGAAATTTTGCATACGTACGTGGCTTGATCGGGTGGTGCTCACCACCTTACGGTAAGTTCAAAATACACAACCCTACCACGAACCAATCTGTTTCCTTACCTAGTACGGAATATGGTTCCTTGCGCAAGACGCAACCTGTTTTCTACTTATTTGGGTATGATCCTTGGGGGGATGAGTACAAAGTCGTGTGCCTAACAAAACATAAGACGTTTTGTCAAGTTTTCACACTGGGTAATCAGAAGAAGCTTTGGACGACTATACTATGCGGTATCGAACTTCACTTTCCATTCGGAGATCCGGTTTGCATCAACGGGGTAGTCTATTACAAAGCAAATTTAGAGAAACAGGGTTTTGTTTTGGTGAGTTTCGATGTTAGGTCCGAGAAGTTTTATCTTGTTCAGGCTCCAGAAAAAGAACAAGTAGATCAGCTTCCAGATTTTACTCTTGTAAACTACCAGGGGAAGTTGGGATGTATATCTCGTAACAAACTCAACGGAAATGATGTGGATATGTGGGTTATGGAGAATGATGAGAAACAAGAGTGGTCAAAGGTAACATTTGTGGCCATGCTTCAAGATTTACCAAAACATATCACATTTGAGGGTGTCACTCATCCTGGTGGGGAAATCATTTTACTCCATCAAATTGATCGTAAGAAGTTGACTCTGGATGTTTATTATTATGATCCAAAACAGAATAGTCGTAGAAGAGTTGAAATCCAAACTACTATAACTTCGTCAGAAAGAATAAGTCTTACTGGATTTTTTATAGTCTCGACTGTCACCGATCATGTTGAGAATATTATGCGTTTGTAGTTTGTTGAGCTGGTTAAGAACTTGGGCCAATATATTACCCTTTTTATTTACTATTATTATGGTTATTTTTTTATGACTAAAACACGAGGATCTTGTTGGGGATTTAAATGTTATGTAATTTTTACAAGTTTTAACTTCGTGATTCCGTCGAGTATATATGATTCTTAGTTTTAACAAATACATATAGCTATCATTGATCAAAACAAGAAACACACATATAGTATCAAATAAACTCATATTTATTACAATATTTTGCTATATATTATAGCAATAAATTATACTGATGTTGTAGCTCCAAAGGAGTAAAATATAAGATACACTTAAGTAAATCGTTAGGAAAAATAAAAGCACATTACTTTTTTTTCCATTTAAGTACCAACCCCGGTGGTTTCCAGTAATTTTTTGTAAACCAAATCCCGTCAACTCTGGCAATCCATGAACGTAACTGACCACATCGTTTAGACTTTGTATGATATGCCTCAAGATCGTAATAAAACTCCAGGTTTTTCCCGTGGCTAAGAACACAAGACCATCGTGTTTCATCTGGCCACTTATGATCTGTGAAAGGAATGATATATGGGTTTTCATTGTATTTCAGTTGGTAAGATTTCCTTCGGCCATCTCCCATTCCGCGGCACTGAATGTCTAGAATACTACCAGGAGTAAGTTGATTATGAAATACTATGTGAGTTTGCTTGCAAGAATCACTTAGCCCAAAATACATAGCAGAAATTAACGCAAAAGCTAAAAGAATATTCATCTTTTAGATCTATGATACTTTTGGAGTGATGAAGCTAGACATCAACATGTAGTATTTATAACATTTTGTGTGGTCAATATTTTACCTAGATTATATTTTTATTATATAAAGAAATATATTTTCCAAGATTTAATAATTATCTATTTATAGTTTAGCTAAATTTAAACACAATAACAAACTTATGAAACATCTGGTCGGAGGTGAGTTTAGTTTTTAAAGGTACGGTTGACCACTAAAATCAAACCAAATGCAGAAACATTACATGCCATAAAAGCGAAATAGAACCAAAACGAAAAGTTACAAATCATACATATAAAAAGAATTGTTCCATTACCCTGGCCTATTGGTCCACTTGGCAATTCATTTTTATAAGAAATCATTAAATTAAATAATCCTATGTAATCTCCAGTTCAACAATATTTAAACCAAAATTTTCTTATAATTCAAATATTTGAGTTTGACATGGTAACTAAAAAGAATTAACTCATTTAATTCATTGCTTTCAGTTAAACTAGGATAGTACCTGTGCTATTACACGAGCTCAATATTAATCGTTAATGGTTTATAAGCATATGTATGTGTTTTTGTTTTGAACATAAGGATTTACATATTTCCAGTAGTAAAGCTTGTGATCCACGTAAACCATGTGATAACAAGTAGAAGTTTTAGGGATTTGTTTCCACAAGTTATCATCACCTTTCTTGGAATAAACCACACACCATCCTATAATTCCCCATAGAACTATATAATCTTTCGTTTTCTCATCAATCCAAAACACAGGTGGTCGTAGATGAAGAATACCTCTGTCTAAGACTTGCTCCATCTTTGTCATTCCAAGCTGTAACTCTATGAGAGGATAAAAATGATGTGGCAAGCTGATGTGGAGAGACCAATAAACAATAGTCTCTAGGAGACCAATAAACAATAGTCTTCTAGTATTAGGGCGGATATTAACCAGCTGATGAGATTGTAAATTAGACCCTCTTTCTCGTGCTCAGACTAACACTCCTTCTACAGTTTCACTTCTAACGTCCTGGTTTACTATCTTCCAGCCATAGGCGTTTTATGTAGGTTAATTTATGCCTTCTTTTTTTGTATCACTGTTTGTGATAATGCAATTGTAAACTGTTATGAAAGAACTGTAAACCCGAGGGGGTGATATCTTTTTATATAAAATGGAAGTTAACTAAAAAAAAAAAAAAAAGAAAGAAAAATAGTCTCTAGGAGACACCGTCTCTCACCGTCATGTGTCATGACTTAATTGGGTCAGTCTTTTTTTTTTGTTGATTTTTTTTTTTAATTTTTGTCTCCATAACATTTTTTTAATTAATAAAAAAAAATTAAAGAACTCATAGGTAAGTTGTGCGATATGGATGTTCTAACTAATTAGTCAGCAAGTAAACATGAACCTCAAACGAATATAACGTGGATGCTCTAACTAGTTAGTCACCAAGTAAACATGAACCTCAAACGAATATAACCAGACAAAAGCAAGTAAAACTGTTCAAAACTTCCAACTGCTAAAATTTATCGAGTAAGTAATTCTCATGTTCTACTTGATTTTTACAGTTAACTATGGAAATTCGAGAAGTTTCTTGTACCAACCTCAATTTCACCATAATAGCATACATTGGATTAAGTATCCAGTTTGGGGCGTCCCCCGAATGAGAAAAAATATGGATCTGGCGATTTATCAATTTACATAAAGAAAGGTAAATCTTCACACTCATATTCTCATTTTCTTTCATTAGCCCGTAATTAACTCAAAATGTTACAGGAGAGGTGGTACTCGAACTTGAGTATGCGGATACTTCAATAACGGGTTTCCTTAGCAAAGATGATACATAATGTACAACAATTGATTTACTTTAGTTTGATTAATTTTATGCGTTTTTGTCTTCAGGAATTCACAGAAGCTACTGGCGAAGGTAAGAGAAAAATACTTCAATATCTTAAGAAAAGTATTGACTAGTCGACAAACATTGTTGAGGTTTAACATAATCTATGCGTGAAACGTGGTGAGAACCATCGACCTCTAGAGAATGGTATAGAAGAAGAATCAAATTCGTGAAGCAGCTCCGTCTTCCGTGTCTTGAGATCAAATAGAAAGAGTTCATGTGTGTTTTTATGACTAGAGCTGAAATAGATTGAATCTCTAACCAATCCATCAACGTCATTGGCGAGCACAGTGATGCCTTGATCAAAAAGCATTACCTCGTCTCCCAAAGAATCAATCACTTTTTTTTTCTTCGGCAATCTTGGTGGAGAAACCTTGTAAACCTTGAAAAACCAGGTTTCCGACCTCTTCTTCAAGAACTTCTCAACCATGAGGACTTCTCCTGTTACCCTGACTACAATTTTTGTCGCATAAAGGATATTCCGGAGACGAGTTTCGAATCTTTCCACAGGAAGAGAACTAACAAAGATTTCTTGTGGAAATCCACCAGAGAAATCGAAGATACAGAAACCACCACATTCGGTTAAGAAGTAAAGCTTGTGATCCACGTAAACCATGTGATAACAAGATGAGGTTTTAGGGATTTGTTTCCACAAGTTATCATCACCTTTCTTGGAATAAACCACCCAATAGCCTATAATTCCCCATAGAACTATATAATCTTTGGTTTCCTCATCAATCCAAAACACAGGTGATCGTAGATGCATACCTCTGTCTATGACTTTCTTTATCTTTGTCATTCCAAGCTGTGACTCCATGAGGGGTAGTTTATGATCTCGTGGGTAAAGAGATTCACAATGTAGAGAATATTCGGATACACTCGCATAAGGAGCCAACTTCCATAGTTTGCAATACAATTTGTCTCTGACAACAATTCAACACCAAGATCTTGAGTTTTGTAAAGTTTGTCTTTCTCCTCGGGATTGAACAACGTGCAAGAATTTGTTGTTGTCTTTGGGGAAGAGGATAAGCCAAGGGATCTGGTTTTTGGGGACTGATTGTTTTGAAGCCGAGTGCCAAGACGAACATACGGATTTAGCACGTTGGAAATTGGCAAAGCTTAGGCTTTCGAATACCAAATTCAAGAGATCTTGAGGGAGCTCCGACCAGGATTTGGGTGTATGAGAATTAGGGTTATGCTTTTCCTCTATCTCCATGGCAAAAACTGAGAGTTCTTTTTGTTGTTATGAAAAAATCGATTGAATTGTTTTCTCATACATTCAGAAGTTCCGTATTTATAGCTTGTTGATGTTAAAAAAATGATTGTGAATGTGATTTGATGTAATCATGATGATTACAAAAACATGATTACATCAGATTGGCCCATACTAGATTATAAGAGATGACAATTACAAATATTAAAAAGAAAGTTGTATGCAAAATATAGAGAAAAGCATTGATTTATTTTCGGGCTATGAAAATGTTCTCCAATGCCGAAAAAGTTGTATGTAAATTCAACTTATATTACCATGCATTCGACAAATATTTAATCAAATATTTTTATTAATAATACACACAACCAGCATAACTTGGATCATTAAGAACTATTTGACTGGTATTTTTGGAATCGCACGTCTCTTTGACGCGATGGTGAGTCCAATAGTATTGGTTTATCACATACGATGCATGGCTATGCACAGTATTTGGCTCAAAGCAGGCTCCACCAGATTCGATTGGTTTGCAGTTAACTTTTGGTACTTGCTGGCAAATCCAATCAATTTTAGCTTGTAACACTGCATCTGACGCCCCCGGAGCTGCCACACACCATTGAATGTGCGAGAGGGTTCTTAGAGTTGAGTTTGCAACAGGAGAGCGGTTGATCACAGCAACAAGTAGAAGGAGGAAAAGGAGCCTCAATGGTGAAAACATTTTGGTAGTTCTTTGTAAATGATTACTCAAATGATAGGTGAGGACTGAGGAGGTAATCTTTCAATATATATATATATATATATATATATATATTAAATATAGTACTTATTCAATTACTATTTTACCTAAATATGAAGAAAACAATTTATGGCATGAATCTGCCTTAAAAAGTCATATTAAATGTTGGGATTCTTTGGGAAGTAAAATAATAATGGGATTAACATTTCTATAAGTCAAAATCTGATGATTCTGATCGAATAACATTTCTATAAACATGTACCATTGTGTTAGTTACTGAATTAGTTTTGAATATTAAAATTTATATATTAATGGTATAAAATCATAACTGAAGGAAAAGTGAGGATATTTGGAGTAGTTAAATTAGAAAATAATGAAATTAAGTTCTCTTTTTTTCTTCCTTGATAAAGAACTATGTACAAAGCTAACTTCTGAAATATAAAGTTTTTTTATTAAATATATACTAATCTGTAAAATTTAAAACTATGAAGATTAAAATTGCATCAATAAAAGATATTAATTAACAGTTAAATACATGACATAACTTTATATCCATTTAAGGAAAAAATTGACTGTAGGATGAGAACAAATCTTATTTGACTTGAATAAATGACAAAATTGTAAATAACATTTATACACACAAACAGAAATAAAACGGAAGATGGATCTCATCTCCTTTTACATCCATCTGTCAAGGATTACATCTTAACCATCTTGATTACCATCCCTATTAATTTTGACTATAGAAAAAAGCAAGACCATATACTATATCTACTTTCTTAAGCTAATATAAGTATTGTTATCTACATTTTCTCAAACTCTATATTACACAGATCGTTCAAGGGCCAAGGCTATACACAAAATAAACATAGACAACAATCACTCACTATATATCATCTCCATTAAGATCTAATCCATGATTTGGTAGGTTGAAGAGGGGTATATTCCGGAGATATCGGTTCCATGACTTGTCGACACAAACTGAATGTTGTTGAAGGTTTGGTCGCAAGAATATGGCAGGCCAAGAGAAAGAGAGACGGCGTTTCCAGTCATTGTGTGATAGTTTTCGAACCCTCCATTGAAATGGATTAAGTTAGCTTGATTCACGTGTTGCTTCCTGAACGTCACTGTGCTGTAACTTGAAGATGAGGTTTGCGTAGGGAGTTCATTTTCAATGAATCCTTGATGAAAAGCGGGTAAGATCAAGTTTGAAGATTCATCTGAAATTGTATTATTGTAAAGTTGCTTAGAAGATGAACCTTTGTTTCTGTGTTCAGTGAGGTCAACTCCTCTTCTGCTTTCTTCAATATTCATTTCTTCCCTATACATCTCCTCCACCATTGGCTTCCACACTCGAACTCGAGCATTTATGAACCAATTTGACACCTACATTTACCCAAAATTTTATAAATTATCTTCTTTTTTTTCTTCTAAATATTTCATTTGAGAATTGTACAATAAAAAAGTTATAGCCTATTTCATCTACATATATATATATACTGATCCAGCTGTTTTTTTCTAAGAAAAACTAATAGATTGGTCACAACAATAAAATCATATTTTTCTTAGACAGAAATTTTTGGTCAGAATAAATTTTGCTAGAAAATAATATGTTTGGTTTATCTGTTAAATTTGTTTATTCCTGGGAGCCTTTTTTGAAATATATTGTAATGAATAATTGTATATTGTATTTCGTCTGTCAGCAATCTAGCATAAACAGACAAAAGTATGTCAAGCTTTTGGAAAAAAACAAAAAAAAACGAAGAAATCAGTTAGTAGTTAATTATACAATGATTCAAAAAAAGTTACTAAAAACTAATCTTGTTATTTTACAAAATCTCTAGAGTTGAATTCAACTATATTCCAAAAATTGGGGTATTTCTGAAGTATTTTCAATTGTATTGGAGTAATGAAACTTACTTGGCTCTTAGTAAGGCCAGTCTGTTTGGCAAGCATTTCCTTATCCAAATCCCTTGGATAACTATACAAACCAAAACATGACACAACTATTTAATGAGAATGCACTTTTACACAAAATGATCCTTCAATAACCTTTATTCAGTTTCACCTTTTTCAATGTCCCATTATGTTGTTGCAATATGCATGTGAATCGACACAATAAGTGAAGATAGAGGTCAATAATGCTTACGGATGAAGAAAATGTTGAAAGAGCCAAGCCCGCAGAGCAGAAACAGCTGTCTCCGGCAAACCTCGTTGCGGTCTCCAAGCATTTGAATAGTGCATCTTCCCCAACTGCTTAAGCTGCTCGTCAACTAACCTTACTCCTTCACATTCTTTTTCACCCAACAGCTTGTTTATGTGTTTGATTTGCAAACATATCACGTCTTTTACAGCACGAAACTGTTTTGATATCGTTTGTAACGCCATGTTTGTGTATGAGTTTGCTGATCCGAAACCTGCGGCTTGCTCAAACGATGAGATTGTAGCATGCATTTGGTCGTGGTATTGCTTGTATCTCTGTTCAACCTGTGTAAATTTACAAAATTCATTTCTCAAATAAACTACCAAACTTTAAAACTTTACTTATTAAAATGTTACTTAGTATTTGATTTTTTTTTGTCTTTGCTTACAAAACATTACGTATGTATTTTTCCTTCTTTTTTCCGTGTTACTTTCTAATATTCTCTTTCTTTTATTTTAACTTTTTAAGTAGTCTTTAAGGATTTTATACACTTGTTAAGATAAACATAAAGCAAAATAAGAAATTTATATTTATAACAAACCAACATGTATTGGTTATGAGTTACCTTTTCCTTCATGGACATGAGCTTTTCTTTCTTAATCTGCAATTCTTGCCGACAAGCAGCCACATCGGGTTTACGGCCACCGTTGATGTCCCCAAAACTATTATACAATCCATAAATCTCCGACCCCTTATTCATATGTTGCTCTTGTTTGGCGCCACGGATACCGTTTCCAACACTGACCATCCCATCGAGCAATTCTTGAGCAGCTTTCAAGTAGGTCGGAGCCAAAACCCTGATGCTTTGCGTTACTCCTCCGTTTGAAACCGTGGAGATCGAAGAGTTCCCTTGTTCGATATGATCAACTTCATCTAATTTGCTCACTCGCGGTCCATGTTGTTGGGACGCGACGCACAAGTTGTACAAGTGATGGTTGTGAGCATTAATGGTCGTTGTCGGGAAAGAGAACGGATTCATGTTCATCATTAAAAGATCGGAAGTGGTTTCTCTCATTTCAGTTTCTCCATTGAAGAAAGCAGCCATTATATTGTTGTATAACACAATCTACATATATATGTTTATTAGGAGGGGGAAAAAGCAACTATTCTGAAAATAATAAAATACGGCCTCCACAAAACCTAGAACTGAAGAACAATTTCAAGTTATAATATAAAGAGATCTGACATTATCTAGTTTTGCTTGAAGAAAACGCTAAGAGCATACGAATGAGAGAGAAAAAAAAAACAATAAGCAGAGATGATGATGGCACATAGGTAAACAATTAATTTACCTTTTTTATTATTAGAAATTATGAGCTGCGATTTATAGGTGTGAGTTTTCCATTGTACTCTGCTTCAATGATCTGTCAACTAAAAAGTCCAAGAGCGATTTATAATATGAGGACATAGAAACATTTTTGCCTAGTAAATCGCTTTTATATATGAACTATGATTGGACTTTTCAGAAATGGGAAATGTATAGTTTCTTCTTTTAAATGATTGGACAACTAAACAGTGACACTCACGATTATTTTTCTTGTACTGTTTTGAATTTCAATGGTTATTGACTAATCAATAATCCTGTATAGTTTATCTTACAAGTTACAACGATGATTTTATCCATCATAGATGACATATATGCAGGGCATGTTATCTAAACTTGCATTAGGCATAAATCACACCCAATATCCAGTTATATATATATAAAAGACAAATTCGTATATAATAGTTATTTATATATGTCTTATACCAATAAGAATCTGATTGGTATAGCATTTTAGAGAGGTTTAAGCTTTTAGTTATTTTATCATATTTATTACAAATAAAATGAAGTAAATAAATAAAGAAAGAAAGACATTTGACAGTCCAAATGATCCTCACTTTTGTTAGGAGTAGGCAAATATTTCGTCCAGTCTCATGAAGGATTATTTGGGGTTCCCTTTTACTTTTACATAACAACTAAATGGTTCAACATGCTCTTTGGTTAATTATTTTACATGAGTATATTTATGTGTCTTTAAAAAGCCGAATATCTATTCGAAACTTTTATAACTGTAAATTAATACATCGTGACATAATTTTACCTCCAGAAAATCACACTTGTATCATTTTCATTCGTTTTGCCATAGCACATATGTATGGCAAGTGAAATAAGATTATAAAAATGGTATTACTTATCATGTGATGTACGCACGTTTAATATATGGCAGCGCATACATATGATCCCTAGCTACATGAATAACTTAGTATTTTTATGTCAACATTTATTGATAGTTATATAATACGTTTGTTCCTAAAATCTACAATGAATCTATGTATATGTCAATATGTGTGTAGTTAAATGTATATGAAAAGAAAAGATAATAGAAGTGGGTCAGCAGAACCATGGAGATAGTTGAAGAACGAGGAAACGTCTACTTCCACTCGACACATCAAAAGTCTTGCTTTATTTTTCTTATAATAAAACAAAATATAAATATAAATAACCAGTTAGTTTGTGACAAGTCACTCTTTTTTTTCCTTCATTTTGTCAACCAAAAGAAATAAGGTTTCTTTGCGAGGAAATTTGTAGAAATATTACCAAAATTTTGTGTATTTTGAAACCCATGAGTTTTGGGAAATAGTTTAAGTTTTTGAGAGAAATGCAATTTGTGTAGCTATCGATCCAAACACAGATCACACATGAACATGTTCAATTCATAAACAGACATTATTTCCCTTACAAATATAATGGATATGATTGGTTATATAAGAGATAGCATTGCGGTAAGGAATTACAAACGGTAGCGGTCCTAAACAAGACTACAAAAAGCACTTAAATGCGTAAAGATAGATAAAGTGGTAAAAGATGATTTAATAAAAAAGAAAAAAAAAGTGACAAAATTTGATTATTATACTGTAAAAGATAAACGATTCATCATGATTTTTAATATTTTGGTTAAATATTATTTTCGTAATTTCTGTTTTTCTTGATAATTGTCAATAAGTTGACCAGAACAAATACCTACTTTCTAGCCGCCATGTCTCAAAACTTACGATAGAAATAAAAAGGAATTCATGCTCGTAGAATTTTTTTGTATTGGGAACTCTACTCTCGTAGACCTTTTAAACTTCCCATCACACAAAGAATGAACGAAATAAAATTCGAAGACCAATACATTATACATATCTGAAGTTCTAATTTGGTACGTTTATGGAATATGGTTAAAGTCGTTATGGACGTGATTATAATAAATATAGCTAGAAAAATGTTGAGCTCAACAATTCTCTCCAATTAAATGTGAGATTACGTATGTGGTTAGGTATATCGTGATTGTGGATGGGACCCTACCGTGTCGGTCGGGTCCGAGTTGGGCACATTCATCGCCTGTTCAGTTGATAAGTATAATGCGTTATTACTATTTGCATGCATGGTTCTGTGTCAGATTCCTATTCGTGGGCTAAAGTAAATAAAGTTAAATTATTTTAGAAAAAAAAAAGAAAAAAAAAAAGACAATGTACCGCAAGCTTTCGGTACGAAGTGAATGTTTAAACCGAAACCAAATCAGATTTTCACAAAGATAAAACTAGTGTAATTTACCGTAAACTTGTTTTTTTGCAATAACTTGAAAAGTTCTTAAACCCAACCAACCAAAACAAAAAAAAAAACTTGAAAAGTTCAGGCCTCTGACTTACAATTAACTGTAGAACTAACGTTTGACAATATTTTTGGCTGATCACAAGATATAGCACTAAAACTTGTGATTTGATATCACTTAGCAAAAATATTGTGAATATGACTTCGAGATTCCACTAAGGTACTGAAAAAGCGAGGCTAGCATGAATTAACTTAAAGCCGTGTCGGACTCAAAGATTGACAAGTATAATCTCTACTTTGGAAAAACCATCATAACTGATTAATCATTATCATTAATATAACACAAGGATTGGGTTATAAAGCAAATTAAAGAGTAACCATTAAAGGCCATTAGAGAGACATAAAATATCAAGTAAAAAGAAGTAGGTCTCAAAACTCAAAAGTAGTCATCTCGTCTGAACTGCATTATCATGCAACTGCTAATCTTAGATGGCCATTATGGAAACAATTCATTACTTTGTCATTTTGTAAGAACCTTTTTGCTTATTGGCGTATTGTTATCAAATGATGTTTGATGTTTGATGTTTAATAGATTGAACATATTTATAAGAATGTTCAGTTTATTGATCAACAATAGTACCAAAATGATCCCGATTTGGTAAGAGTATGGGCTCCAGAATAAGTTAACGGGCCTCGCCTAGCCCAACCCTCAAGGCAAAATAGTCAATATAACACATTTCGGGTTAGGGTATAGGACAGACGGGTGGTCTTAAAGCCCAAAACCATACAAGTTCTTGTAACCTGATCTCAATTCCACGAGGACATTTATTAGAAAAACTTTTATCATATGAAGCGACATTACATTACATTAGACTCTAGGCTGTCTATTTAGTCAGAATCATCATTCGTCTATTACCTTTTGCAAAGAGTCAATATTGTCAAGCGTATGGTATTATTAACTCTATTTAGTGGATACTCTGTGCGACTTCCTCGCATTTTTCTGTACACTTTGGTGTATGTATATACATTTTCACATACAAGAAAAAAAAACAGAAAACAATACTTTGCATATACAACGATCCTCTTTTTGGTTTTGTCAATGTCACCTTTTGGACATTAAGATTTCGTTATTTCTGCATAAACACAAATACCGAGTATAACGATTATCTAACGAACCTTAAACAAGAATTAACTGTCGAGAGATATCTCTATATGTTTTTTTTTTGGTTAATCAATATCTTTATGTGTTAAACAAAGATGATCGCTTTTATTTGGTCAGTTGAGATGATATCCTGATTTTAAATTATTCTAAAATTTGGTTAGTCTAGGTACATTTCTCTCCAAAGATTTAGTCAGACTTAGTCTAGGTACGTTTCTCTCGTACAAAATAAACAGCATATACTATGTACATACATACATAGATGTTTTATGTTTTATGCTTAAGTTTAAGGGAAATTGCACTACATATACATCAATAGTTCTGAAATTAAATGGCTGTTTCTGACAACTTTTTTAGTCCACTGTTCATATGGCTGAAGACAATAAAACCCCTATTAAAATCACAACAATCTTGCTAACAATTAGTCTTAAATCTCTCTAACAAATATTATATCCCTCTGCTAATAAGTTGTTAGTTACTTTGCTAACAAAAAATACGTCATCTCGCTAACAAATACCATATTATTTGCTAACAAACATCACATTATCTTGTTAACATAGATTATGTTACCTTGTTAACAAAAATCATGATAAATTGTTTACATTTTGTTGTTAACGAATTTGTTAGCAAGTAATGATTTAAATGTTAACGTATAATGGTTTGAATGTTAGCGTATAATAATTTGAATGTTAACATGATTTCACTAATTTGGTTAATAGATAATGTTAGCAAAAAATGATTAGATGTTAGCACATAATTGTTTAAATGTTATATCATTTGTTTGTATTTGTTATCACGAAATCTTACAATCTATTATATGATATCACTTTTAATGTTTTATCTTATAGGGTAAATATGTATGATTTTACTATATGTATTTGTATTGATCTAATTAACAACTATTATAGTGATATATTTAATTGTCAGATTATCTATGTATATTGCCTAAATTTACCCTAAGTTTAACTAGTTAGCATTTAGTGTGGCATCAAAGGGAGAATCTTAATCTGCTGACTCCTCATTCCTCAGTACTCATGTAAGAAAGTGGGACAATTACTGACATGGCAGCGACCAGAGAAAAAAATAAAGCCGAAATAATAAAATGGCAGTTAGCATTTCTTTGAAATGTCATTTTTTGATAAAATCTTTGAAAATTAAATTGTAAAAGGTGCAAGAAAATAATCGAGATACAGGAAAACGTGAATAGTTGTTGCAGTGAGCAATTTCGAAATTAACTAGACGTTTTTCTTCATTGTAAACTATAGTTTAGTAGATATTTGGTAAATGATGCATAAATTTGATTTAGCTGATGAATTCTTAGGCAAATTTAAAAAATGTTAGCTAATTTATATAAAAATTCTATTTTACAATTTTTACAGGATATTCAACATTTTTTTGTATTACCATTTTAACATTTTTCTCTTCTTTTCCTCTCCCGATCTGTATAAAAAATGTATTTGTGTTTAGAAAATTTGAAAATGCATGTGTTTGAAGCGTTGAAAAGTATTCAAACAATTCATGATTTATTGTTTTCTCCTCGCATCTATATCTTGAACATCCAGTGACACAATTTATATCGATGAAATCTAACTACATGTAATTGTGAGGTCATCTACATAATATGATACTAGTAGTTACCAAATAAGATGTTTTAACTTTGACTGGCCTTTTAATTTCCACGAGAAACTCTATAAAGTATAAACACAAGATGGTAGTCCATTAACCAGATCATATTTAGATTCCGTAAAATTGGAAGAAGAAAAAAAACTCGTGCTTTCGACTTATTCAAATTGTAATTCTCCAAGGTCATACGATTAATGAACAAAAACATTATCATAAGAAAACAATAGCGAAGATAATGTTAGAAAACTCAATCGATCATTCAAATATCGAACCGTTCAAAAACATAGATGGAAGAAGAAGAAGAGAAAATGAGGATTGAATTTGAAAAAATGAAACAAAGCAAAGCCTCTCAATCTCTCATCATTCTTCATTATTCGCACTCTATTACCCTCTATGCCCTACCACTCTACCCACGTGTCATTCTTCTTCTCTCCAACCCTCCAACATCCTCATTCGATAATTGCTATACATGTCGGTATATTTTATCATTTCTCTATTTTATGTTTTCACAAATTATCACTTCTGTGTTCTTTTATATAAGAACGTGAATATTTCATTTTTAGAATAATAGAAATAACCAATCGTTTAGTTGTTCTTTGATACTATAAAAAATTGTAAATGGCATTTTCGTAAATCTGGTGTTTATTTATCTTTTAAGTTTTAACATCTACTTTTATTTTTGAAAAGTAAAATAAATATGCTTTAGAAAATGTTAAGTTATTTTGTCTAATAACATTATTATTTTATATGACATGATGTACTTTCAAAAATGTGCGACAAAATATACCTACTTATTTAGAAAAATACTACCACGTTTTCTTTCCCATTTTTGATTGCATCTGGTTATCTACCAAATAAGTGCACTGTGTTCACTTGACAAAACAGAGAAGAGAACTAAATATACTCAACTGAAGTCTTAATTGGATGTGAAAAATGTGGACTATTTTCTAGTTATGAAAAAAAAAAGGATATATTCTTTCAAACAGTATAACATTACTGATAATTTGAATAAATGTTATAATGATTTATTTAGAGAATGTAATTGAGAGCATAGAATGTAGTTTGGGCCTGTATAGACTTAGGGGTCTCTCTGAGTGTAAAAAGGCACTGCCACTTCTGTGAATACGCAGAGAGGGAATAGCAAATTGTCACCGGTGACGTCATCAAGACAGCAACAACCACTAATTCTTTCTCGGGCGGTTTACGAGACACCTAAGCAGTAAACATTTTTCTTTTCTTTAATTTTGCTGTTGTTGTGTTTTTTCCCCAAATTTTTCATTTCTTTTTAATGCTAAGTAACAAATTATTTTCGGTTTTTGTTTTCCACTCGAAAGTTGCAACCTACCACAAAATATTTACTGTATTACCACCTATCGTTATGTACATCCAAGTAAATAGGGATATACAATTTAACTATAGAAATAGTACTTTCTTTAAATAGGTATTGTGACAATAAGATTTTTAATTGTTTTCTATACCTAAGCATTTTTTCAACTAAGAAAATATTATGTTTGTGAGAGAGTCTTTTAGTTTAAAAAACCAATTTTAGAAAGACTCTTTCTATAATAAGTTTTATTTTTGACAATAAAATAAGCATTTTAAAAAACTGTCGATTTTCACAATACTATTATAAAAAAGTGCCTATCTTTAATCTCAATAGGGATATGTCCATATTCATCTTTTCTTTTGTAGAGACTAGAGACTAGATAGCAAATGTGTCATTGACCAAGATAGTATAATTCGTTTTACAATACGAAACACTGACAAAAAGTATTATCAACATTACGAAAGCTAACAGTTTGAGTGTTCGTCTATTTGCTTTCATTCGACCATGGCAGAGAATAGTACCATATAAATGCTGCTATTGATAAATATGTATTTAATGCAAAGACTTGGCTATCATTGAGAACTTGCTAATATACTTCGAATTAGCTCAGAAGTCAGAACAAATTTGATTTCGTGTGGGTTGGTCACCGTAAATCAACTACCGAAAGAAGGATCGAATTTAAAAGCATATGGACTATATTAAAATCGTTTTCATGGATCAAACGATTACGAGGGAGTTTAAATAGACTTAAAGCACGAGCGTAAAGCTTTTTTTTTTGTTGTTGTTGTTGTTATTGCTCTACTAATATTTTCTTCTGGTGAGAACAGGGGACGATGGATGGATAAACTAAGAAGTGTAAACTTGACTCAACTAAAATCAGAGTTTTACCCTTAAATAATTAAGGTAAGAAAATAAATATAGTTAAAACCTACTTACTATATGGTAAAACAGTGTGGCTTATTAGGCAAATAATGTGTATAATTATGATTACTACTAAAATTATTGTCAGAATCATTTATCTAGTTAGCACATCTCTTATATCTACATTGAACAAATTAAAGTACCTGTAAAAAGCTTGAATTTCAGCTGCATAAAATAAGAAGACGATTGTTCTTATGAAGATTCATGTTTTATTAGAGTTGTTGATCTAAGCTTCATGAACAGTAGTTAAAACTTGATTAGTGTCGAACTAAAGTGTTTAAACGCACACAATTTGACTATACAAAGTCTTTGTAAAAAACGTTCAATGATTTGTATAAAAAAGTTTCGTACGGTTTGAATAACAGAAAAATTCTCTTCCAAATCCTCTTTGATTATATTATATACAAATTACACCCTAAATTACGAAAATGTTTTAAATATTTTGGGAACGTCTTTTAATTTCTCCGAGGGTACACTTTTTCCTTTATCTCTTTTGTTTTTTTCTAAAAACAAACTTTTAGGATATTACCTTACAAAAATATAAAAAATGAAAAATAAATTATTCGTCTACCACCATCGGAAACGGACAAAAGACTTCGACTACCCCACTCAGTGGCACAATCCCGTAATTTCCACTAAAACATTATACCCTTTCTCGAATTCATCGTCTTCTTTGTTTTTAATAAGACAGTACCTTTTGCCCCATTTTCATATTTTTTTTTCCTCCACAGAAGAGTAAGAGAAAAAGAGCAATAAAGCCTCAGAAAAAGAGAGAAAACAAGCTCCATTGATTTCTTATTTCTAAATTTCTGATTATTCTGAAGCTGTATCAATGGCTGGAATTACTGGAATCTTAAAGCTCGAAGCTTGGAGTATATTGTGAAGAAGAAGAAGAAAAAAACCATTTTTCTCTACCTTTTTTTTTTCTGGGTTTGATTTTTTTTTTCCCCTATCTTTTCTTACCGGAAAATGGCATATCGGAGTATGATCGCTAGTAGCTTAGATCCTGAGAGGAAACAAAGTGGAGGACTTAGAACAAAACAAGCTGGAAGAGGATCTTGCCGTGGAAGTTAGTCTTTGTTCAATCCATTTTCAAATCTCCTTAAAAGAATGTAATAATGGGTCTTTTCTGGGTTCCTTGAGATTCCTCAAAAGTTATGTTTTTTAAGCTAAAGTTTTGATTTTTCCCTTCTCTTGTGCAGTTTGAAATTGCAGTGAAGATCGTTCTTAGTCGAAGCTGAGAGAAAGAGAGAGAGAGAGAAACCACAGAGAGAAGCTATGGGAGTTTTGCTAAGAGAAGCGTTGAGGTCTATGTGTGTTAACAATCAATGGTCTTATGCTGTTTTCTGGAAAATCGGTTGTCAAAATTCAAGGTACTAAAAATTTCATTTTTCTTGCTTAGATCTTTCAATGTTTGAATGAACTTTAATATTTAGTCAAATCAGTTTTAGTGAATACTCAGATCTCGAGGAAGACTAGAGAATTATTTATCTCTGTTTCCCCTGTTTTATCTTGGAGTTTTGTGTTTGGTTTGATCTTGTTTGTCTAAAAGAATCTTTCGATTTGCTGTTGTTTCTCTACAAAAAAATTAAAACCCTATCCTTTTCTTTCCTCTCTTTGTTTAATGAATTGTCCCAAATAGTTTCAAGTTCTCAACTTTGTCCTCTTCCTTCTCTCTCTCTTTAGCCTGAAGATCTTTTTTCTAATAGTAACTAAATTGGCTTCTTCTGATACTCAAAAATTGTTTGTGCAGCTTGTTGATTTGGGAGGAATGTTACAACGAAACAGCATCATCATCGTCCTCACTTCCTAGACGAATCTCAGAACTTGGCATTGATACACAAGGGAATGAGAAAGTTCAGTTGCTTACAAACAGAATGATGTTGAACAATCGAATCATTCTTGTTGGCGAAGGGTAATGTCTTCTTTTCTTTCTGTCCCTTAAAGTGTCAAGCTTTGATATGTCCACGTCACTAATTTTATGAACTGGAATTTCAGGTTAGTCGGCCGAGCTGCATTCACCGGACACCATCAATGGATTCTTGCAAACAGTTTCAACCGAGACGTTCATCCTCCTGAGGTTATCAATGAGATGCTTCTCCAGTTCTCTGCTGGTATTCAGGTTTGATGATACTTAAGTCTCTTTTGAGTAAACATGAATGTGTTCAAGCTCCTTAGAATAGCTTTTGAGATTTGCTTTCTTCCAGACGGTTGCGGTGTTTCCGGTTGTTCCTCACGGTGTTGTTCAGCTCGGTTCTTCTCTGCCTGTAAGTTTCTTTTGCTCTAACATATTGTTCTTGGCGTGTAATTAGGTTTTTTGATATGGTTCTTGATTTCATGTTTGATGTTCAGATTATGGAGAATTTGGGGTTTGTGAATGACGTGAAAGCTCTAATCTTGCAACTTGGATGTGTCCCTGGAGCGCTCTTATCTGAAAGCTACAGAACATATGAGCCTGCAGCTGACTTTATCGGAGTGCCTGTGTCTCGGATGATGCCATCTCAAGGACACAAGATCCTCCAGTCTTCTGCTGCTTTCGTAGCTGAAACCAGCAGCAGCAAACCACATTTCATCTCTTCCGGACCATCAGATCAAATGCTTGAAGAAGCTTCTTGCAATCTTGCTGTGGATGAAGCAAATCTTGGAGATAGACAGCAAGAAGGATGGCAAAACGCAACAGGGTTTCTTGCAGCAGCGCCTTCTCCGAATCCTGATGCGTGGCTGAATCAAAACTTCTCTTCTTGCATGTCTAATATGGAGCAGCAACAACAACAACTACAATGTGAAGACACCACAAGCTCCAAACGCTCGCTTGGAAGCGGAGACGACTTGTTCGATATGTTGGGATTGGATGATAAGAACAGAAGCTGTGAGAACAGTTGGGGAGTTTCTGAGATGAGAAGGGAGTTATCTGACTTCAGGATCATTCAAGATTCTGATTTCGGTTCTTCTTCGAGGTATGAACTCTCCGGGACAGATCATCTCTTAGACGCGGTGGTCTCTGGTGCTTGCTCCTCAACAAAGCAGATCTCAGATGATACAACGTCAGAGTCTTGCAAAACCACTATGACCAAAGTTAGTAACTCTTCCGTTACCACGCCGTCTCACAGTAGCCCTCAAGGCAGTCAGTTATATGAGAAGAAACAAGGGACTCAGGTTGTTGGGCCGTCGCAGGTTTATGGCTCTCAGATCAGTTCTTGGGTTGAACAAGCGCATAGCTTGAAGCGTGAGGGGAGTCCAAGAACAATGATCAAGAATGAGACAGCGAAACCGGTTAATAACCGTAAAAGGCTTAAACCGGGAGAGAATCCAAGACCAAGGCCTAAAGATCGTCAGATGATTCAAGACCGTGTCAAGGAGCTGCGTGAAATCATACCAAACGGTGCTAAAGTAAGCGACCACAATCTTGGTTTATAGTCAGTTTAAAGTTAAACAATCTGTTTTTACTAATGGTAAATGTGGTTCTTTGGTTTTAACAGTGTAGCATAGATGCACTTCTTGAACGTACAATCAAGCACATGCTCTTCTTGCAAAACGTCTCCAAACATTCTGATAAGCTGAAACAAACCGGTGAATCCAAGGTAAACGCTAGTAACCAAATCTTGACGTCTTCTGATAGGTTCTTGCTGTTGAGTTTCTGACATTTCAGCTTTCTTGTGTTGTTACAAGATCTTGAAAGAAGAAGGTGCGTTTGAAGGAGGAGCAACATGGGCTTTCGAAGTCGGATCAAAGTCTCTTGTGTGTCCAATTGTCGTTGAAGATCTTAACCCTCCTCGCATTTTCCAAGTTGAGGTAACAACACATCACTTGCCTCTCCTATAAAACCAAATCCATTTTCTTTCTTGTTCTTAAGCTCTCTCTTGTAACAGATGTTATGCGAACAACGAGGCTTCTTTCTTGAGATTGCTGATTGGATTCGAAGCTTAGGATTAACGATCTTGAAAGGCGTCATTGAGACAAGAATAGACAAGATTTGGGCTCGCTTCACCGTTGAGGTAGTTTTACAAGTTGAAAATTTGGTTTCTTTGTGGAAGTTTGATTTCAAGAACATGTTTTAGCTCACCAAAATTTGGATTTTAGGCAAATCGAGATTCGACGAGGATGGAGATATTCATGCAACTGGTGAATATATTGGAGCAGACGATGAAATCTGGAGGAAGCTCAAAGAGTATTTTGGATGGTGTCAAAGCTACAATGCCCATTGCCAACAACACCTTACCGGTTACTGGTGGCTGTTCAATGTAATACCGTACCGGAGTTAAACCGGATTCTTATAGAGGTTACGAGCGGACCGGCTCCAAGATTTTAGGCTCGCTATGACTAACTTTTAAAGTCAGTTTGAAAACAGAGAATGATCATTTTTATGTTTTTCTTTTTTAACTTTTTTGTTTGTACATTTTGCTTATTTTTTGGGATTTTGCGAATTTTAGTTATGTATTGAAGGAATCTCATTTGTGTGGATTTTTTCGTTTTACTTTTGTTCTGTAGAGTATGATCAAATTCCTCTTGTTTTGGACTATAAAAAATTTAGCTAATTGTTTTAAGTATTCTCCACAAGACCACAAGTAATTAGCTAAAACTTGCAAAGTTTCGTCTTGTTTTGGACTCTGTAAATTTTGGTTAATTTCGTCTCCACCGGTAACTAGCTAAACTTTTTGCATATACCGGTTTAAGTGTTCAAACAATTTCACGACTTTCAAGACATGAAAAGAGAACCGGTCCATCAACAGCTTTAACAGTACACAAAACATCACATGTATTTTGTACCGTTATGTTACTTTGATTAGTAACTCTATGTATATTATTAGCATATTATTAAAAGAAAAAACAGAGGCTCTACTTTCAATAAAATTCAATCGTTAATTAACAATTGTGAGGCTGAGAAAAAAAAAAGAGTTGTATACTATAAACTTATAATACTTTAATTAATAGCCTTAGAAAGTGCGTTCATGTGAATTTCAAACACGGATTTGCTGATGGATGTCTTAATCCATTCCTAAACTCTTATGTTCATACGCATTTGTGGATCAAACAAATTCAAAACTAGTCCTAAGCTAAGCTCAAATACAATAAATATTGTGTGTTTGTTATTGTACAAGTATGTTTTTGCTTTCTGCTTTTACCCTTTTGAGGTACCTAAACTTTGCTGCAAAAGGTTGTGTATGAACTATTTTGCTCTTGCTTTTTAGCCTTCTCTCCACTCTACAGATTATGATGGGATAATCGACAGGACATTATGATTCACAATTTTTCATTATTATTTCTTGGGCCCTTCAATTTCTTCCTTACTTTTAAAATATGCTTCCAATAACTTTATCTACAGACTTACTAGGCTAAAGATGTATATTCTTTATTATACAGTAGTTCTTTTTCAGTTGGTAAAAGTTAACCACCAATTGTATACTATCTGATTTATAGGGAAATGAATATATAGCAACAAATTCAAGAAAAAAAGCAAATTATATGACAAGATTTGTCTAGCTTGGGAATGTTTTAAAATGAACCAGTTTGCCATTTGTCTTTTCATTTGATATGTTTTAGTTATTTTAGAAATTTCCAGCCTGAGATTTCGAGCTGCGGTTTCCCTTTGATAAGATATGATTTATTTTGTTTGGTTGTAAAAGAAAAACTAAACATCTCATGCTATCTAATTTAAATATTTCTTACGCGGAAAAACTAAAGCTACATATCTAGTGTCTATAATCGGAAACTTCTACCAGAATTATGAAAGATGTATGATTCACAAATGTTTATATATGTCTACTTAAATATGTATATCTTTATCATATGTGGTCTGTTTGTTTAGATATCATTTTTGGTCAAATATATATCGCATTACCACACATTGTTTTCGGATGCACATGCATGCATGTACGTTGTGTTCAGATGTTGCATTTTTTTCTTTCTTTCTTATGAATATCTACCAAAACATCTTCACATTCCCTCCTGGCCTCTTGTCGCACCACTTACTAAAAATTGATAAAAAAAACATTAACATATTAATATTTGTTGAAACGAAATTAGTGGTTTACAAGATTCCGTCAAAGGATATGTCTCCAAGTTGCACGTCAATGAATCTAACTATAGTACCTCAAAATATGTAAAACAATATGGTGGATGTGGACAATATAAATAAATGATCTGGCTATGAACATCATCTAAAATGAATTTCTGTTTTCAAGGTTTTTGAAAGAATGAACTACTCAGAAACGACTTTGTAACCCAAAAAAAAAAAAAACTAAGAAAGGGTTATCTAAGATTTCAAGTGATGACAAAAACAAGAAATGAAATTATAAGTCTTTGAACTTTTCTGGAATAATAAACAGTTATCAAACAAGGATATGGATCCTTGAAAGATATATGCAAAATATATGTTCAATCAATAAAATTAATGTGGATCATGAAGTTTGGACAGTAATATCGATATAAATTGTTGAATGAATGATATGAATCTAAATGCTCTGAAAATTATATTTGTTCACGATTGAGAAGGTGCATGTAATGCCTCAAACTATGAATTTTTTTATTCATTGAGTAAACTTAATCATTTGATTGATCTAGTTTAATTTGGGTACGTACGGTACATAGAACAAGAAGTCAATAAACAAGCGTTTTAGCCTGAAGTAAGTTTAAGATAGAAGAGAACTACAACGTGACTTTTAACACGTGAGAGAAACCAACATACGGAAAATAACTTAGTGTAATTCAAAAAGCCCTTTTCAACAAGTCTTCTAATTTTTTGGAACACGCTGAGAAAGTTGGAGCCAGTGCATGTCACACTGAAAACGTTACAACAAGAGATAGAATTCTACTTAAACTGTTGAAAAACAATTAAGAACAAAAAAAACTAAATCTTAGCGAAAAATGTGGAAGAAAAGCATACCATGTCCCTAGTTCAGTTTTCTTTGTCATACGGGTTTGGTAAATAATTTAAACATTTGGAGGATTAAAAAATCACCGGAATCACGATGAAATGCATTTCGAGTGTGTTTATTTATTCATTGAGATATAAACTCAAACTATAGGAAAAATATAAAATAAAATTCAGGATTAGAGTGTTTGATTTTATAGGGCGAAACTAATCAAGAGGAAGAAAACTGATTCTACACAAGTGGAGATTGATTCCTTGTTACTTGTTATTAGTGACTGAGTGAGTGCGGTGACTCAGCTCTTGCATTTTCCTTGTCAGCCTATCGCGCACTTCTTAACAATTGAAGTACAAAAGTAACAAAACCATCAAATCACGAAACCAAGTTAAAAAAAGTCCATGAGACTTTAGCTAATAATGAAATATTTTCTTACTTACACAAACTATAATTTGTTAGAAAGGATGAAATCTCTTCTAATCTACGAATTATAATAATTTTTTTTTTTATATAAACCTAGTCTGAAGATGTGGTTGACCATCGATTAAAATAAATAAATAACAAAAGGTGGTTTAATAAGAAACAGCATAGAAACTGCATGCATCTTAGTTCTTAGGACAACTTGTGGTTCTGTATCCCATTATCACATATCAAATAGTTTTCATAAGAAGTTGGGTAAGTACTCATAAGTATAATTTTGGATGTGGCTACTTGTCCTTTTTGTGTTTTTTTTTCAAAAGACAACTCATCTAGTACTTTACTACAGTCGTAATCCATATAGAGTTTAAGTATTTGTGGTCTCCTATTAAGATTTTTAGTGGTCATCCTATCTGCGATCTCTAATTTTTCTTTTTCTTGTATAGCATATAATTTGATATGAAGAAAGTTTATGAGGGCTTGTTTCACTAAGCTGAATTCCAAATTTAAGTTGTTTAGGATGTGGTTTTTTTTTAAGGATGATCGCACCTTTTTTTTTTAGAATTACTTTTTGATATATATAGAGTAGAGGGCTGCAAGTTGAGCTAATCCAGTGAGGCCAAGTCCAACTTGAATCAAGTAGAGAGGCTTCAAATTAACCTTAACAATTATCCATATCCCTGCTCGTAAAACATCTAAACATTTGTTATGACAAAATGTTTTTCTTTTCTTTTGATACTTCGCCAAGATATAGATATATATACGCTTTTTGTGTGCGTCCATACGTAACATAACATATAGATGCAAATGCTCAAATACTATTTGTTTGACGGAATAAAAAAGGGATCCCATAAGAAAAAAATTATATATATATATATATATATATATATATATATATATATATATATATATATATTTTTTGTTTTGTTTTGAGTGATGTAAAATTATATCCAATCAAAAGCCATTGTTACATCAAGTGCTTCATATTCATAGTTTGAGCTCAGATATTTAAAGAGTAATATATATTAAAGAGTTGGTTATGTGATCATTCTGATGCACGCACCAAACGGTTCAAACATATTACTGCATTAATAGGCTCCTGGTTCTAACATGCAGGGATTATGAATCACTAATGAACATAAAGTTTTAGGGATTTCTTATGTCTACATGTGACGTAAGATGTAGTTTCAATATATTAAGAGACACACAAAAAGCCAAGAAATCCTTGTGGCTAATCCTAACAACGAAGCTGAGAACCCTAATTAACCTTAGAAAGATGGAGTATTCGCGTGGAAAAAACTCATCAGTAATAACTACACGTACATGGCTACATCAGTTATGTCTGTACGATACTTTACTAATACACAAGTGGTACATGATCTCAAATAGATTAATGTATTCTTTTACAAGAATTAAAAGTATGATTAAGCCCTATTTCTAAATTTATTTCGATGTATATACATGAAATTTTCTACTTGAAAACGCATAACAAAATGATAAGTTTATAACATGGAACAAATTCTAATAGTTACGACTATCCATCAATTTATTTTCCTAAGTAGACACCTTGTTAGGCTTGCAACAACTTCTGAGTAATAGAAGTGTATTTGGTGACCAGAAATATTCATATGTTATTCCATCGCACGTTCAACTTTAGAAGATATTTATTTTTCTGCTTTGTCAAAATCTTTTTAATCAAAATTCAAAATAGCATGCATATTATGTTATTTTTTTTGTTTTAATCATCATGCAGTTTCGTTTTGGGTTAATTAGTGAAATAGAAACAAAATGAGATAGGATAAGATAAATGTCAGGTCACTTATTCATTTAGATAACTAGCTATGGGAGGAAGCAAGTAATATGTGACGTAGCGGAAGCTTCTAGAGATAGAACTAGAGATCCGTTGATTCCGCAGAATACCGGATAACTAGGGTTTGAGAGTCCTCCTCTCAAGGCTTTCGCAAAAGCTCTTGTTTGTGAATACTCTTCACAGTGGTTTATCAAAACCTCTTCAGGAAATTTCCTTTTATTAAATCATCAAAGTCTGAATTACAATATGAAGCTTAGACGGCTATATATAAGAAAACCTCAAAAACCCTAAAGCCATAAATAATAATAAATGAAAATAATACTTATTTATCTAAATACAAAAAATATAGATATTTAAGATATTTGGAGATATTCCAAATATCACGCTGCATCAGGTCTCGCCGGCCAAGAAAGATTCGTCCTCGAATCTTCAACTGTGTTCTTGGCACCAAATCAATCTTCCTAGATCCATCCTTGCAATCAAACTTCTTTGAAGGAATAAAAATCTGCTCTAGATCTGCATGAACCGGATTTTGCGCAGTTTTTCTAAAGCCATCATGCTTGAACACAAAATCAATATGATCAATGTTCAAAACATCATCATCACCATAAGTATCATAGATGGGATCACCACAGATTTCTCTGTAGATCTCAAAGATTCGTCCTCGAATCTTCAACCGTGTTCTTGGCACCAAATCAATCTTCCTAGATCCATCCTTGCAATCAAACTTCTTTGAAGTAATAAAAATCTGCTCTAGATCTGCATGAACCGGATTTTGCGCAGTTTTCCTAAAGCCATCATGCTTGAACACAAAATCAATATGATCAATGTTCAAAACATCATCATCACCATAAGTATCATAGATGGGATCACCACAGATTTCTCTGTAGATCTCATCATCTTCATAAACATCATAAATCGGATCGCCATAGATCTCTCGATAGATCTCATGACTCTCTTCTCTCTCGACAAAAGGACTTTCGTCCTCGAAAGTATAGATACTGTCACTCACCATGACATCCAGAATCGATCTCTGATTGAGAAATCAAAGAAACCTGGCTCTGATACCAACTGACGTAGCGGAAGCTTCTAGGGATAGAACTAGAGATCCGTTGATTCCGCAGAATACCGGATAACTAGGGTTTGAGAGTCCTCCTCTCAGGGCTTTCGCAAAAGTTCTTGTTTGTGAATACTCTTCACAGTGGTTTATCAAAACCTCTTCAGGAAATCTCCTTTTATTAAATCATCAAAGTCTGAATTACAATATGAAGTTTAGACGGCTATATATAAGAAAACCTTAAAAACCCTAAAAGCCATAAATAATAATAAATAGAAATAATACTTATTTATCTAAATACAAAAAATATAGATATTTAAGATATTTGGAGATATTCCAAATATCACGCTGCATCAATATGTCCCTATTTATGTTCCCTATTTTCTAAGGTAAAATTGAAAGCTCGAGTACTGGAATATTAATACTTGAAAAGTATACCCATGATAATTTTTTGATAAGTTATATACAAAAGCAATCATATATTCATAATTTACAATAAGCTGTCCATCAGATTTTCCCTTTTTCATTCTCCTTCTATAAATATACGCTTGGTCATCGACATAACATGTGATAAGCCACAAACACAAACACCTCTTCTCTCAACTATCTCTCTCTGTGCAACTGATAACAAATCGATAAATATGGAAAAATTGCGAGAGATTGTAAGAGAAGGGAGAAGAGTGGCAAAAGAAGACCCAAGGAGAGTAGTTCACTCGTTTAAAGTGGGTTTGGTTCTTGCATTAGTCTCTTCCTTCTATTATTACCAACCTCTCTACGACAATTTCGGTGTCAATGCAATGTGGGCCGTTATGACCGTTGTTGTCGTCTTCGAATTCTCTGTTGGTCCGTTCTCTTGTTCTATATCCTAAGATCTCTAGTATCATATACTTATCATTAATTATCTTCAACATCCTTGAACTCAAGTCTTGGTTTCCGATGATTACTAAGCATTATTGCATTCATGCCATGCAATACATATGACAAGAAACAAAGTTTTGAAAACAGCATGATCACTTGTTACCCCTACATATTTCATTATTTAGTTACAATAAATTTATATGGCGCATATATGTAGGTGCCACACTTGGGAAAGGATTTAATAGAATAGCGGCAACACTATTTGCCGGGGGACTTGGAATTGGAGCTCATCACCTTGCGAGTTTGTCAGGTCGAACAGGAGAACCTATTCTTCTCGCAATATTTGTCTTTCTACAAGGTATATATACACCAATGAAATCTTACATATATAGCCATATATAATAAACACTTCTTTTTCTTTTTCTTGCGTTTGCATGTTATAATACAAACGCTTTACTTTATAATGAATGTAAAACGTTTACATGTAAAAATGCAAAACTTAGTGTTTGAAAGAATCACAACCTATATCATGATTTGATCAGTAGTTCAGTACAAGTATTAATATTCCCTTTTTGGTTGGGTTCTTCAGCTGCTCTGTCGACGTTTGTGAGGTTCTTCCCGCGGGTGAAGGCGAGATACGATTACAGTCTGTTGATATTCATACTCACCTTTGCGTTAATATCAGTGTCGGGGTTCAGAGAGCATCAGGTTGTAGTGCTGACCCATAAAAGAATCTCTACTGTGATCATCGGAGGTCTCAGTTGTGTCCTTGTCTCCATATTTGTCTGCCCTGTGTGGGCCGGCCAAGATCTCCATTCTCTCCTCGCATCCAATGTTGAGAAACTCTCCTTCTATTTGTTAGGTATATATATATATATATATATATATATATATATATATATATATATATATATATATATATCCATTTATTCTATTTTCTTGATTTAACCATATAACTTCTTTTAGGTTAGCTTGATACTTTAGATCCTTGCTTGGTTCTTTGCACTTGGTCACGACTCACGAGTCTTTGTCGTGGGAAAAGTTTCAAATTATCGTACTCGGTTTCTTGTGTTTGTGGGTGACTAATAAGAATATGTTAGAGATTGATCTTTTTATTAAAAAAAGAAAAAGACTATGTTTTAGAAATTTATTTTCTTGTTAAACTAATTGATAAGAACTACAAGTATATAACTATAACTCTTGAAAGCCTTTTCTGAAAAAAAAACTATAACTTTAAAACTTTAACATAAAACATGTAAAACGTATTAGTGTCGTCATCTAAATTTATAACGAATTGTCGATAAATGTTTTGTACTAGTTTTTTTGTACAAATGTTGATATGGTGTCGTTATCTAAATTTACATTAGATAACAAACGTGCGTGAGTGGTAGATAATAAAAAAATATATATATACACCAAAGTTAATTTTTGACTTGTTACCATATATATAGCAGTTTTGTTTTTTCATAAATCTATACCATGAGATGAAATGTTCATTCTCATTATCAAGATTAATAAAATTTGGCGATTGGCAGATTTTGGGGACAAGTATTGTGAAATGGTAGAAGATGGTGACACCAAAGAGGTTGACAAACGAAAAAAGGATTTTGGCAACTACAAAAGTGTTCTCAACTCAAAAAGTAATGAGGAATCTTTGGTGAGTGGTTAACTGATTTTCCTTTGCTTTATTTTCACCACTATATCTCTCATTTTATAACAAACTCATCATTATGTTTGTCGTTTTCTTAAATAGGCCAATTTTGCGAAATGGGAACCTGGTCACGGCCACTTCAGATTCCGACACCCTTGGAAACAATATCTAGCTATCGGTGAATTAGTCCGACAATGTGCTTACCGAATTGATGCTCTTAATTCATATCTTATTGCAGATATTCAGGTATTGTTTTCACTACATCTTAGTAACATTGAAACTAAAAAAATCAATCTTCTTTACAAAAAACAAATAAGTGATGATTCTTTACAAAACAGAAAGCCAATTTTGTTGAATGTTTTCAGAAATAAATATCGGTTTTAGAAAATTTGAATAAATGTGTTCTTTTAAGATTGTAATCAAACCATAATTTGTTTTAAACCGATTCGTTTTAATGACTAGGGAACACAAAAATCGAACCAAAACCGAAATTGAATGTATCAAAACCAAATCGAACAAACCAAAATGTTTGATCATTTTAAAGTAATTTTGACCAAAATGTACAACATAAATTAAAGTAAATTAAAGGGCCCGTTGTATTGTTATATTTTAAAGTGATTTTGACTAAGATCGGACACAGAATTCAAATGAATAACATTTTCAGTTTTATTGCCTTGGTTATCAGAACTGACATTTTTTGGTTATTTCTTTATAAATTTTCAGGTGTCAATTGATATAAAAAAGAAAGTAGAAGAACCGTTGAGAAGAATTAGCTTGGAATCAGGCAAAGCGATGAAAGAAATGTCAATTTCGTTAAAGAAAATGATCAAACCATCTTCTTCCGACCTTCATGTCCAAAACGCACAATCTGCCTGCAAAACCCTCACCAGCTTACTTAATTCAGGGATCTTCAAAGAAGCTGAGCCACTAGAACTAATCTCACTTCTGACGGCAATCTCCTTGCTCACTGATATTATTAATCTGACCGAGAAAATCTTGGAATCTCTACATGAACTAGCGTCAGCTGCAAAATTTAAGAACAAGATCGAGACGCCTGTTTTCGCCGAGAAGCCAAATGCCAAAAGCATTGTTTGTGGCCGGCCGACCAAATGTCATGATGATCATGTGATCACAATTGTTCATGATGATGGTAAAAATGATGATACATCAAAAAAAGATAATCTGTCGAAAGAGTTTACCATCCATGAGAAACATGAAGATGGTGTCACACATGTACATTCAAGCTGTGAGTCCTGTGGTCACACTAGTCTTCGTGTCGTTGTAGAACGTAGCTAATGATAGTCTTACGTACAAGAATTCATAATAATTTTTTATTTTTATTGTTATTACTAGTACTACATGTAACCTCCGCGAAATCGCAGAGAAATGAATCATTCTTCTTAATTTATGAAAAAAATAATCAATATTTCATAACTACATTATCTATTAGGATTCGGAAATTAAAACACTGCATTTTGTTTACATTATTTTTTACTACATTTTATAATGTTCTCTTTACGGGTTTTGATCATTTGGCTTTCAAACAAAGCATTATCCATTCATGTGCCAACATATTCTGAAATAACCTCTAACTTGATCACCTTGGTCACAGCTGCCGCTCATACTCTTAACTACAATATCTTGTTGTTGAAGCTAAGCTTTTAAGTATACTATGGGCTGTCGAGAGCCTTAAGAGTTAAGAACATAGGTCAGTATTGTGTGCTCCTAGAATCTGTCTCTCGGCAAGCTGTTGGTCTACTCACTAAACAGTCTGTCTTGCCAGTGTTACGTCATTTACTCAGTGTTACTCGAGACTCGAGACCGACTCTAGCTACTTATCGAATATCTGGAATGTAGTTCTTGATCTTAGCTGAAGCTGCCATTTTGGGGATCCTCATGAACTCTGTTTTCTTCATTCTTATCTTATTGCTCTGTTTTTTTAGCGGTTGTGGTTTGTAAGTTGTAACCGTTACATATTGATGGGCCAATTGGTGGACACTCTTATCAATAAAGAATCATTTGTGTTCAAGAAAAAGAAGAAAAATACCAATTTAATCAACGAAAGAGAAGTTGATTAATGAAACCAAATGCTCAAAAATTGAAAGAGTTTTGTGTTAAGCATAGTGACAATAATAGTCTCAATACTAACTACAACACCATTGATCAGAATGGTAGAGGGAGATGATGATTCAAGATTTCGACAATAAAATAGTCTTAACATTTAACACAAATGATTCTTGAATCTTTATTACATTGCCATGTCTATTTTGAATATATTCTGTACGTATTTTCTTATAGCATTTTATAGTAAATAAACATACATATTTTTCACACTTTATTCTTTTAATGTAACTCTTTTCTTTTGATATAACTTTTTTTCTTTTCTAATCCGATTTGAAAGTATGTTATTACGTAAAAGATCTTTTATGATGCCAACATGCACTTTTGGGATACCATCGGAGGAAAGAGGTAGATTTAACAATCTCTAGCCTCTGATATTTCTAGCAATTATAAGAACATATGCTTTTGATAACAAGATACTTTCTTTTTGTACTCCGAATTAATAAGAAGCACCTGAATATAAATGACAGGAGAAAATACGCTTGAGAAAATTTGAATAAACCTTTTGAAGAGATACGGAAAGTTAACGGATAAGCCGTAAGCCTTCTTTGACGTGGGAAATGTGGTGACGTGAGCGAAATCGCCAGTGTCACATCTCAAGTGTCAGTCGTCTCTTTACTCTTTTATAACAATAATATCGTATCATATTAGATTTGGTATCATTAAGGATAATAATTACCTCTAGGTTTCTTATTACGCCATCACCAGTTATAATTTTTTCTTCATTTTATTAAATAAATTTCTTGATAGAATATGTGTAATGTGTGTCGTTTTGATACTCCTCAACAATCGTAGCCTCCGATAGAAATAGTGACTACAAATGGTTATCTTTGACACTGACACTGCTTTTCACAGCTCTCTATGCCGATTCTATTTATCCTTCCAACCACATAATCAATTCATCATCATCATTGCTGGTAATTACTACTATCATGTCCATTAACTAGTTGCATTGACAATCGTGAAAGTATTATTAATACATTCCCCAACGCCACATTGCCTTGGAGAAATCTTTAGTTTTATGTTTGTACGTTAAGACCATAATTTTAACTGATACACTATGATAGAAAGAAATGTAATGCTAAAGTAACCTTCATTTTAAACCTCTTCTCTTAGAAAATCATGAGAGATATATGGGAAACCAAAAGTAGTTCTTATCTTACATTCACTACCATGAAACAAACATAGCAAACGAGATTGAATACACCAAAAAGGAAATCTCTCAAGATAAAACCGATTAAACAGAAAGAGTTAATTTACAATACGGAACTAAACAAAGCCAAAAAAAAAGAAAAGAAGAAGATTCAAGGGAGATGAGAGTCGGTCCTTGGCTGTCTTGGTGGGTTCACATGATGGTGCAAAGGGTCAGGTCCTGAAGGAACAGTCCTTAGCTCTTCATTTAGCCCTAAAACCTTCTCCTTCTTCACCATCATCATCTGCCAAATTATAAACACCGCTTATTATGTATCGTATTGACACATGAACACCTTATATATAGATATTACGAGTATTTATAACAACACATTTATAGGTCATAGAAACTAAAGCAATAAAACAGTATGTCCAAAGGCTAATGTACAAGTTGAAGCAAACCTTGCGAGTGGGAATTACATCAAGGTGAGCATGAGCGTGAGAGATATCTGCTGAGATAGCAAACCATTCACATTATAAGTAGATTATAATTTTTTGTCAAAAACAAATAACAAAATATGTAGAAAACATCATCGCTGTAAGAATCCGTGAACATGAGTGCCTATATATAAATAGAAGAGAGACTGACCAGAAGCATCATGGAGGAGAATGAGGGAGAAGAGAAGTAGTAGCACCAGACTTTTCGAATTCATTTTGTAGATAAAGAGCGAATTCATTCTGTAGATAAAGAGAGATAAAGAAGATAGAAAATGTTATGAACTGTGGTAATGAGATATGAGAAGGGGACAATCCAATTTATAGAGTGAGACTACAAGGAGGAGGGAGTTAGGTTATTCTAGTAAATATTCTTTTCTTTATTGGTTCTATTTTTTGTCAAAGTTCTTTATTGGTTATTATATATAAACGTTAATCGTAGAAAAAAGTACTTGGTTGCTTTTGATAGTATGCAAATCTATATAGTACGGCAATGATCAATAGTAGCCTCGATGGGCATAGAAAAAGAATTTTTTTTGACGTCAAGAAAAAACATGACGTGGTAAAACATACTTATATAAATGTTACGTTGTTAAACAACAACAAAAAGTTGTTTGGAATATCCAAACCATCTACACTAAATTCTCCTTCAAAAATTAGTATGATTTTTCTACCGGTTCCTGAAACGACGATCCTATAAGAATAACTTTAATTTTATCGAGTATCAAATCAATGCCAAATCTGTTTGCTGGCAAAAGGATTAATTACTGGACAAGAGAAAGAATAAATGTGCCTTGACGGCGCCGTATCGAGGGTACCATCGGCTGATGTCATGTGGCAGAGGATGATACCTGGAGGCTGGAGTCGTTTTCACACGTATCAACCTGATGACGTTAGATCGCAGCCGTCCGATCAAATAATTTTTGAGTAATTTTCTTTTTCTCTAACTTATAAGTAATGTTTTACATTTACAATGTAATTTTATTTTTTGACCAATTACAATTTTCATTTTTTTTTCATAATTGGTTGAATAGTTTTTTACTGGAAAATCAATGATATAGAAAAAAATTAAAAAACTATTGTAATTATTTTTCTTAATCTGTATGTACAAACTTCAAAAATCACTAGAAAGTGAAACAGAGGAGTTCAAGTTTTATATCCCTAGACGTATATCAATTGCCATTTACTTTGTTTTCTTTTTCTCCCTTAACAAATTGACTCTAGTTTTTAAATAATGATAAATATTATTTGGACTTAAATGGTAATGGTGATCCAGATCCCTGCAACCATATATTGAGGTTCAATTTGCTTAATCAACATAACCATCCAACCATCCAGCCATCAATGACTTTGTTTTTAGTGAGAATCGGACTCAATTTAGAAGAGTACTTTTCCAAGACAATTCGTTACTAGACCACACATATTTGTATCAAATTATCTCTGGATCCCTGATTCATTTTATTGAATTAATCCATCACAATCTCTTATTTGAATTTAGTAAATTATTACATCAGAACTCCCAAAGCTGGGAGCAGAAAGATTATCAACTAGATTTTCAGTTAAAACACATTTGTATTTATGTCTTTTTCTTGCCAACAATATAAAAGATATGTCGCTGTCTACATGTTGTCGATTCGTTACCGATCTTGTGATATCAAGAAAGATGAAACAGCCTGTAAAAATGCATTGAGAAGAAGAGAGTAGAAACAAGAAAAGATGAGTGTAACGTTAAGCGACAAGAGACTGATTGAAGAAGTCACAAAGGGTCAATTCTGAGTTTCTTTTATATCCCTTACGTTCATTGGTTCTTAAATAACCTACTTGAGTTGAGAGCTACATACAAAAAGGAATATATAAAAAAGGGTAAGATTCTGCAGTAGATATTAATTAATTTGGTAACTAAAACCAAATATTAGAAGAAAAACAACCATGCAATGCAAAATCAAATCTTTTGACTTCTTTCGACTGCCATATGGATCATCTTTTCTTTATTTAGATTCTTCCTTCATGCCTCATGGTATTAGTTATGATGACCCACTTGGATCCGTTTTATATATTTGTAATTGTAAATTTTGAAAAGACAGCAAAGATCTCTTTAGGTCGGGGATGGTTCCGGTCATTTTTTGGGGGAGTTTAGGGTAAAATCGATAGAGACATTTAGGATCCATGTAAAAACGAGGTAAATTTAGGTTTATTTATATCTGTTAAATTTTAGTATGATTTTGGGCTTTTCCTTTATTTTCTTAGGCCCAAATTTCATAAAAGGCTATCAAGATATACATGTTGAAGGTATGGAACAAATGTTTTTGCAGTCTTTTCGTCGCCATGGGTTTTCATGAACTTTAGATTATATGTCTAATGGCATGCGTAGAATATGTCACACTGTGACTTTTTCGGTTCTTATTAATTGTCGGCGTCATTGGTTTGATAAGATCAGAACAAAGTTCACGAAAGAGAGATCATCTTTCTCCTTTCCTTTTTGTTTTATGCACATAAACTTTTATTCATTATCTAGAGGAAGAACCAGCTCGATGGACTCCATGCAAATAATGGTAATGTCACTTGTTTGTTTTTGGTGTGCAGATAACTTCTTCACTTTGAAGACGAACAAGGACCAATGTTACGTTTTTGAATCTTAGATTGTTTAAATCGATATGAAAAAACTTAATTAGGACAGGTTCTCAACCTACAATAAATCCTCAAGTATTTTTGGATCCAAGGTCAAAGATACAATAGATTATAATTTGATTTCAACATAAATTTCATTGTATCCTTGACCTTGGACAATTCCCGGACAGGATCCCTAGACTGGTTGAGCTGGGACAAACTATGCTTAATTAAGGCAAAAGAGGGCTTGGAGTTTTGAGCATATCAAATGTATTAATCAAAGTCTTATTGGCAAAGCAAACATGCAAGGTGCTACAGTATTTTCTAGATTATTCAAAAGTCAAATATTTCAATAGCACTAGTGTTCTTCAAACAGCTTTGGACTCTCGCCATTACTATGCTTGGAAAAGGTATTCTTCATGGAATAAAAGTGTCTTTAAGATTGTTAAAAAAGCGTGATTAAGATTGAAGAATCATATCGTTCTTATGTATCCTAAGGGTTTATTCTACTTAATAATTCAGATCCTTATTTGTTTATCAAAAAAAAAAAAAAAATCAGATCCTTATTTGAGAAAAAGCGGCTAGATATGAACTTTTTTATTTTAGGTTGTTAATCTTATTTTGACTCAATTATTTTTGAATATTGGTGGTTTTAAAAATATAAAATAAAATGATATGATAAAAAGACATACTTTGAAATTTTAGTGAATTATTTAAAATAAAATAAAATGAGAACATTTAAAAAATAAACTTACCGGTTACAAGTTCGTTGGTTTGACGCGTATTTTGGATCGAGCAGATTCCTCTTTTGAAGTTTGTTGTTATTCTCATCAAGGCTTGTTTCCGTTGTTAACTCCGTTTTTTTGTTTTGTGTTTTTAGTAATAGTATATTGTGAATTGTATGTTTTGGTTTTATCTTTGTAACGTCTCTTAAAACTGTAAAAAATAATATTTCATGATATCTTTAAAAAAAAGATTATTGAAATTCTCAATTACTCATACCACACATAGTTTTCAAGTTGTCATTATGTTTAAAAATGAGAATTCACCTAAACACTTAAACTTTCCATTAGTTTGACGCGTGTTTTAGATCAAGCGGATTCCTCTTTTAAAGTTTGTTTTTATTCTCATCATGGCTTGTTTCCGTTGTTAACTCCGTTCTTTATTTTGTGTTTTTACTCGTAATTTGTTGTAAATTTTAGTTTTCGATTTTTGGCTTTATCTTAGTAATGTTTCTTGAAATCGGAAACAATAATATATCTTAACATCTTAATATATCTTTGTTGTATATTCTCAATTACTCATACCTAACTAACACAGTTGTCAAGTTTGTCAATATGTTTTAAAAAGGAAATTTAAAAGTTTATGAAAATGTTAACCTTTTCTCACTTTTGTAGCGTTAAAATTTGATTCTTCCCCAACACCTAAAAATCTTTTATTTACAAATATATAATTTAACCGTGTCAGCGAAACATTAAATAAACCGCGTAAGAAAATATCCCTTCCCTTTATACCTTTTCCTTAGCAGTTCCTCTTCTTCTTCTTCTTCACTTCACCAGAAACAAATCAAAATCACTTCTTTCGAAATCCCTAAATCTCCAAAACCAAAACGATGCAGCAAGACCCGAATTCCAGACCCGCCACTGGGTATCCATACCCGTATCCTTACCCGAATCCGCCGCCACAACCCGCCGCAAACGGCTACCCTCCCAACGCCGGAACCGCCTACCCTCCTTACCAAAACCACAACCCATACTTCGCGCCGCAGCAGCCGAGCCCACGCGCCGTTCTCCTCCGCCGTCTCTTCATCGCCTTCACGGCGTTTCTCATCCTCTTAGGACTCATCCTCTTCATCTTCCTACTCGTGGCCCGTCCCCAATCGCCCGAGGTTTACATCAACTCTCTCTCCGTCTCCAATTTCAACGCCTCCAACAACCAAGTCACCGGGAAATGGGATCTCCAGCTCCGATTCCGAAACCCTAATTCCAAGATGTCGCTTTACTACGACTCTGTCTTCTGCCGTTTGTATTACAACCGTGACTCTCTCGCCGATACTCGCCTGCCGCCGTTCGATCAGGATAAGAAAGACGAGACTCCGTTCAACGCGACGCTCTCCGCCTCCGGGACTTACCTCGACGGTAAATTGGTTGATTCGATTGGGAAGGAGAGAGCCGACAAGGGAAGCGTGGAGTTTGATCTGAGGGTTGATTCTTGGGTTATTTTCCGGTATGGAGCTTTTCGTCGGAGGAGGTATGTGACGTTTTTATGTGTCGATGTGGCGGTTGGTGTTCCGGCGAGTAGTAGCTCAGGGAAGATGATTGGTTTGAGTAAGAGATGCAGAGCTTATTGATTAATGAAAAAAGAACAAATAAAGTTTGTTTTTTTTCTTCTCTCATGAACATCATAATATGAATTTGCTGATTAGGGATTTTGCAATTTTTAGGGGTTTTTATTAACCGATTCCTTTTTGTTTCTTTGGGGATGATGAAATGTAATTGGGATATGCTTTTCAATGTGGATGATGAAATGTTAATGTTGGAGAAAAAAAAAATCAGCTAATGTGTTTCAGTCGCATGATATTTTAGTTGTTGAAGATGATTGGTGAATCTGTTTCTCTCCTTACCCTGCAATAAGTATGGATTGTGTTGTATGATTGGAGATAATGAAATTTGAACAGCCTTTGGGATGATTTGGTGGTAGTAGTGAGTTCCTTGTTAAGTTTTCTTTTGGTGATTCTTTATACATGATATGTTATGATGTTGAAAGATGGGAACTTTTATAGATTGTGGCATGATTGAGTCACTTACTCTCATTAGAGAATACTGAGAATTAGTGGGTGTCATTGGTTTGGTAATTATTCATAGTATAACATGATTTTTCTCTGACTTCTGATTTTGTGGTTAGGCTATATTCTGGTTCCTGTTTCAGGTTTTGTCCTTAGTTATTCTAGTTGTGGTGATACGTTTTTTTGGGGTATGGTATCTGGATTTGCTGCTTGTTTCTGAAGGGTTGCTTTATCCTGAGAAAAGCTACTCTTGTTTTGGATTGGTGAATAAGAGAAAGCTTAGGGGATAATGTTCTGAATGGTTCTAGTTCCTTTGGTACGATTCTAGGATCACTTTTGATTTCATTTAGGATCTAACATGAAGAAAAAGAGCATAGTGATTAACTGCATAGATTTTCATTTAACATTAGAGTAGAGTAATCAAGAGAAGAGTAATTGAGAGGTCAAGAAAAATGATAATAAAAGATAGAGTAATGAACAAGGCTACACTATTGAGTAAGATATCATGTTTTGGGACTTAAAACAAGACAATAATATGTGTTGATCATGTTGGACGCCAAATCATCATATTATCATTGTTATGTATTCAACGTAGTTCAATGTTTCATGTCTCACACGCCGGAATGTTTGACACCGTCAAACCAGCTAATAGACCAATGATACACATCGGTGGCTAAACGCAGCTAATGAAAGTTCTTTAAGCCATTGTTTATCATTAACCAAATCGACATAATCAATTAATGTGTCAAAATAACCAAGCGTATGGTCCAACAGACTAACTGATTTGCTTTGCAACTCAAGTTTTAATGTTCCTTTTCCGCTCCAAGTTTCGATCCAAAGGTGATTTATCGATCCTTTTCGTGTACTTTTGTTCGGCATGTGAGTTAATTTTCTCTTTGTACGTTGGTGAAGTTCTTGGAAAACACTACAAGGAGCGCTATGTTCCGTATCTTGTAAGAAATCTATCATCTCTTCGCTGCTGGACGACATTTTCGCAAACAAAAATACCAAAATAGGTTTTTCAAAATTTCTGTGTGAACTTTTTCAGTGCGATTAGTTTTCTTCAATCAATCTTAGAAGCTATTATGTTCTTAATTTATATTTACCCATTCTCATTACTTAAATATTAGTTTTAAGTAGAAATAAGACAAGGTTTCCTGCAATACAACAACATACATAAATTATTTGCATTGGCTATGACCTATGAGGGAAATATTCGCTAATATATAAGTGTTTCATCTTTGCAAGTTTCCCTAATAATTAAATGAAAAGTAGAAAAACATATATGCGATGTGCTGTGTATGTTAGTTAGAAAAGTAAAAGTAAATAATGAAATGGAAAATGATTAAAAAAATAATTGCCGAAGAAAAAAATAGAAAAGAGAAAAATAAAAGGATATGTTGAATTCGGGAACTGGACTTTAAAAAAAAGGAAAATGTTTCTATATTAAACCCGATAGATCATGGAGTAATACATATATATGTATATCTAATTAACATATTTAGAGTCTCATAATTTTACGTTTCTACATTTTTTTGGTTCAATACACAGATCTTGTATTTTAGAAAATTTCCTAAACCATAGCTCTCCATTCTCCTATATAAATTACGTCTCATAGTTGCTTCAGAAACCACAAAAAGTTTCCAAAAGAATTTAAGCGCTTACAAAGAATAGCCCACTTTAGCATCAGAAGTCAGAACGATGGCGAAGGAAGAAGCAACAACGAAGAAGACAGAAGCAAAAGAAGAAGGCGCAGCAGCGTCAAAACACAAATCCGTCGTTTATGGAGATCACAGAAGAAGAAAAATAAAACCCTGTTTGCTTGTCTTTGGTGTCGTTGTGGTAATACTAGTGATCGGTGGCATATTCTTCGCAGTTAACAAACCGAAAGATCCACGGTTCACGCTTGACGATCTCTGCATCGATCCCGTCTCAAACTCAAGTGTGCTCGTAAGTATTTCTAACTTTTTATTGCATCCTTCTAAGCAAAACTTTATCTATTATGGACCGGTTTTGGTTTGGGTTTAATTTTTTATCAAGCTAGTTCAATTTACTGATTTTCTTTTTTATGCAACAAGTTAAACTATTCTAAACCCCTAGTAAGATGATTTAATTCGGACTACAACTTTTTTCGGTTTTTGTTTTTATTATTTTTGATAAATAATAATTTAAGCAAAACTTAAGTCAATGTTTTTTTGTTTCAATTTGCAATTCCTGGTTTCTCAAAGTAGTTCAGTTTATTTCCTTTTTTGGTTATTCACATATTAAAACCATACTAACCCTAAGAAGCTGATTTAACTTTTTTTCTTTGTTATATCTAAAACAGGCGAAACTCAGTTCGAGAAACCCAAACCCAAAGAGCGGTATCAACTACAGCAAGGTCAGTGTATACGTGCGGATCCAAGAAGGCTTCGAGTCTCAGTTCGAGACAGAGAGGGTTGATTTGGAGAGCAAGTATCAAGAGCCAGGTGAAGTTACCACGTGGACTGCTGTCGTAGCAAGCAATAATGACAACAACGATAAGCGTCATGGGACTTTTCAGAACAGAATCGGTGTGGTCAACGGTGTTGTAGCTGCAGATTTTTCGTTAAAATGGAAGAGCTGGATCTTCACAAAGCGTTTGCACGTAAGGTGTCCAGTTATGATCAACTTGAAAGACTTGACCTCGTCAGTTCCCAAACCAATGTCTTCTTGCTCAACTTATTAACTAGCTTTTTTTTTTTTGCTAAGAACTTATTAACTAGCTTCTTTGAGATTTTTGTGATCTTTGTTTTTCTTAAACCATTATTGTCGACATTTTATAGCTTTTTACCAAGAAAAAGGTTTATAAAACACTGGGGATTTTGAGATATATCAAAAAAAAAAATTAAGAACACAATTTGAGGAGTATGCATACTATGCTAAAAACTTCATCGTTTCATAAAAATTACCAGTGTATTAATTTTAAATATAAAACCTAGTTAGTGTTATGAATAAAGGGTATGCAGATTGTTAAGTAGAAGTCTTTATAATTCTTTAATAAAGAAACAAGAAATATTCTTATGTGTTAAAAATCATGAAACGAACCATAAAATCTTAATAACCTTGGAATGAAATTTACCAAGCTGCGCAACTATTCTTCTATTTCGGTCCCATCCTCGTTTTTCTGATTTATTATACCTTAGTCAAAGTTAATGTCCGCTTAATCCAAATTATGTTGGTTTCTAAGTTAACGAGTTTAGTACTTCTGTGTATTAATATGCACAACTCTCTATGTCAGTTTTCGATTATGTGTTAAGCATAGGGAGAAAACTATATTAATAGAAGTTCTCCAAATAGTGTTTTCTTAACACTTTGGCTAAATTGCGACTCTGTATTTAACCTTGAAAAGTTTTCAAACATAGTGATTAAAAGAGAAGTTCACCAAAAGCAACCGTTGGACATGAACTCTGGCCAAAGTCATCCCAAACTATTCTTCTACCATCTTTGCCTTCTTCCTCGCCAAAAACCGTTCTTTAGCAGCAGCGATCGCATCCTCGCCTCTCTTGTGCTGGTAAGGCGCTTCTTTCGCCGCCTCTTTGATCGACGAGTCTCTCTCTTCTGTCTCCTTCTTCTCAGATGCTGCTGCTGCTTCTTGCGGTTCCACACTATTCCTAAAACTCGGTCCAACATCTTCAGATTCAGGCTGCGGCGACACTTCCTTCTCCTCTTCCCTTCTTATCTCTTCTTTCCTCAGCTCTTCAAGCTTCTCCGCCTTTCTTTGTTCCTCTAGCCTCTCTGCTTCTTTAACATCTCGAGCTCCAAACGCAACATTTTTCCCAATGTTGAAGTAGAACTCACTCAAGTCCTTCTTCTTTGTAACCTATTCAAAGATTAGAACACAAACCAAAAGAGCTCAGAAATGAGTTTCAATATCTCCTCATCCTAGCAAAGCATTGATGCATAACGAACGAAAAACAGAGGACTTACATCATCTTTTTCCTCACGAAGCTCACGCAATCTTTCTTCCGCAAGCCATTTCTTCTGCTCCTCGAGCTTCCTCTTATAAGCGCCAGTGATAAACTTCTCTTTACCAGAGAAGAGATGCTCGTCCTTCTCCCTCTCTTTCGCGAGCTTCCTCTCGTAAACTATCTCGTGCTCTTTGTTTCTACGGTCTGCTTGTTTCATCAACTGCTCTATATATCTCGACTGCAAAATGAGACAATGTAACACACCACAAGAAGCTACTTAGCTACAGATCATATATCTTCAATTTTGATTCCAATCCTAAGGTTTCTAATGTTATTTGATTACATTACCTTACGCTCTGTGCGATCTTGCCTCTGTGGAAGAACAGCTTTTTGTTTCATGTCATCGTAAACGTCATCGTAGGCAAAAGCAGAAGGATCTTCCTCTAAGGCTTTCTTATGCTGCTCCTCAATCTACAAACACAGAATCAGTTAGTTGAAATTTGATACGAAATCTAAGGAATTGAGGAAAGTGAATGATTTTGAGGGGAGGAACAAAGAGACGTACTTCCTTAAGAGCCTTGGTTTTCGAAGCTTGGCGAGAGATCTCCTTCTCCACGTCGTGGTCTTCCTCTTCGCCAAATATCGCAGCAGGACGAAGTGGTGGTCGAGCTGATGATTGCTTCTTCTTCGATGGATCCCTGATTTGCAATCCGTACTTCTTCATCAGAACAATCGATTTCGCAGATTCCGAAATTAGGGCACTTTCTAAACCTCGAAATCGATCAGCTAAAAAGCAACAACGGTGATTCGATTTGGTTTCAAACCCTAATGAAATCGAAGACAAAAATAGGTTGATCTGAGATATATCCGGCGTTGGCGCTTGACACAATTGAGCTGTAACCGAGTTACAGTTCGAATAGTTTATTGGTGTGAGTGTACGAGGAATGTGGAGTTTAGGCAGAGGATGTAAACTCCATGGAAGAAAGTGAATGAAGAAGGAAGAAGATGAAGCAAAAAAAAGTTCGAAGCGATGAAGAACACAATAGTTGGGCTATTAAAGGGCCAAAGAGGGAAGTAATAAAATAAAGCCCAATTTATTAAAATAACGGCCCATTGGAGAGCCGAGAGTAAAAAGTAAAAGTAAAAAGTAGAACCACACTAGTCAACATATCCTCTGCCTCCTTTGCATTTTGAGTTAAAACGCTTATGAAATATTTCGACCGGCCAAGTTCGAGTGGTTACATAATTTTATGTTTGGAGTAGAAATGATATGTGAGTTAGATCTACAATACAATGATATTTTTGGTGAATATTTACACTAATGTAGTATTCGAAATATATGCGCAAGTTTCTGGTTATTTATTATCTAATCTTCTAACGTGCCATGCGTTTAACGATACTCTTTACGTAAAAAATGCAGAGTCAACCAAACACTTTAAGTAAAAAACACAAAGTCAACCAACGTGCAAAAGCTCTTTCAAGAATCGATCAATCCCTCAAAACGTGGTCAACTTGATCAAATTCCTCTCATATAGATCAATGTCACGAGCTTATTCATCAAAAAGAAAAAGAAATCAAGCACCTTTCTAAGGAGATATGGGTTTTGGTCGAGCATTAATATGTTCCTTGATGGTAATCTTCAGCTATCGTCAAGTATTGGTCAATGGTCAGGATTTGACCGATGGGTTTTACTCGGTGGCATGCCCTCTCGCGGAGTCGATCGTCCGAGCAACCGTGGCGGCTGCTTTCTTTGTACAACCGAACATAGCACCGGGGTTGCTAAAATTGCACTATAGTGATTGTTTCGTCGAAGGTTGTGATGGCTCAGTGCTAATCTCGGGACCTAACACCGAGAAAACCGCAGCTGCAAACCTCAACCTTGGTGGCTTTGAAGTCATTGAAGACATCAAGAGACAGATTGAGCTCGTGTGCCCTGGTGTTGTCTCATGTGCCGATATTTTAGCTTCAGCCGCTCGTGATTCCGTTGTTCTCGTAAGTATCTATAATCAAATTATCAAAACGATATTACAAAACAATGTAGAAAGGATTTTAAATAAAGAAAATGAGTAGAAGCTTATCTAAGGCTTTAATTTTGTTAGAGGAAAAAAATGGAAACAATTTTTTTTTTTTTTTGGTTTTGTAGTGTTAAATTTTAAACCAAAAATTAATTAGCGGTCATTACATGCTAAAAGTGAAAAGTCTTAGTTCCAAAATGAACAGTTACAAACGGTCATATCAAAACCAAATTAAAAGCTTGGATTTCTCGTAACTCTTAGTCTTGGACACTTTGTAAATTGTTTATGTTTAATTTAACGTTTTGTAATGGAATGATTGTATGGACACCGTATAATATGAATACAGACGAACGGATCAAGTTGGGACGTAAAATCAGGACGTAAAGATGGACGAGTTTCGTTGGCAGCCAACGTTGATCTTCCGTTTGAAAATGTCTCCATCACCTCTCTCCTCAAGTTTTTTGCTGCTCACGGACTTAACACCGAAGATTTCGTTGCTCTCCTTGGTCAGTACTTGAGCAACTCAATCTATATCATTTTAGAAATATGTCTTTGAAAGATCTTGAACTCAAAAAATGTCCATGCAAGATCAGAGAACATATATAAAAACTAAGAACTACCAGTATAACAAACACATGAAAAAAAAGTTAGTTTTAATTTGATGTGTTAGTGTTGGAATCTTTTGCATGCATACTAATACTACTGAGTACTGAACAGATCTTCTTCTTTCATGGTAATTGAAGTTTTGAATAGATAGATTTTTTGGTTTTGGTTTTTACAATTGCTTCTAGCTTGTAAAGTAAAAATGGTAAGAGTAATAACATAAATCTAGTTAATCCCGAAACTAAGCTAAAACTAATCTCCATTCTACACCTAAGTAATGATTGGGTTATCTATATGTTTGGGGGCATTTTTTTACATTGTTTTGTCTACATTTCAAGTTCCTTTCAAAGACAAATGATCCATGTTAAATCTTTTCGAATTATATGTGATCTTTAACGATCCATACATAATAACGTTAATGTTTTAACATATGGTTTTAACTAACAAATTATCAGGAAGGCACACTATTGGAACTGCGGCGTGTAAGTTCGTAACTGACACAATATCCATCGACTTGACCATCGACCCTCTGTTCTTAACGACGCTGCAGACGTCATGTCCCATAGAGGAGGACGACGGTTCGAGCCCCGTGACTCTAGACATGGGGAGCGAACTCGTCTTCGACTCCTCCATTCTCACTAGCACCCTCAGCGAAAATGCAGCCCTCATGACAAACAACAACAAGAACCTTTTTGCCATTTTGGACGACATTTTAAAGACGGTGACAAACCTCGCACAGAAACAGAGGTTAAAGAAAGCATTAGCGACGGTGTCGTTCAACATGAGTGTAATCGGTGTGAAAACGGGTGTATATGGAGAAATTCGCAAAAGCTGCTCCAAGGCTAATTAAAAAAACTTTGGTTATAATAATCACTTGTAATGTGTGTTTTTCTGATAATAAGATTAATAATGTGAAAATCTAGTGTACTTTGAGTTTGATCTATAAAATGCCACTCAAATGCTCAAATCTTTGTACATAGACAAGCAATGATTCAAGAATGTTGCAATGAGTAGGATCTGTATATAGTGATATATAGTATCAAGTAATGTTTATACAATCTACATTCTCAATACACTCCAAACAAGCTAAGTAGCTAAGGCAAAAAAGACTAGTCATCTTTCTCTTTCTCCTTGTCAACTTTCTTCCCAATCCAATTAGCTACAATAGGAGTCAGAGCCACAGTAGGCGGAAACCTAATCGGAGAAGCAGCTTTGTGCGCCGCGTAAGCCAATGCAAAGGCTCCTACTTTCTCTCCCGTCTCGTTCGTCGTAATCCCAACCTTTTTATAACAACAAAAACCCACAAACACCCATCTTCATTCTCAACTCCAAGACCAAGAAAAACGTAAACTTTAAAGAGTTATGATTCAAGAAAGTGTGAAAAAAGGTGAAACCTTTAGAAGAAGGGCTTGAACATCAACACCGGAAGTGACGAGTGCGTAGCATAAGGAGAAGGAAATGAGAGAAAGAGTAATGGATGTTGCGAGATAAGCACCACCATACTTTGCAAGCAGCTCTTTAGCTTCGTCTGTTTTCGATTTCTTCTTCTTCTCTCCGTCAATTTCTTCATCCTTTGAGCTCAATATCTATGCTCAAATGTAAAAAAAAAAAAAAAAATTGTCAAATTTGAAACATATATGACCAATTTTGACTAACGAGTATGGAGGAAGAGAGAGAGAGACCTTCCATAGACCGACTTCGAGTCCGTATTTCTTCGTGACTTCCTCGGCCGATGAAGAAGGGGACTCCGGCGAAGTGTTTTTGTCGATCTCTTCGGCTTTCTCTCGGACGGCTCTGCATCTGAATTTCTTCCGATTGGACTCCGAAGGAGCTTGAATTGAAGAAGAGTAAGAGAATCGGATTCTGTGGGTTTTGGTGTTCCACAAGGAAGACGGAGAAGAAGAAGGAGGGATTTGCAGAATCATCGCCATTGTTTGTTTTCAGCCACCAGAAAGAGAAGCAAATCGTTTCACAAATTTCAAAAAGAAGTCTTAACAAGTTAACAGATATTTTTTTTAATTAGTGATAGCTTTAATATTTTACTGTTTAAAATTTTAAAATAGTGTTAACCAAGTTGCTAAGCTAAATTATTTGGCCAAATTACTTTAATATTTTACTATTTAAAAATTAAAATAGTGTTGTTAACCAAGTGCTAGGCCTAATCTTGATTGGAAATTATAAAATGGTAAAATGTTTTGAAATAGTGGATGAGGTTGTTTTAGTTTTGGAACACTCAACACACGTATGGCCAGAATGTAGGCCAAGTCGCACATTATTTAATGTACATTTGAAAAAGGAAAAATATCAATCGAAACTAAAGGTTATCTTCTCTTCACAAATGTTAAAGAAAATGTATAGTTCACATGAGAACATATTTTACTACTTCAAATTTGGTTTGACAATATTATATGCAATAAACAATCTTATTCGAGTTCTGTGAGAAAAAAAAAAAACAATTAATTAAATTCTTTTTGCAAATCAAACATCCACTCACATATGTGAGTGCTTTTTCTTGGTAACGTGGCCATGCTATCTACCGGATTTTTATTTTGTTTGTTTTCCAAAACTAGTTAACCGAAGTCTAAAACTTTAGCAAGTTGAGATTTATCAAATGTGCCTATTTCTAAATCAGAACTATCAACTATACCATTATGGCCATTGCCCCTACTTTGATAACATAAGAAATCCTTTTCCCACCACATAACACATAAATAGACCATTCTTAATGGGTGTATAGAGAAACATATCTACAAACACGAAATTAAAATTCAATTCGGTCCCCATAAAAACAGAGGACAACAACAAACAAAAAAAACCATACAAAACACATGGAATTACACTATCAATGCATTAAATATCTCATAGTACAAGTACTAATAAGTAGAGCGTGACATATAAACTAATTAATAGTCCCTAGTTGTTAAGACAGTAAAAAAGACAGAAATTAAAATAGCCAAGAAAGCAGTCGTTGCCATAACATTCTTCATCAATCTCTGCCTATCATCATCTTTCTTGATGTGGAATGGATTCGGGATTCTCCAGTCGGAGGAGGAGGCCGTGTCGCCGCCGCCGCCGGGGTCAACGTTCTTGATCCTGAACAAAGCGTAACAATTCATTGTTTGATTCGATTCTTTCTTCACACCACATTCCGACCTCCTACTCGATGATGCCTCGCTCGGTATTGTTTCTTGTTGAGTTGGATTGTTTGGTCGGAATGCTTGGCTAGCTTTCAATGCCTCCTCGTCGAGCTTTATTATATCGTCGTTTAGAATCTCGGCGTAACAGTCGTCATCGGTGTCGACTTGATCCTGCATGGCAAAGAGAGTGATCAATTTTTGTTGACAAACTCTGTTTTAAAAATATAAACCGTTCAACCCAAGTTTTGGTTTGGATCTTTGGTTTTATAATATTAGTAACCAAAATAAAACCAATATAGTATTGATCAGTTTGGTTCGGTATTTTCGGTTTGGTTATCAAAATATATCAATATATTTCAAAGTAAGCTGACCTCAAGAACATTTGATGATTCTGGAATATCACCATTGGATATTTGATGCTCAGATTCATAAACCGAATAAGATTTCTTATCCCTCTCCGAACCACCGGTTTGACCAACGTAGTCGCCATCATCTTGCACAAGACCATCCTCCAATTGCCTTTGGCTCGAACTAGCTCGAAAATCAGCATTTTTCCTTAACCGGCACACCACTAACGCGTCCTGTGAAAATCATCATTTCAACATTCCTAACAACAAATAAAAAACTCAAAAATTAACAAAAAAGAATAAAACATTTGACCTGTCGTGCGCCATGGATACAATATTCATGCATAATCCACTCTGTTCTCTCGCCTCGAGGAGCACGACCGATGTGAAAAACAAGTGTTCTCTTGGTTCCAACGATTTGGTTCCCCGATTTCACGCTTCTCTCTTTACCGGTTGCTTTCCAATAACCGAGATGCGTAGCTCTCCGGCTCTGTGACCCGTGTGGATATTTTCTTCCCCTTGCGCAGAAGTAGAACCACTCGTTCTCCGATTTCAGTTTCGATTCTCCTGAGTGTATTAGAGTGACCGGTTTAGATAAACCATAATTTTCTCCTGATATTGTTGTATTAGAGTACCGGTTTATATAAACCGTGTAATTATGACTGGTTTGCTGTTAGACCAAAATAGAGTCCTCGAAAGAGACCAATTCAATAACAAAAACATAAAAGGTTCTCATGACATTATTGTATTAGAGTGACCGGTTTATATAAACCGTAAGATTGTGTCTGGTTTGGTTTTTAACAAACAAACAGAAATTATTGGTTTGATGACCAACGTATTCTATGATTGGGTATATGTAAAATATTAATGGATAAAGATCGGATAAAGATATTTCAAATTTCGGAAACTACTATCCAAAATGTAAAAGCAAGAGTTTTTGTGTAACAGAACCATTCGAGGCCAAAAAGTAACTTTTTCACATTAAATATTTTCTTATCTAAAAATAGAGGGAAAATGGTAAGAAACCTGGCAAGTCCCACGGTTCGAACTTGTAAATCTCGACTTCGGCGATCACGGCAACGGAGTGTTCGTCGCCATCAATTTTACGGCGGAGGTAAAACGAAATGAGTTCGACATCAGTCGGAGAGAATCTGAATCCAGGGAACAAAGCCGATACAGCGATCGACATCTCAGCTTCTTTAGACATTTTCTTGATTTTCTCTTAAAGAACTCGGAAAATGCTTTGCTTTCAACATGCAAAGCAAAGAGAGGCGTATTAATGCGAGAGAAACAGAAGCTACTTTGCTTCGTGTAAAGGTTTGATATTTTTGGCGGCTTCAAGGAGAGGAAATGATGACGTGGCTGATGACTGTGTGGTAAAGGACGAATAACAGAAGAGTGTAATGAGATTGTAAAGGACAAACATGATGATGTGGTGATGTATAATTGGACAGAAACTAAACCCAGCCTTGAAGTTCTCTTATTTGTTCTTCTTTTTTTTGTCACGAGTCTCTTCATTTTTCAACACGTACTTTAGTTATTGGATAATAAAAAAAATCCGTTTCTTTATGATGAGGGTTGATATAACTAATTTATGCATGTAAGATTTATGTCACGGTTTAAAATCAGATATGACTGGTCGATGACACTTACCTTACCGACATTGAAATTTCTTCGCATTATGATTTACTTATCCAATTATGTTAAGATTCACTCTAAAACTAATAACAAAAACACAATACTATATTTTTAAAAATAATAATATAGTATTAGATTTTTCATGTTCTTGAGTGACCACAATCGCGTAAAGACCGGCCTCGAATCCAGACGGACTAATCATAGAACTTTTTTTATTTGATTTTGTTGATGGCATGATCTGTTCCTAAAACGTTTCAATGATTAGCATGACTGACATGTTCGTCTCAGTTCTTATGGCATTTTATATGTTAATTCAGTGCTACCAATTTAGTTGTCCTCACTTTTATATGTTAATGCAACTGTTGCGACAAAAACTAAATTGAGTTAAAAAAAATTACTCATATGAATATTTAATCTGTTTCTCCGTACACATATTCTTTGATTCACATCTAAAAAATGAACAAGATATTAATTTGTCTTTTTTCATTAACGACTTGTTTGTTTGATAACAGTTTTGTAAAATAAGGTATGTTTAACTGACTTGGTTTATTGATTCTCGATACAAGAGTATTTATACAAATTGGTGACTATCTAAGATAGACTTGAATCTCCTACAAACCAGGAGTTCATACATATTTAACTCTAGCATAATATAAATTATATCCTCATTCTTAACACTTTGTATTTATCCCTAATACTCCCCCTCAAGCCGGAGAGTGGAGATCAAGAACTCCCAACTTGGACACTAACTTTTGGAATGGAACACGTCCATAATACTCCAATACGGATTGACTATCTTGCCTACACCACACAAGCTGCACCTTGATATGATGTACTTGAACTTTCTTTCTCACGGACAAACGCAGCTTTAAACTCTCCCATAGACTTAGCTTGAAACGCATTGCTTAACTTCGAGTACTACTCGTTATAACCTCTCTCTGTTCAACAAGACCAGAGTAATCGTAGCTCCTAGATTATCCAAGGAGTACAACGGTGACACCACCGTAACTTCACTACCGAGCACCACTAGCACCCGTTACACCAACACCCGACACACCACTTGTCGGAAGAACATCACCACCGGTTGCACTACTCGCCGGAGGAACACCACCACCGGATACACCACTCATCGGAGGAGACCACCATCCGACGCACCAGTCACCGGAGAAAAACCAGGAAAACCACTATCTAACACAACATGTATTATAAGGCAACACCGTTGCGACTTCATTCCTTCGAGCACCACTGGAACTCGACACATCACCACCGGACACACTATCATTATCGCCATTACCGGCCATGATCTAAAACCATAGAACTAATCTCAACAAAAATTGTGAATAACTCTCACAAATTCTACACCAAAATACTAACCCGTGAGAAGCCATAACCAAAATAATTTTCCACAACTCACGTAAACTCTTGTAAACAAAACCAAGAAACCATAACCTAATATAAAATAATTCATCCAAAAAACCTAAAAAGATGAACCCCATATTAATAGAGAACACGAACACCAAAACCTAACTTAAGAATTTAATAAAAGGAAGGACGTATAACATCTTCCAACACAACGTCTTCTTCGTCGTTGTCACCTTCCCCACCGTCTTTGTCACCACCATCTTTTCGATGGTCATTTTAGCGGAAGCTTTAATTTGATCCTAAGAATCTTATTGCTCTGATACCATGTAGAATAAGGTATGTTTAACTGACTTGGTTTATTGATTCTCAATACAAGAGTATTTATACAAATTGTGACTACCTAAGATAGACTTGAATCTCCTACAAACCAGGAGTTCATACATATTTAACTCTAACATAATATAAACTATATCCTTATTCTTAACATTTTGTATTTATCCCTAATAAGTTTAATCAACTATAATCCTCTAAATGGTGTGTAGTGGCTTATTTGACCAACTCTCTTAAATTTTTGAAACCAAAAACAAAAACACAAAAGTAACTAGTTTTGTATTATTATAGTGCCTCCTTTAATAACCAAACATTCTTGTATATATGTATATTTCTCAGTAATTTCTTTATTACAAACATAACCAAAAAATAAAACGAAAAAACATTGATGACCAAAGAAGTATGTAGTAATGTATGAATCGGAATCTCTTTTAACGTGTTTCACCTTTTTTTCAGTCTTTACCTCAACAAAATAAAACTCCAAAAAAGCACAAACAAAGAAAACCCAAAGATCATACAAATCGTGTCTTGAGCTCTCTCACTCCTCTCCCTCATCTCTCTCCACTGTATCTTCATCCCCACGTATTCCTCATACCTTCCTCTACACCTTCTCTCCTCACCACCATCTTTACAACACCTCCTCTTCCCCAACAACAACCCTTGCAAAATTACCAAACTATCCCTCCCTCTCAAACATTTCCCTTCTCTGTCCTCCACTTGCAACCTCACGCCCGTCACGTCCACTTCTCCTCCCACTTCCTCGTCCACCTCCTTCCACGTCTCCGCCGAACCACACGACACAACCACCGCAACCTCCTCACACACCGCCACCGTCGAAAATATTATCTCTAAATCTCCGGTTAGCCAGTTCCTCTTCGCCGACACCGCCTTTCGGCTAGATATGTTCGCCGCACGTTTCTTGACCGGATCGATCACTATCCAGTCAAGCTTCATGCTCTCTTCCATATCTTTCACCCACACTTCGTAATCCCCACCCGGATATCTTATCGGAGTCTTCACCGTCTCTTTCGGGTCGACCATATCGACCCGGAACGGCGATGAAAGAAACCATCCTGAAGACTTACCGCTCTCCTTCTCCATATCTTGAACTTTCGAATAGATAAGCTCTCCTCTGTAATAAAGATCGACGGCCGAGATTAATCCCGTCGTTGGTGGATCTTGTGTTTCCGGCTGCCACGTGTGTTCGGTGAACGGGTGCGAGTCAGCGTAGAAAGAGCTGTAACCGGAAGGGAAAGAAGAGATGGCTTCAACGACACGTGGGTCATTTATGGAAGGCCACGTGGCGATTGAGATTTTTCGCCAGAGTTTTTGCTCCGTGCAGAGAGTTTTGAGATACGTAGAGGTTGATGCGGTGGAGGCGAGCGCCGGGGCGTCGAGCCGGGGCAAGATATGGGTTTGGATTATGTCCGGATGAAGGGTGGAGATGGAGTCACCGGTGGTAGAATCAACGGATGCCATTGAGGGAGACAATAATTTTGTTTTTTTTGTTTTTTTGAGTAATGTTATGAAAAAGAAACTATAACGAGAGATGATTAAGAAATTTTAGAGTAAGATATATATAATGAATGAGTTAATGATTAAATGAAGAAATAAAAAAAGAAGGCGACGATACATAATACAGTCAACGGTTACTCTTTTAGACTTTTCTAACTATGTCAAGGTGCATGTTTTTTTTTTAGTTTCTGTATAGATAATGCGTACCCACGCGTACACACACACACTCCATTTTCTTTTTCTTTACCGCCTCTCTTTTCGACTTATGTGTTATTATAAGATATAAATTTTACGTTTAAGTAGTCTTTGGTTTGAATTTTTTATACTAAGATAAAAGACTCTTTCTGTCCAAAGAAAACAAGATTATATATTGGAATAAAATTTCACATATTAATAGGTTTAATAGACTTGAATATTCAAACCTTAATTAAAATCATGTAATTTGCATTTAGATTCAGTTTAGACTGATATGAGATTTCACTATTGTGATTCAGATATGGATCTCTTTAAGTTTTGAAAGACAGAAGGAACTATATCGAATTCCACATAATCATACCACTACTAGTTGTGATCTCTAGTTCTCTACTTTGCAAGTTTGTTTCCTTTATTTAAGTACATTAAATTTATAATTTGTATTTTAGTTTATCAACCTTTTAAAATTTTATAATGAGTACCAGTGTCTAATTTGGTTCTTCTTATCCCTATTGACTAGTCGAACTAATGATCAATAACGATATTTAGTAAAATATTGGGTTTCTCAATGCTTCCAAAGAGAAGAAGCTTATCATTTTTCTTATATTAGTAGAGAGATCACGTAATATTTGTATCATATTTTCCACCTTTACTTTATTATTTTGGTTGACTTTTCAAGCTTTTGGATAATTGAAACAGAGGAAGTTGCTCTCCCATGTTCAAAACCAAAACGTTGGCCGAAACATTTTATATTTCCCATTGTCGGCTGGAAGCTTTTAGACCAAACTTGTTTTTTGGTCTAGTCAGAACCGGTGGTCAAATTAGTGGCTCTTTTTTTGTCAACCGGTGGTCTTTTTTAGAAACATATTGGTACTAATATTGTTAAATATATTTGGGGTAGTTATTATAGTAGCATAAGTGATACGTAACTGAGGCTAACCAGCCTAATTCCATATTCATTATGTTGAAACTGAACCAACAACTCTGGCTTTAATTAGTTGATGATTTCTTACTTAAAAAGCTATAAAACAATATGAATTATTTAAAAACATACCGTACGTACAAAACGTATTTTGCTGACGATACTGAATCCAAATAGTTTATTTTCATTTAAAAGATTGAATAACATCAAACTAAAAAGACAAAAGTTATATGAATATTACAAAGAATATTGAAAACTAACCACTTTTAAAATGTTTTGGAAAAACTAACTTTCTAATCCAAAATGACCAATGGTATTATATATAATATCTTTCATTATCTTCTAAAAATCACGTCGTTGTCTACTTATACAATATAGTAGTAAGTAGACGTTGCGTAAGTGTGTTTTGCTCTAAATAATGATTAGTGAGTGAGCTGTTATTTTCGTGTTAGTTATTAGTAGAAGGTTAAGTGTGATATTCGCTATGAGTCGATGAAAAAATTAGTGATAGCTAGTAACAATCCCTTTCAAAATCTTTACTGTTGAAGAAGAGCTCAACTCTTTATAGACAAATTTCAAGAATATGAAACGATGAATATTTCTATGAGTCATCCGCTCTTTTTAGTTTCGTTTGTGTATGAAACTGTGAATATTATTCTCTTTTAGGATATTGTTTTTAATCGGCTAGAGGATATTATAAGATATTTAAAGGATATTATTTTTAAGTTTGTTAAGAAATCCAAAAAATGAGAAGATATCCACATTGGAGTTAAGCCTTTGGGATTAGTCTGTGAAATTAGTCTTTGGGCCTAGAAAGTTTTAGTATTCCCACGGTTAAAAAAAAAAAAAAAAAAATCCACATTGGAGTTAAGTTGCAAAGTGAAGTATTAAATACAAAAAGGTGGAAACTTTTTAGAGAAAACAAAAGGAGCCAAATATGTAACACAAAAAGTAGAGCTTATCCGTATGCCTATTGTCTAGTCATGTGCCAAATCTCTAATGTTCATCTTGGATTCCATAAACGATAGATCATCCTTTTTTGTTTTGTTTTGATTTGTCGACACATTATTCCTCCTTTTTCGTTGTTTTGCCAGATCCTTTATATGTTTCCGTGATAGAGATATTAGAGTCGTGATAACGAAGATAGTTGAAGAATGATTAAAAGGGCGTCGATGATCAAACACATATAATTTCACGCATAATTATAATTGGGATAAGGTAGGCCTTATTGTAGATTTGCATTAAAGTTAGACGAAATTACACTTATGTAGATTTGCATTGATGTGGTCTACAATGCAACATGTTGGGTAACAAAGCAATACTGCAAAACAACAAAGCAATTAGATATTTATGAACTATGAGATACTTTGGTTGTGTTTTCCAAAATAAAAAGTTCAGATGTTTAAGTTGGGTTCTATTCCACAAAACAAGGTTCAGTAGACCCAAACTTCCCTCATCTCTAGGCCCGCAAATTATATTTTGTTTCGAAAAACCTCTGTTGAACAAAGAAGTTCAACAATCTTTAACTCGAGGTCTAGAAATCTTTCTAATATTGTGATGAAATTATGGGTTATGGATAAGGACGTGCAGATTATTAATCCACAAGATTCTATTTTCAAGTAAGAATGTATGACATGAAGTCATGAAGTATGTTTGATCAAGAAAACCAAAACCCAAAGACTTTGTGTACGTGTTCAAAGAAAGACTCGGTTTACTTTGTGTGTTCAAAGATTTTGAAGTCAAGATGATGAAACAAACTTGATTTTGTCTTTTTCTCTCTAGTATTATTGGGATCTGTCAAATAAATGATCAACTACAAAATCTTATTGCTCCAATTGAATTCACACTTTTTCATTAAAACAAACTTCATAGTAGCTCCCTCCTCCAAAAAAAATTTCTCCATTTTCTTGGATTAATTATAACTAGTGCCAGAGACCACATCAGCCCAAACTGGCCACTATTTTATTTATACTTAGCCAATACATTCATATATGTTACTCTTTCAAATGGTAGTAAACTACTAACTCAATCAAGTATATCCCGCCAACTTCACTTCATACGGTTCTTGTTATTGATTGTTTGTGTACTATTTCTTGATTGCTTACAACATGTGGCACATTAAAAAGAAACTAAAACTAAATTCTTACTCAAACAACTATCGCATTTATATCTTTATCTTAAGAATATAAAGATCTTGAACACAAAAGCACAAACAAAAACAACCCAAAGATCATACAAATCATGTTTTGAGCTCTCTCACTCCTCTCTTTCTTCTCTCTCCACTGTTTCTTCATCCTCACGTATTCCTCATACCTTCCTTTACATCTCCTTTCACCATCTTTACAACATCTCTTCCCTACCAACAACCCTTGTAAAATTACCAAACTATCCCTCCCTCTCAAACTCTTTCCTTCTATGTCCTCCGCTTGCAACCTCACGCCCGTCACGTGCACTTCTCCTCCCACTTCCTCGTCCACCTCCTTCCACGTCTCCGCCGAGCCACACGACACAACCGCCGCAACCTCCGCCACATTCTTATCCCCGACCGTCGCCACCGTCGAAAATATGATCTCTAAGTCTCCGGTTAACCAGTTCCGTCTCGCCGACACCGCCTTTCGACTTGATATGTTCGCCGCACGTTTCTTGATCGGATCGATCACTATCCAGTTAAGTGTCATGCTCTCTTCCATATCTTTCACCCACACTTGGTAATCCCCACCTGGATATCGAATCCGGGTCTTAACCGTCCTTTTCGGGTCGACCATATCGACCTGAAACGGCGATGAGAGAAACCATTCTACAGATTTACCGCTCTCCTTCTCCATATCTTGAACTTTCGAATAGATAAGCTCTCCTCTGTAGTAAAGATCGACGGCTGAGATCAATCCCGTCGTCGGTGGATCTTGTGTTTCCGGCTGCCACGTGTGTTCGGTGAACGGGTGCGAGTCGGAGTAGAAAGAGTGGTAACCGGAAGGGAAAGAAGAGATGGCTTTGACGACACGTGGATCGTTGATGGAAGGCCACGTGACGGTGGAGATTTCTTGCCAGAGTTTCTGCTCCGTGCAGAGAGTTTTGAGATAAGTAGAGGTCGATGCGGTGGAGGCTAGCGCCGGAGCGTCGAGTCGGGTCAAGATATGGTTTTGGATTATGTCGGGGTGAAGTGTTGAGATTGAGTCACCGATGGTAGAATCAACGGTTGTCATTGGGGGAGACAAAAACAAGTTTTTGTTTTTAAAGGTGTTGTTATGAAAGTGAAACTGTGACGAGAGATGATTATGAAATTTTAGAGTGATGCATCCATATATATAACGAGTGATTAAATGGACAAAATAATTTTAAAAGAAGGCAAGGGTACACTCAACTGTTACTCTTTTAGACTATAATACGTCAAGGTTCATGATTCTTCACTTGTTCCTATTTTTTAAAAGTTTTTTTATAGATATTTTTTGTTAAAGTAGTTTTTTATAGATGATATTATGATAATGTGTTACGTTTTCTATTCTTTATCACCTATATATTAAACATATGTGTTATAAATAGTTTCTTCTGTATAGTAGTAGTAGTAGTCTTTGATTTTATTTCCATAAGATAGAAAGGTTCTTTTGGTCGACGAAAATAAGATATTTCTATGTATTTTTCTATGAAAATTTAGATAATATATGTGTGTTTAAAAAAATTCAGACCTGAAATTTCACCATTTTGATATTTTGGATATCATATAAGTTTCGGGGAACATGTCGACTAAAAATCTTGAATTCCACATCATTATTCCACTTCCAGTACCTAGTGTCAAAATTGGTTTTTTAATCCCTTTTTGACAAAGTCGAGCTTATCAAAAACGACTTTGAATATAATTCATTGGGGTTTCATTGTTTTCTAAAGAAAAAGAACGTTGTCTATTTATTTTATTTTTCAAGCTTTTTTGGTATTGGGATTTTTGTCAGTCTTTTCGGTTTTTGTATATGAAACTAAAATGCAGCCCAATACATTTGAATTTCCCGTTGTCGGTTAAAAAGCTAACTTTTTTTTGGCCCCAGTCAGTAGAGGTGGTCTCTTTTTTCTTTTTTGTTAACACATGTAGTGGTTCTTTCAAAAACATATCTATTCACAATATTAAATTGAGGAATGGTGATGTATAGAACGATGGCTAGTTCGGTATTTTATGCGTATTTGGGATCTTACCTTATGTGTTAATCGGGGAAGTTACAGTAAAACAACTAATACATAAACTGGATCTAATGTGTTAATCGTCTCGAATTTTTCCTTCCACTTAAAAGGGGTTGTCCTCGTTGAACCGTGAATTTTGCTCTTAATACTTTATATAAAAAAAAAATAAGCCTAAAAATCTAGGTCGGATTTCATGTGCCAACAATTATATATAAAGATACCTAACATGTATATAATATGGTTATTATTATCCTCCTAAAAATTGTGTCTTTGTCTTGACAGGTTACATAATATCGTAAGTAGACGTAGCGTAAGCGAGCTTTGTTATAAAATATTCCTTAAGTAATTCGTTAAGTGAGCTGTTACTTTCGTGTTAGTGAGTGAGCTGTTACTTTCGTGTTAGTTATTAGAAGGTGAAGTTAGTTAGTTATTCGTTAAGTAATAATCCGTTTCAAGTTTTTTTGTTACTGTTCAGAAGTTCAACGATGATAATTCTAAAATATGAAAACGATTATAGTTCTAGTGACGTGCGCTCTTTTTAGTTTTGTTTCTGTGTATGAAACTGTGAATATATATATTTTTAGCGGCTAAACATTTTGAGAAATCCAAAAAGATGATGTATTAAATTCTAAAAGGAAGAGAATTTAGATAAAACAAAGGGAGCCAAATCAGAAACATATAACGCAGTCCTTATCCGTATGTCAGTCGTGTGCTTTTTTCAAAGCAAACCTAAATCTTTAATGTTCATTTGCTTTTTTTTTTTTTTTTTTTCGGTTTGTTTTGTCGACACACTAATCCTCCTTTTTCGTTGTTGAACCAAATCTCTACATTTGTTTCCGTGATAGAGTCATATTAGAGTCATGAAAAATAAAGTGAACTGAAGAATGATTAATAGGAACTCGCCTAGATACAGAGGAATGTCCACATACATTGATGATTGTGAACATATATGTCCACATACATTGATGAAAGGTTCCAAACTTCCAAAGAAGATCAGCGATTGTACAAGAAACATTGCACTCATCCCACTATATTTTATATAATGAAACGACTTGAGAATGGGCGTAGAGAGAAAGAGACTTCCAATAAATATCACAGATGCTTGCTTGTGCTGTACATGTGCCCACAATGTTATCTTTTTCAGATGATATTTCTTTGTCCAAGCAAAAGGAAACGGTCAATAATTCTAGTAACATGCACTCTTTTGTGTGTATGAAACTGTGATTATATTCTCAAATCATTCAATTAATTGATTTTCAACACCTGAAATTATTTAGGAAAAAACTTCTGTAGGATAAATCAAAACAAAAATGAATTACAAAACAAAAATGAAGTACAATGAGAATAAATGAGACGCTTCTTAATGTGATTCTTCTTGTTTCTCCGATTTTATTGTTTTTATTGTGCCTGCACATAAACGGAATGTTCACTGATAACACAAACTCTCGTAAATATATGAGATCAATCAGCCAATGGGATGTTGTTTTTTTATCTTTGATGGCTTCTCCAATCGGTCATGGTGATTGGCCATTTGGCCGAATAAGTCTTCGGTGCGGCCAAATGTGTGTTTCTCCACATTTTCTCTTTCTCGGCTCCTGGTGCCAAATCTCCAGTCTCCCTTAAGCTCCAATTCACCTAAAATATGTACAAAATGCTATGCACATGCAACATTTACAATCTAAGATGCTAAGATGCGAGATATTGTAAGAAATGAGACTGATCACATGCATGAATAGGACTTCTAAATGACACAGAGAAAAGATCAAAACCAAAGAAAATGATCTCTAAAACATGAAATAGGCACCACAAAAATATTTGGATTTCATTGACTCATATTCAATTTTCACCAAATAGGCACCACTCTTAAGTTTTAGTATCTCAATTAATCTGATCTTTATATCTCTAATGGATGTTTAATCTCTTGGAACTGAAGTAAACAAAATACTGATTCAAAAGCTAATTACTCTCTGTTTTTTTTTCAGTACAAAAGCTGCCCTATACATTGCTTCCAACTAGGATTATCACGAGTGTACCAAACACAGAGATAAATTGTCATGTGGTACATTAGCAAATCAAGTCAAAGCTGCGTTTGATATTCGGTTATGCTTCAAAGGTCTTTAACAAAAAATTGTGTACTTTCATATAACTTGAAGAAGATACAAAAGACATGAAAAACCTTGTGAAGAGAACAATTAATCATTATGAGGAGACAAAGAGGATGACGAATGAATAATCATGTGACTTGTACATGGTCAAAGACTCTTGATAACTAAGAGGGTCTCTCGTCTTCTTCATTCCTCCCCCTTGCTGTGCAAAACAAATAAAATGTTGCCTAACTTTCTTGATCAACCTTGCTTTCGCTGCTCGGAACTCCTTCCACTGAGTAAAAACAAAGACGAGAAGAAACTTAGCAATTCCATAGATGACTAAGGTTGAATACATATCCTCAAGCTCACAAGTCTCAAAATTTCATCTAACAAGTTGGGGGAAGACAAAGAGAGAAGTAATCAGCTGTCACAACCTGAATGCTTCAGCTTGCTCTCTGGTTGATATTGTTTTCTTGCTTTAGTTGTGTCGAGGATCACGACCCGCCCGTCTACCAACTGTGATCCACATAACAATATCTCATTAAGATCACTCAACATAACACTGGTGCAAAGAGTTGATGATTCAAGCAAAAGTTTCATTATCTGACATTGTTCTAATGGCTCTACAGAGGGAATAAGATGGAGAAAAGAGTTTGTTTATACCTGTCCGTTTAGTTCTAATAAAGCTTTATCGGCTTCTTCTCGAGAAGAGAATTTGACATAAGCAAACCCTTTTGGTCTACATTTAAATTTGTCCATTATCAAATCCACTGAAGCAGCCAAAAAAAAGATAGCATATGTAAGTGAAGCAGTGTAACGAAATGTGGAAGCTAATTGCTGTTGAGATTAGACTTTAGTGAAACTGACCTCCAAGAACTTGACCACATTGAGAAAATGCTTCAGTTAATGTTTCTTCTGTGCTTGAGAAAGATATACCTAACGAAACAAACAGAGCCTTTCAATTTTAGTGACAGTAAACACAAGCAATCACTCAAGAGTCAAATACGAAGAAGAAGAAGAACTAAAGTTGATGCTTTTACATATAAAGTTTGAGACTTTAAGATTCGTAAGACAAGTTGTGGATCTTAAGAAGCAAATTCACACATACCCATTTTGTTTTGAGATCAGATTTCATCAAAACTCGTCCCTAAGAATTGGCAATCAAATCATACAAACACAACACAAGCTTTAGTGGCAGTGCCTCTATGGCAAAAACCCTTTAAACCCCGTTTACGAAATTCCCCGATTCAAGGAATTAGAAAATCAAGAAATGGATTTTAAGCATAAGATGTTCCGAGAGATCCAATCGCAGATATAAAGAGTAGAGAGAGAGAAAAAACAGACCTTTGACGAAAAGTGTAGAGGAGAAGGTTCTGGAGAAGAGAAGAGAAGGAGTGGGAGAGCGATGGAGGAAATGGTTTAGCATTTTTTGTTTTTTAGGGTTTTACGGTGAAGCTGTGGTTGGCTGTTGCGGCAATCTCACCGCCGGCGAATCCAACACTCTCAGGACCTTTCTTCTCGCTGTTCTTCAGGATTCTCTCACCAATTTCCGTCCATTCTTTTTACCAATAATAATAATAACCATTTACTGTTAGAATAAAGTTATTATTTTTATATTAACCATAGACATATGACATATCAATAGAAAATTACTGAATTACATACATATCAAACGTTTTTTGGATGAAAATTCAGGACTCAGGAGGTAACTACAAAAAGGAAATAAAATAGGTAAATTTTTGTAATTTTACTTTATTTTCTAGGAGGAAATTGGCAACGGGTAAATGATTTGATTTAAGATCGGATTTTATTCGATTTAAATGTTGGTATTTCTTACAGATTTTTTTTGAATAATTTAAGTGTTTTCTTTTTCCTTTTGAAGTAATAAAGTTGAAAAATGGTAGTGCATATAAAGCAGTTATATAAATTGGTTACCTATATTCTCAAAATATAAATTATTTTTTTTTCTCGAGGGAACTACTTCTAAAGTAATACAAGTTTCAAAATTTATAAGTTTATAACCAAATAAAATAAAAACATGATTCCCAAAGTAATTCTCAAAAATCCGAATCAAAAGCTATTATGCCACAACAACAGTGACCTATCTTCTCTAATTCAAGCCTCAGGGGTTTTGTTTCTTCTCAATCAGAACTAAAAATCATCAGCTCCCATACGTTTTGCAAATTCATCTTCTTGAATTGACCCTTTTTTCAGTTTCTTCCAATACCGATAGTCTTCAGCTAGCTCCTCTTCATCTTCAGCTGTTTGAATGGTTTGTCTCTGCTTCCCCGTTAACTTCCTCGACGCCGCTTTGCTAGAATCGCTAGTCCCACAAGCATCAGTCGCCGCCCTTTTCGAGCTTCTCTTGCCTTTCTCTCTTTTCTCTTCTTCCCGTTTCGCTTTCCTTGCTTGCACGTTTTGCCGTCTTTGCCTCTCCCGAGACTTGTCCCTGCGTTTATATTCAACAACATTCCGATTCAGAGCATGCTCACGTACATTTAAGGAGGGACAAAGACTTCAGGCTACGAAAAGTCTAAACTTTGTGCTCAAACTTACTTGAATTTGATGTCATCAAACTTGATGCCTTCAACGGGTATAAAACCTTCACTGGAAAGTCTGTGTTGTTTAACTTCAGACATTGAAGGAAGATACAAGAGACCATATCCCATTGCCAACTTTCCGATTTCAAGGCCTTTCCATCTGTAAAAGTTAGGAAACAAAAAGGTGAAGAAGCGAGAAAACATTTGGAAACAACAGATAAGAAATGATCTGAGACTAGTGAAAACCTGAAAATGTAAGAGCAGTGATGCTCTTTATAAGCACGGACAAAGGAAACAAACGCCTTTAATCCTTTCTCCAACACTGCACGGTCCTTTATGGCTAGTGAACGTATCTGAATACATTGTAGCAATTACTAAACACTGTGACCAACAGATCTAAACCGAGAGAGACACAGAGAGCTAAAATCTCTTACAATCGGGATGACATCGGATGCTTTCTCAGAGCATTTTCTCTCTTGACAAGAGACTCCTCTTAAGCGCATAAACTCAACATAAGCATCTTCCTAGACACACATGCAAGTGCAATTTTCAGCTTTCCTTGCTCTGTGATGTTAGCTATGGAGAAAACATAAAAGTGTTCAAAGCTAAACCTTGGGAAGTAAAAAGACAATGGCCCTCCCTTGTTTCCCCAATCTTGCAGTCCTTCCGACCCTATGGTTGAACATGTTCGGGTCTTGTGGGGGATCATACTGCATGAACATGACATATTTCAACCTGTGAATCCTAAATTTTGCAACAAAGATGGCATAATAATGTAAACAAACAAACATTATATTGAATCTACCTGAACTACATAATCAATGCCTGGAATATCAAGTCCACGAGCAGCGACATCTGTGCACAGAAGTACACCGCTCGATACTTCAGTAAACGAAGCTAATGCCTTGTCTCTTGCATTCTGATGTAAAAAGCATATTTCATCAAAACCCTTTAATAACAACAGGCAATGAGATTATATGGAAAATTCGAATACGTCAACCGTAGCTTACCTGCTTCATATCCCCATGGATAGGAATTAAGGTTATGGACTCTAGGGCAGGAATCTTCGAAAGTACGAGTCCCCAGTAATCAACAGAAGCACAGGTCATGAAGTATCTGCAGAGATATTTAGACTCCCTATAAGGATGCTTCATATTGATAAGTCTGTGTGAGGAATGTTCTATAAACTTACACTATAAGCTTTTTATCTGCATTCTCAATGAGAAGATCCACTAGCTGTGATGATTTCTTATCTGCTTCACACTCCAAATACTACAGAGACAAAGGAGAAATAAACCGCTAAGCAAATGCAAAAGATACAACAGGGAAAAAAAAACTACTACTCCTAAACATATACATATATTGACATTCTTAACCTCAAGGTGTAGACCAGAAGGTATTTTCGAGTTTGTCAGCTCCTGGGATGATTCGGACTTTGACTGAGCTTGAACTGCAACTCTCACCGGATTCCTAAGCCCCGCCTTGGCCAGCTCTTGGACGCCTTCTGTTTGCGTAGCTGAAAAGAGACCAGTCCTCCTCTGCTTTGGCAAGCGAGAGATTATGTAATTCACTTGCTTCTGAAACCCCATCTCCAATAGCCTATCTGCTTCATCTAAGATAAGTATCTACATTTGCACACACACACAAAAAACACCAAAAGGCTCAGACTTTTCTTGACAACCGGTAAAGAATTCCGCAGAATCGGAGGAAAAAACTACCTCAAGATTTCGGAAATCAAGAATGTCCATACGTTCCATGATATCAGAGAGCCTTCCAGGTGTACCAATCAAGACATTGCCTCCTTCTTCTTCTATAATCTTCACGTCTGCTTGCACCTCTCGGCCTCCAACGAGCAGCACAGAGTTCACATTCGGCAGAGTCGAAACAAACGGCTGCGCAACGTTATATATCTGCGTTGATAGCTCCCTCGTCGGCGATATGATTACCCCCAAAACCTGTAAAATTTTGCCAATTCTCAGGATTTTATTAACACAACTCAAACTTCACCAGAAAAAAAAAAGGAAGCATTTTCAGAAGATTCACTAATCTCAAACACTAAAAAATCTTTAATTTTGGAGATTAGTTGGCATATTATCTTACTTGGTGAGGTTTGGGAGAGGATAATCGGCGGAGGAGTTCAACGAGGGGGACGAGGAAAGCTAGGGTTTTTCCAGAACCGGTGGCAGCGTCGACGGCGACATCTTTGAAGGTGCAGAGAAGAGGGATCGTAGCGGCCTGAACCGGAGTGCAAAATTTGAAATCGGACTGCTCGAGCGCCTCGATGATAACGTCGGAGAGCGGAGGTTCGAGGTCGGAGAAACGTTTATCCGTTAAGGCTTTGTTAGTGTTCGCCGATGATTCCATGACGGCCGCCGCTGCTTCTCGTCGCTCTCTCTCCCGCTTTTACCTTTGAAGTGACCTTTTTTTATAACCGAAAGCCAAAACGCAGCGTATTGGTTGAAATCGGTTTGGTTTTGTGTTGGATTTTGCAATCAATTTTAAAATACTGAACCGGTGAGAGTAAAGAATACATCATCTTTAGAAATCGATCTTCACTCAAAAACCTAGGGTTTAGAATCAAAATTTAAAATAAACAGGTTTTTTTATAAAGTAAAATAAACAGATTTTAATATCAAAACATACTGTATAAGTAATTTGCCTCAACACTAAACGAATTTGACTTCCTTTAAAAAAAAATTTCTTCATGCTATCATATACTGATCAAAAGAAAATTTGAATTTATCAATATGTATACAGTACACCCATGCCACTATAAAATAATGTCATGTCTTCTGTCTATCATTTGCTCTACAGTCGCTATAATTTACTTGTAACATTAGTTTTTCTTGTGAATTACATTTATGGAAAATGGAAACTATACCCTTATTTCAAATCTCACCAATTCAAAAAAAAAGAAAAAAAAAAAGACAATGATAATATGGTAGATAGAGCTAGACTGCTAATTATACCACCACATATTATAAACAGTTTAGTAAAATGTATTTGCAATTATATGGATGTATAGACTCAAAACACATCTATATATATTTAGATAATTGCATATATATTTTCCTAAACTGCTTATAATATACTCCATCTGTTCCATAATATAAGCTGTTTTAGCTTATAGTTTTTGTCCCACAATATAAACAATTTTGACATTTCAATGCATTTTTACTTTATGGAAAACTGTGTGACCACTTATATTTTGTAGTTGTTTTTTATGATTGGTTGGATTATATTTAATCTATATTTTAAATGATATTTTTTTAAAGCAAAACAATTTTCTTAATTCTTGTGTTTAAGCTAAAACAGCTTATAATATGGGACATGGGGAGTAGGATATAAGACCATCTCCATCCCTAAAACCATGTTTTTGGTTCTAAACTATTTTTTATTACTAATTTTCACACAAATCAATACTAGCAACTTCTATGTGGTTTTTATTTTCTTCTTCCTCCATCCCTAAAACTTTTTATTTGGTTCTTAACAAAAAAAATTAAATTTTACAAAATTTCCCCAACAAATCATTCAAGGAGAAACATGGAAACGAAAGCCAATGGCGTTGGTAGAGAGTTCTCTTCTGCCTCCAAGATGCAGATCAAGAAGTGGACATGCTTATACATTAGTTTTTGTCACTCGTTCCCTGAAAAATTAAGCCATGAACTCAAGGAAAATGAAACCGGGTCTAATTGCTCCCTGAAGTTTCCTATTAATCCATATCATTAGTCACATCGATTCAGAGCAGCTCGTAGTAAAGTAGACTCGCCAATCTCTTTCAATCTTAGTAAGAGGCAAGTCTTAGTTTCAAGCAGCGCAAAGATTATCCCGTATCTGCATAAACTATCGATCTTGAGCTTCACTTTGAATCCAGCACGGAACGCTCCTTCGCTGAGGATACTAACTCTGATCACTTCTCTGCATTTCAACGTCTTGATCAGCAAAGAACTCTCGGCTCTATTGCAATCTCTTTCTTCATCTCGTCATTGCCAAATCCCATCTTCTTGAATTCATCAAGCAATGGCTTAAGTCTAGTCTCAGTACCAATCCCTAGAATCTCAGGGAAAATGTGAAAGAACCTCTCAATGTTATCTCGAGAAATGCCGATTCCAACCAAAAACTCAATCTTTCTACGGATTGCAATCTCATTCACAACAATAACGCCAGGAAACGAACCTAAAATCTTACTAACAGTGCTATCACAAAACCTTAAACCCTTCAAAACTTCTCAGGACCGATTCCGATTCTACTGGAATATTCGAGAATGCTCGTAATCGCGGAGGAAGAGAGGCCGAATTTTACGCAATCCGAGATAGGAACTATCCATTTCCTCAGGAACTCCGATCGAAGAACATGAGGGCAATCGGAAATCAACTTAACGAGTGATTTCTGAGAAATTTTCAGCGACAACGATACACCGGGCGAGCTCTCGGTCTCCGCTAAATCCGAATTCAACAGGAAATTGTTCCTTGAAAGGAAGTGTGGTGCAAAATTTGTTTGGAGAAGATTGAGGAGATTGGCGAGCAAAATTTGTTTTTGTTCTCAAAAATCGAATTAATGTGGTGCCGACACGTGTCGGGTTTTAAGCAAGAAGAAAAATTCTAGCTAACAACTCGGTTCCACAGATTTATTTTCTTTTTTCTTTTCTTAATTGCCTTTAATTGTTAAAACCCACCTTAAAACCCACCTAAGAAACAGGGCTGGAGATGCTCTAAGGAGTAATATAAACATTATAAAACTAAACGTTATATTATGGAGATAGAGATACATATGATACAGACGTGTCCACTAAATCAAGTCGTTGAAGATTCGCAGGTTTCCAATTTGGGATGCTCCCAAATAATTTAAAATAAAACCTACTACACCAAGCCACCAATTAACAACGTAGGCAAACAGTGATAAGGTAATAAATAAATATACTCTTTCAAATAATTCTGGTTATGTGGTATATAAATTACTATGTCAAGGTTGATTTTTATTTTTTAAACTAATGTGATTGGTATTTTGCCTATTTGGTAGTTGAAAAGTAACAAAATTAGAGTGAAGGATATTAACGTTAACTCAAGTCCATGTTAAGTACATAAGTAAAGGATTGAGGAGATGCACCAACAACGTTAACATCTCCCAAAAATTTGCGTGTCACTTTTGAACGCTAAACTTATTCATCTTTTCTTCCTTCTCACAGATGGCATCAAAATCTCTTAGAGTATCAAACATTTTCATACTGCTGGTATTGATCCCACATATAATCCTAGCGTTGGGTTCTGCAGCCCCAGTCCCGGTCTTATCCTGAACGAAGCGGCCGAGGGAAAGATATTCACGGTTGAGGTAATCTATCGGCTTTAACCATTTCAAGAATCTCTAATTCATTGAATACCACTATAATCTCTATTTAACACGTTATAATTATTACAAAGAAAATCCATAAAATATAAGAAAAATATAAACAAAACATAAGCAAAATATAAAGAAAATATAAGCAACATGTAAGAAAAACATAAGCAAAATCCTACTAGCTTCCCATATGCTTCCAAAACCTGCTTTCGTTACGTTTCCGATTCATTAACTTTTGCGATTCCAAATGGGATTCATAGCTTCCCATATGCTTCCAAAACCTGCTTTCTAGGAAACGCGATTCCACTGCGTTTCCGAGCGATTCCGGACGCTTCCGGTTCCGGAAACGATTCCGGAGCGGGAATCGATGGTTGGGTGACGCTTCCATGTATCGTAGAATCCTAGTGACAAGCAAATTGATGATGATGATGATGAACCTCCGAGATTTTGATGGGGCAATGATGGATGTTACCACACGTATAGTTGTAGAGCTTGTAAGTGTTGGATTCTCCCTGACTGACGAGGGTAATGACTAATGAGTGAATGTCACTTTCATTTGATTTTTTTTTATATGAATCTTGACAAAGTATAGTTTATGGTTTTTTGTATTTTTTTTTTTAAATTTCAAAATTTAACCCAAAAAATAAATAAGAATCGTCTAAATTGTGAAAATAATAGTGACATATCAACGTAAAAGTGTGTTTACTTCTACATAATTTATGGTTAGTATACCTAAAAGTGAAAAAAATATGCAGCCATGAACGTGGTTTCCCCATTTACATGCAGTAAAAAGAAATAAAAAGAGAAGATGCATGGGTTGTGTGTACGTTTATCAATAAATAAAGGAATGAGACGTGTACATATTAAATTAAGAGAAAGTTTGGGAAAATTCCAAGTTGTGTTTTTAAATTAAAAAAATAGCCTTTTTTGTTTGTTTGAAAACTATACTTTTTCAATCAAATTTACGAAAATATACTCACTACAACTGAATAAGTTTTATATCTTAAAAATACCATGCATCACTAGTTTTATTTTTTCCAAAAGTACTAATAAGTGGTATTTTTCCAAAAATATTCTGAAATGATTTTGAAGGGTTTAGGGAATGATTTTGACGTATAGACATATTTTATATGAATTTCTTGACGAACAATTAAAGGTCATACATCTCTTGGTGTACCTTATTGAAAGATGAGAATATTAGTCTCCGTTTAAGAATTTTGCAAGAAAATATTCAAGATTCTTAAGATTACTTACCATAAGCTGATTATGAAACTAGCATGATTATGCAAAGTGGTCCTCTCTTAATCAAAGTACCATGGTTCTGTGCTGCCTGATGCTCGGTAAGGAGGTTTCACTTCACCCTGAAAATTGCATAGAAACAATCCATCTCAATCTTAGTCCAATTCATGTAATGCTGCTCAAACTAGATTCTCTTATATCTCTTAGTTTGTGTTATAGCATTTTCACTACAGCCAAAACAAAGAAAATAAAGCAAAAAAGACTGTCATTTGAATCTCTGGTGGAGAAGGAGAGGCTGTTGAAAAAAAAAAAAAAAAAAAAAAAAAACTAATGTGATTGGTATTTGCCTATTTGGTAGTTGGAAAGTAACAAAATTAGAGTGAAGGATATTGACGTTAACTCAAGTCCATGTTAAGTACATAAGTAAAGGATTGAGGAGATGCACCAACAACGTCAACATCTCCCTTAAATTTGCGTGTCACTTTTCAACCGTAAATTAAGCTTTTGAAAATTCACATCTCCATTAAATTTTCCTCCAAATGAATCTTAAAATCCTAGTGGTGCCACAAATTAATTTATACTACGTAATAATGACATTAATTATATAGTAGAACCTCTAATTTTCAAGTCTCGAATTCAGTTTTTGGTCTAATTATCCCTCGATAAATTAATAATCTCACTAAAGTAATAAAATATTGTGGTCCCAATGTTATTATTTTATAGAGGTTTTACTGAAACTTTCAACATTCTCATTTTGTTTTTGTAAGGCATATGTATTCACTTTCTCGAAAGATTGATGTATATACATTTACGAAAAATCCTAATGGTGCCACAAATAATAGAGAGATGTTCCAAATATGGATAAAATAATGATTGTGTTTACCTAGCTTACGTAGTGGTAAAATCAACATAAAGGGGGCTTTCTTCACCAATAAGCCTTGGAAGCTCTGTTGCGGAATCTTGTTATAAATAAACCCCTTCATGGATTCGAAACACAGTATATCACAAGTATACAACCATCACATAAACTTAATCCTCGACTTTTTCCTTACCTGGCTAACTCTCTCTCCCTCTCTCTTTCTCCCTCTCTCTGTCTCTCTCCCTCAGAATCCGATTCAATTCAGACACTTCTTCCCAACAAAATGTGACTTTCTTTGTTCTTCTTTCAATTTCTAGTCGACCAAGAAACCTAATACCACGAGGTAGCAGCTTCAGGTCCGTCAATTTCTTTGTTCTTCTTGTAAACCCTAACGGAGGCACGGAGACGATCATATAACTTAATCAAATCTCGATCGAAGCCGTATCTGTTGTTCAAGGAGGCACTAAATCGACCTGCAACAACGACCTTACACCGCCAAGCCCAAGGAGAAGTCTCCGCCACCTGCTGCTCTAGCTTTACCGGCAGAGAAATGGGGAACGAAGCGGCCGAGGGAAAATATTCACGGTTGAGGTAATCTATCGGCTTTAACCATTTCAAGAATCTCTAATTCATTGAATACCACTATAATCTCTATTCAACACGTTATAATTATTACAAAGAAAATCCACAAAATATAAGAAAAATATAAACAAAACATAAGCAAAATATAAAGAAAATATAAGCAAAATGTAAGAAAAACATAAGCAAAATCCTAGTGACAAGCAAATTGAATATGATGATGAACCTCCGAGATTTTGATGGGGCACTGATGGATGTAACCACACGTATAGTTGTAGAGCTTGTAAGTGTTGGATTCTCCCTGACTGACGAGGGTAATGAGTAAATGTCACTTTCATTTGATTTTTTTATATGAATCTTGACAAAGTATAGTTTATGGTTTTTTTGTTATTTTTTTTAAAATTTCAAACTTTAACCCAAAAAATAAATAAGAATCGTCTAAATTGTGAAAATAATAGTGACAAATCAACGTAAAAGTGTGTCTACTTCTACATAATTTATGGTTAGTATACCTAAAAATGAAAAAAAAAGATGCAGACATGAACGTGGTTTCCCCATTTACATGCAGTAGAAAGAAATAAAAAGAGAAGATGCATGGGTTGTGTGAACGTTTATTAATAAATAAAGGAATGAGACATGTACATATTAAATTAAGAGAAAGTTTGGAAAAATTCCAAGTTGTGTTTTTAAATTTAAAAAATAGCCTTTTTTGTTTGTTTGAAAACTATACTTTTTCAATCAAATTTACGAAAAGATACTCACTACAAATGAATAAGTTTAATATCATAAAAGTAGGCAGCATCACTAGTTTTGTTTTCTTTTTCAAAAGTACTAATAAGTGGTATTTTTCCAAAAATATTTTAAAATGATTTTGAAGGGTTTATAATATAAATATTTGGGTTTGGGTTTAGTATTTTGGGTTTAGGGTTTAGTTTATAGGGTTTAGGTTATACTTTTTCAGGGTTTAATTTTGAGGTTTGAAATTTTAGTTGTAGGTTGTGTTATTTTTGGGGAAAATAAAAAGAAATTTTATATGGCACCAGTGGAAAAATAAAACTAGTTTTGTGTTATTTTATTTTTGATTTGTTTAGAAGATGTAATTGTTAATTTAAATATGGAAAAAGGTATTTTTGCATATAAATAGTGTAGTTTTAAGAAAAGAAAAAAAAGTTGTATTTTTCAAAACTTTAAACAGAAAAAAATGTGGCAAACAACAAAAAGGAGTATTTAGACTGTGACCCGAGTTCGATTCTGGGGCAAAGGATAAGGACATCACGGGATGTTATAACAACCAATGTGACGGTTTTATGCATACTAGCAACACAATAGCATTAGGAGCTGCCATTACTCGAACGTGAGAACGGAGAATGCAGAAGACATTAAGTTCTACTTTGGTGGTCCAGGACCTCAACGTTTGGGAAGTGTTTGTGGAACAGTCTACTTTGGTGGTCCTGGACCTCAACATTGTTTGTTTAAATATAAATAAAAACAACAAGTCTACACAAACAATAAGAACATATATTTGACCTCGGACACGATCAATAACATTCTATCAGTTATGCAAATGCACATAAATGTCATTTCTTTTTGCAATTTACCTTTTCATTTCAATAACACAATAACTAAAGCATTCCATAGCCAATAACGCACCTACACTTATATTGGCTATTAAATGCTTTAGTTGTTGTATTATTGTAACAAAAATGGTAAATTACAAAAATAAATAACATATATGCGAATTTGCAAAGCTGAGAATGTTGATCCGACTCCAAATGATCAAATCTATGTTCCCTTGTTCTTGTTTTGAGTCTGATTCTGAACATCTTAGTGCTCTTCTGTCATGGAAGCATAACAAGTAGAGATATCTCAGGAAATTAGAAGGAACCGTTGATATGCCTCTTCAGGAACACATAGAACATGGCTATCAAGAGGCATATCAACGGTTTGTTCTAATCACCTAAGATATTGTTAGGATTCCATTACAAAGCATCACTAAGCTGTTCATAACCAACCCGTAACAAGAACAACATAACATAACTAGATCTCCTACACGATCCATTTTCTCAGTCTTTTTCCTATCCGAAGAGAGGCTCTCTAATCTGATGTCCTTTTTCAACAAATCTTCTCCAACCAGATGTTTCTCTGTTGTCCCAAACATACCACATAATGGTACTTAACTAGTGCCATGCTGGGATGAGGCTGAGTCATTCTGCAGAAACCATATCAAACATTCAAACTCATAATCTGAATATAACTGGAAATCAGTTTCAGTGATTAATTATAGCTCACAGCTTTCTCAGAATCTATAGTTTAAAGAGACATGATGATCAGCTAAAGTAATTTATCCCTTTATCTTACTCATCTTTCTAAGGCGTGGACGTGATCTGCAAAAAACAACATATCTTCTTTCTTCTTGACGAACAATTAAAGGTCATACATCTCTTGGTTTACCTTATTGAAAGATTAGAATATTAGTCTCCATTTAAGAATTTTGCAAGAAAATATTCAAGATTCTTAAGATTCCTTACCATATAAGCTGATTATGAAACTAGCATGATTCTTAAGGTGGTCCTCTCTTAATCAAAGTACCATGGTTCTGTGCTGCCTGATGCTCGGTAAGGAGGTTTCACTTCACCCTGAAAATTGCATAGAAACAATCCATCTCAATCTTAGTCCAATTCATGTAATGCTGCTCTAACTAGATCATCTTATATCTCTTAGTTTGTGTTATAGCATTTTCACTACAGCCAAAACAAAGAAAATAAAGCAAAAAGGACTGTCACTGCCTTTCTTTCAACATATCTCTGTGTCACATGCACCTTTTTTTGTTGAAAACTCATTAAAATATATTGTTTTTACAGTCAAGAAAATAAAAGTTGGCAAAAAGACACAAAATAAAAAATTATACGTAATATTAAATTGGTAAGATAACTAAAACACCACCTAATAATTTCAGGTAAACTGGTAACAAGAACCCAAAACAAAAAAAGCTCCGGAATCTAATAAACAGAACAAACACCAAAAATCAGAAAAGTTTGTTGATTTTAGACAAAAGAAAAGATGTACGTACTTGTTGATGAGGATTATATGAACGGTACGTAGTTTATACTGACTACCATTAGAGAGCAATCACCTAAGCTGCTTATGAGTGTTATTTTTCTATTCTCTGTTTTCTTGTTTTCCTTGAAAACCATCTATATACAGACATGCAAGAACTAAAATTCTGCACAAACCCTAGTCACTCGGGGAGTAAACTCAAAGAACAAGAGAAGAATAGAAGAAATAAGAGAACGAATAAGATAAACTTTTCTTTATTCTGTTTTTTTCTGACATGAAGTGTTTTACCCTTTGCCTACTTTATACAATCCAATCGTACATTCCAGAAGTCCTTTAGCCAATCAATCAGTGATCGACACCTGTCTCTTGCTTTTATTTCATAGAGAGAAATTGCAAAAGAAGAAAGTTGTTTTGTGCATGCTTGATCCGCTTCTGACGTACTGTTGCATGGTATTTGTGTGTAACCGTATTGATTCTCCTTGACCATTTCATTCACGCGCTTTGCTCAATGCCACTACAAGACAGACACGTGATTTCTGACGGAAATTCCGACGACAACGTTTCCGTCGGAAATTTAATGACGGCCGAGCGACAATTTACCAACGAATAGATTGTGGTTGGACATCCGTCGGAAATCCGTCGGAAATTACCGACGGAAAATTGTGGTTGAAAATCCATCACCAATTTCCGACGACTAAGCAACGCCTTACCGACAAATAAATAGTCGTCGATAATCTGTCGGTAATTTCCGACCGAAAAGTGTGATTGAAAATCCATCACAAATTTCCGACGATTAAGCAACGCCTTACCGACAAATAAATAGTCGTCGACAATCTGTCGTTAATCTGTGGGTAATTTCCAACGATTAAAGATGGTTGCAATATTGTCAGAAATTACCGATGACGTTCCGACGGATTCCCGTCAGATCCTCTATTTAGCCCTAGTCGACTTTTATTGCCTTTATATGTAATTGTCGTCGGAAATCTGTCGGAAATTACCGACGAAAAGCGACGGATTTCCGACGGATCGTCTTTATTTTAATCTGATCGGCTACTCTTTCCTTTCTTCTCACAGCGAAATTAAACTCAAACAGAACAGAAAACATCATCTCGAAAACCTTCAATCTGTAATGTCTTCTTCAGATTTTCGATCATGGATGGATCAACCTCATCTAATTCCTACAACCAGATTATTAACGGAAGAGTACAAAAAAGGGGTGCAACAGTTCATGGATTTGGCGATTTCGCAGCCAAAAGCCAAACAATCTGGTAAACTTTATTGCCCTTGTATGAATTGTGGAAATCGTAGATACCTCACAATATCTAAAGTCTGGTCACATCTCTATCATAATGGATTTGTGATGGTTTACAAGATTTGGTATTATCATGGAGAAACTGATGGAATGATAGATTTTGGTAGTACTAGTGCACAACAAGGTGGGGATAGCTTAGCAGAACCTGAAACAGTAGATTGTGTTGATATGGTGAATGATGCGTATCGTGATAGTGCACCATCGATTGCTGATTACAGAGATTGAGGGGAGGAGCCTAATGTAGAAGCTAGGAGGTTCTTTGATATGTTAGATGCTGCTAAATTGCCTTTATATGATGGATGTAAAGTTGGTTGTTCCCCTTTATCAACTGCAACTAGGATGATGAGTCTGAAGACTGACCACAATATGAGTGAGGAGTGTGTGGATGGGTGGGCTGAATTAGTGAAAGACCTTTTGCCTGAGGATAATCTTTCACCAGAATCTTACAGCGTTGTTCAGAAACTTGTTCGTGGTCTTGGATTGCCGTATCAGATGATAGATGTGTGCATAGACAACTGTATGATATACTGGAGAGAAGACGAATATGGTTTGACATGTCGTTTTTGTCGGAAATCTCGGTATAAGGAAGGAAGTGAAAAAGTGCCAATCCCTCAGAAACGGATGTGGTATTTACCGATAACAGATAGATTGAAGAGGTTATATCAGTCGACGCGCACAGCAGAGGCGATGAGATGGCACGCAGAGCATACAGTTAAGGATGGAGAAATTGCTCATCCTTCAGATGCTAAAGCATGGAAACATTTTCAATCTGTGTATCCAAGTTTTGTAAATGAAGCGAGGAACGTATACCTTGGTTTAAGTACTGATGGTTTCAATCCTTTTGGGAAGCATGGGAGGCAATATTCACTGTGGCCAGTAATTCTAACACCTTACAATTTACCGCAAACTTTATGCATGAAACGAGAGTTTTTGTTCCTTTGCATACTTGTTCCTGGACCAAAGCATCCGTAAAAAGCCTTGGATGTGTTTCTCCAACCACTGATACATGAGCTGAAAATGTTATGGGAGCATGGTGTTGAGGCATTTGATGTTTCTTGTCAGCAGAATTTTATGATGCGTTCAGTGCTTATGTGGACTATTAGCGATTTTCCAGCATATGGCATGTTATCTGGATGGACAACTCATGGAAGGTTATCATGTCCTTACTGTAAAGATAACACTAATGCATTTCAGCTGAAGCATGGAAGGAAAACAAGTTGGTTTGATTGTCATAGGCGATTTCTTCCAGCAGAGCATCCTTATCGTGAGAGTATGACGAAGTTCAGAAAGAATTGTCAGGTCAGTGATGGTCCACCTCCTGATGCAGATGGCAAGTGTATGTTGGATGAGTTGAGATATTTTGGTGCAGAGAAGACAGTTGAATGTGGTGGTAATAGGCATGATAAGGTGGACGCTTATGGTGATTTGCACAACTGGCATAAAAAGAGTATTTTTTGGGATTTGCCATACTAGAAAGATCATCTGCTGAAACATAATCTAGATGTCATGCACATTGAGAAGAATTTTTTTGACAACATTATGAACACTGTTCTCAATGTTCAAGGAAAGACCAAAGACAATTTGAATTCAAGATTAGATTTGCATGAATATTGTTCTCGCCGGGTGCTACATGTTCCAACAAATGGGAAACCTCCAGTACCTGCTTTCCGTTTGGATGCAAATGCAAAAGAGGAGTTTTTTGATTGGATTGATGATAAGGTCAGATTTCCAGATGGGTATGCATCCAACCTTCGAAACTGTATTGATCATGGAAAAGGAAAATTTACTGGGATGAAAAGTCATGATTGTCACGTTGTGATGCAACACCTCCTTCCATTTGCCTTTGCTGGTCTTTTACCACCTCATGTCCATGAAGCCATTGCAGGTACATTTTAAATTTATTTTTAAATATATTTATTTCTTAATTTCTTTTTATATAATTAAACTTCTTATTTAATCATATTATTTTCGTAATTTTTAAAGTATTATTGTTTTTTTTTCCAGCAATAGCTTCTTTTTCAGGGATATATCTGCCAGATCTCTGACTACAGCAAAACCTGCAACATAGGATACCAGAAATATTGTGCAATCTGGAGATTGTTTTCCCACCTTCCTTCTTTGATGTTATGGAGCACCTAGCTATTTATCTACCTCGAGAAGCAGAACTTGGAGGGCCTATACAGTATCGTTGGATGTATCCTTACGAACGGTTTATGTTTCATCTTAAGAAGAAGGTGAAAAATTTAAGCAGAGTTGAGGGTTTTATCGTTGCGCAGAGCATCAATGAAGAGACTTCTAACTTTGCAGAGTTTTACTTTCCAACACAAGTTAGAACAAAGACTCGAAAACCCGGACGACACGATGATGGAGGCGAGAAACCACATTATCCAGTCTATGTTCCTAACATCTTTTCCCAGATTGGAAGACTTAATGGGAAAGGCAAGAAGCAGAAGCTAACAGCTGAAGAACAAAACCATCTACATATGTATATTCTTACAAACTGCGAGGAGATTGAAGAATATAAGAGGTATTAAATTAAACTCAAATTATATATGCTAGTTAACACAACATATGCAATCAGTTGTCGTTATGCTCCACAGCCACGCAGCGTTATCTCAGCCTAAACCGCCCGGTTATTGCCATCCCAGCTTGGTAAGACGCACATTCGACGTTGGTTCTTCGTCCTCTAAGCCACCGGACGAATCTTGGACGGCTGCCGATATCACACTTTCACTCATCCAACCTCGCTAGCGGATCAACTCCTCGGTTTCCTCCTAAGTTAAACACTATTTTCAAGTTTGGTTATTTTATTTATTTTTTATTTATTGTGTCTATTAAAATCATAGAAAGTATTAATTCCAATTGCGTGATCAGAAACTTGTCTTTCAAATAAAATGTTGTAAAACTCATGGAAAATAGAATATTGTTAAAGCTCTTATTTTAATATTTCCCCCTGGTCGAGTCTTTTCACCGTTTAAGCAAAAAGACAAGTGTTTTTTCTTCTCTCTTATTCAACTTTGTAAAACTACAGTACACATATAGGCCACAAACTTACACATGCATCAAGTCATGATGCACAAGTTTTATTCAAGGGGTAATAAGAATCTCCCAAAACGTTGATAAGGAATACGAATTGGTGTTTTCATATACTAACAACAGAGGAAACTCATATCATATGTTACATTCTCTCTATTCTGTGGCTTTGCCTTTGCGTCGGTTGTTGCCACCACAGCTCGTCTCCAGTACATAGCAGACCATCGAGTCAACATCGTCCCCGAATATGCTATAAGCTTCCATGGCCTGCGTGTAGCTAAACCCCATCGACAAAACCATCTCGATGCTGCTGCTCAGAACCGTCTTCTCTTTTACCGCCGCCTCCTTTGGTTTCACATCACTGCCTGAAGGTCCTGCTTCACAAAAATTTTATCTTTTTGTCTCAACATGCTTTTTTTCTCATTGTACTCAGAAGGAGAGAAAAAAAATACTCACTAGCTCCAGAGGAGGACGTCTCAGCGTTACAAGTGGATGATTCCTTGGGACCGATCCGTGGCTTAGACCATTCCATAAGGTACTCAGCACGGGAAGCTTCCATGACCGACCGTTCTATTTCCTTTTCCGTAAGCTCGAGGTCAGAGTAATATCTCCCTTCTGCTAAGAGCGCCTAGAAGAAAGACAAATACGGTATCAGCAGCCACACACTCAAAAAGACAGATTGGGTTAAATATGGATGATATGTGAGCTACTTGCATTATCAATCTGATGTTCTTGCTGAGCCTTTATAGCAGCTTTCACCTGCTCCCCATCCACGTGTCTCTGGATTTCAAAACAAACAATAAGATGTGAAAAAAGTACAAAGATATTGCTACTCTTTTGCATCAAGAAAAACAGATGTTTAACTACACTTACCCCACTAAGGCTACTAAATCCAAGGCCTGCACCAATTGTTAACCGGTGTGGATCCACCAAAGAATTGTAATGATTCCCGTGGTGATAACTCAGCCTTATAGGAGGTGTATCCGTGTTGTAGTTTCCTTGAAATATGTTGATAGGCTCTACAAAATGTTGTTACCATAAATTTCTTGTCACAGTAAAGAATAAAGAACAACTTTCAGTGTCGAGTATAAGTTTGCACCTGTGCTATATGAGTAAATGTGGATGGGCCTATTATAGATTTCTGCTAAAGCTTGGATCTCCACGTTGTTTCCGTAGACCTATCACCATTGTATCGGAAAAGGGGGTCAAACAAATTCTGTTTGAAACAGAAAGTTAACCAAGTGAAAACCAAAATAAGAGCAAAGCACCTTATCTCTTCTTTTCCTCTTCAAGTAAGAGGTAAATCCTTCCGTTATGAACTGAGAAAAGTGATCCCTCTCGTGCTCCTAAACCAGTAAGTTGAGTTCTACCAGTAAGTTACCATCAAAACCAAAAACACTAACTTTTTCTCAGTCTAAATCAAGGTACACGCATACATGCTCTTGTTAGTCTCTTACTCTGTTTCATTCCAGTTAACTTAAGATTGATACAAATTATCAGCCATTAAAATGGAAAGATTAGCTTTAACAGGATGCAATAAACTGCCCACTAAACACGGTGAATAGCCTATCTGTTAGGTACAGTCTTACCAACTCTACTTCATTTATCCTTGTCAGTTCACTAATCTTATTCATGTGCTGGTCTCAAAAGCTAAAGTCTCGTGGAAAGCATCTATTAGGTAAACGAAGAAACATTACCATATAATCCATGCACATTTGCCTAGTCAAGTCATATGACTCTGAGTCCCCATACACTTGATCTGCAACAGCCCGAAAAAGACAATTTCCATCTTCCAACATACGCCTAATCACAAAGCCTTTTGATTGTCTAATCTCGGTTTCAAACTGGTGTTCTCTTTCCTGGGAGAGAAGAATTCAATAAATACAAGCTAAGAGTAGTCCATACAGTAACAAAAAAAACTGAAAACAAACTTACCGAGCCAGAGCCGGGATGTGAGGGTCCAAAGGATGGCATATGCTCATCGGAACTGTTATAGCCTTCGTTCTCAATGTGTGATCTTGGAGAAGAAGGATGAGATTCAGTTGCGGAAACGAGAGATCTTGGCCCAGCCCCTCTCCTCGTTGCTCCAATCCGTAAAGCGCCAAAGCTTCCCAAGACCGATCTTTTATTAACATTCGAAGAAGGCTTTGGTGGTTGAACAGGTAAAGGTGGTGAATCAGGATCATCACAGCCACTGACTGGAGAATCACAGACTACACTTTCACTTTCAACGTCAGCATTTTCCGTAACAACTAAAGCTTCATCATCTTCTCTATCCACAGGTGGTTCATCACTCTGCACTGCCACATTCTTAGCATCAGAAGACTCTGCTTGCTCAACTACAATAACCTCTTCTTGCTTTTCATCCGCAACTTCTTCATCTATACTCACTGGTGGAACCTGAACATTACTGCTTATCTGTGGCTCTGAGGAAGAAGATGAGCCAGACGACGAGGAAGAGGAAGAAGCGCGGTTCGGGTTAGAAGAACTGCCTGCTGAACCTCGTTGAACCAAAATCCGAGTCATGTTGCTGCTAAAAGTCTCTCTACTCAACCAATTTCAAGATTAGAGATTATCTCCCCAAGATTTGTCCCTTGTTCTTGCTTTAGGGCCAACGATGACAATCCCTTGATAGAGGGATTCGTTCCAACCGTTCTCCAGCTCGCAGCAAAACGCTCTCTGCATTCCCCTAGCAATCATCAAACACCTTTAGATCTGAAACATTCCCCTTAAAAAATCCAACCTTTACTTAGCTCAAAGCTCTGCAACGTCCCCACTAAACACTATAGGCAGAGGAAGAAGAAGCGTAAAAGGATAAACTAATTCACCGTATCGAAATCAATTCAGAAACTGACACAAGTTCCACTAATTAAACTCAATTTCCCCTCTTTATTCTTGGAAATGTAATAGGAGGAAGCTAGAAAAGCAATCAAATTGGAAATCGATCAAAGATTGGGATCGGAGATCGAAAGCAATCAAAATTGATTAATCGAAACCCTAGAGTTGACCTCAGTATGTGGAAAATTACCAGGGATTTCAGCAGCTGAGGATACCGATTCGAGATCCTTCGGGAAGAGTAGAAGAATTGAGAAGAATGTCGCGGAATCGAAGATTAGGGTTTTCACGAGAAGAAGACGCTCATATATATATTCTCTGAGGGATTTGGTAAATTTTTGGGAGAGAAAGAGGAATTTTTTTTTTTAGAGAAGAAAATTGAGAGGAAGCAGATTTTTCTTTTTTGTTTAAACGTCGTGTTGGGTTGGGAGAGACGGCCGGGGTGCTGACGTGGACTTAGCGACGCAGCTTCGCTAGTGTGTTGACACGTGTCCACAGCATTACGGATGTTGCTCCGAGTTGCTGAGCAAAGGTAGCTCTGCCACTTGTTTGGCTATGTTGGGATATGCAATTGAGCTAACTAATTAATTGCTAATTTTAATGTGTGTTTTACAATTAAATGATATTGAATTTTTATTAAATGGAATATTAATTTTTAAGTTATGAATGCCAAATTTTTGAGATATGACTATATCAAACTTTAATATATGATGTATAAAACTTTAGTAAATGTAATAAAAGTTTGAAGTTTGTTCTCTTTGAAATCGGCAATTATATAAGAAAAACACAAAAACGAAATATGTGTCAGATAAAAAGATTGATTTACAACATGATTCACAAATACAACCCAAGTTACATAACACAACAAAACCAAATCATACATCTGACACTTTCCAAATCCACACAAATGAATTTCATACCACATAGAAATCTAAAAGACACAAACGCAAATATTTTAAGTGGATCTCTTGAGAGCAAATGCAGAGAGGATGACGAGGATCATCAGAAGAGCCCCCGCAATAAAAGAAGCCACCACGGCGCCGCTCGTTCCTTGGCAAAAGTCACCGAACTGCTGGCAAACCGGAAGCCAGTTCGAGCTTGAATTCCCGTTGTGCGCCAAATAAACTATTGCTGCAGAAGCTGATGCCGCCATCATAGTGAGGCCCATCATCGCCTAGACCAAAACAACCATTTGCTGATTAACATAGTGAGAGATATGACATGTGCAAACAAACATCCATACTCATTGTCATTTGAGACCAAAATAAAAATTTCGTTATTGATCTTGTTACCTATGTATACACACAACCACATCTTTATTTTCTCTATATTTATACATTAACGAGTGTCTAGTATAAGCCTAGAGACAACCTTTAGAGAGTAGGGGTAACTTGAGGTTATATATGTGATTAAAGCCCTTGATTTTATTTTTCAGCGTTAGTGTTTTTCCTAAATGAATCCACAATTTTACAAAAACTTTCATCGCTAATTTTTTTTCTTTTCCTTTTGGTCAACTTTGTTTTTTTCACTGTAAATTGTAAATGCTAAAGAACAAAGAAAATGAGCACTGAGTTTGTGTTTGGCGTTTGTATTTATATTTTATTTTCATTTTGTAAAATGTGAGAAAGTGGCTTTTGTTCTCTCAGCAATCTAGCACATAGAAAATGTTACCGTGTCACATAAGATAAGGAAGAGCCTAGGTGGCACCGCGAGAGGCCGGAGGATACAGACAATGGAAAAAGGCAATGAGAGGGTTAGGTAGCCGCCCACGATTGAGTTTACTACCACAAAAGCTCTGAACAAAAAACAAACAATAAATGATTCCGGAATACTCCATGCTTATATTTAAAACTAAATGCTAGAAAATATTTCGATAGTTGGTTATGAAATTCTTGGTATAATAGTAAGCGTTAACATTTAGACTTTGGAGAGTAACTTACGAAAACGTTGGTAGATCGGTATAGTCAGCCTGGAACTGCAAGAACTGAGTGAAGAAAGGAAGAGTCTCTTCCGTGGTGGCCATCTTTGCTGCAGCAGCCATGGCCGTGATGGCTGCAATGAGTCTAAGAACAAAATCGAAAATCGCTACGCCTCTTTTCCACCCGGCCATGCTCACCTTTTCTTGCTTATGTTTGTCCATGATTCGACTGTAGTTCATAGGAGGAGCAAACACATGAGCTTTGCCTTTGCCTTTGTCCAGCTTTGGCTTTTGAACAATGGGTTCTTCTTCTTCTCTTCTGCTCCCTGCCTTTTCGATATCCATAGGAGATAATTGAGAAATAGAAGAAGGCTAGCTAGAAACTAGGTAGTCCCTTGGAAGTTGAATATGAATAAAGATTCAAAGAAGGAGCTAAATATGATGATACTGATGTTTGATGAATCCTACGTCTTACATTGTAAGATATATATGCATGTATGTAATTGAGTTGTTGAAGTGGATGGAATGGGTTTGGGTGTGAATATTCTTTCTTTTAGGTTTCATGAGAAATTAATTCATAATCGAACATTCAAGATAATTGTTTAGTACGATATAGAAGACGCGCGACTTGCTCCATTTCGACGGATTTAATATCATTAGTTTTAGTTTCCACTTTTCTCTACCTACGTATAAGTGTTTCTAAGTCAGCAACCATGTACCTTTAAGTTATAACCAAACTAGAGCATTATACAATACACAAAGACGTTCTTCTAAAGAATCAATACTTTTTGACCAGTGACTCTGAATGGGGCATATACTATACTCTTTTTTATTTTATTTTTTTGTAGGATTAGGTCACGTTGAATTATTTGCAAACTTTGCTTTAGGTTGCACTTATTAGGTAATGTAGAATACTACTAAATAATTTTGTCTTAATTTTTTTTTTTTCCAACAACATGTAATATCCAAGTTTGATCGGGGCGGTGATCGTAATATAGTGACACAACGACAGAATTCATATAATCACTATTATATCTTGATTTATTCTTTTATTGTGAAGATATTAGATATTGCTAACTCATTTGCAGAAGATGGTAGAGAACTTTAGACTGATCATTACAAGAACCTGTATTACATACTCACTAAGCTGGTTCAAAAAGCTAGGCTCGTGAACCAGACAACTCGGAATTAGTGAGTTTATATGAAAAAAGAAAAAAAAAATCTCCTGCTGGAACTCTTCTCACGAGGCACTCGGTTTGAACATTCAAACTACGTGAACTAGGAAAAATAGAAGAAGACACTCAAGTAATCCACCGAATGTTTCCCCCATTCACAATAATAAGTCCAATGCCAAAAGATTATCTGCTCTTTACCATGATAAATCAGTTTAGAAGTGAGGGGTCAAGCCTTGCTCTGCTTCTTTAAGGTTTGAGGGAACAAAAATCAAATGAGTGTTCTAAGAACTTAAAGTATTTCATTTTGGTTAGAGTATTCAGTTTGAAACAAGAAAACTAAGAGTTTGTACATAAGCACATGAGAC
>CACVBM020000722.1:0-10921 GCA_902728155.2 Microthlaspi erraticum
TAAGGAGTCCGAAATGTACCTCTGTGACTCCACATTGTGGAAACTCACTTGTAGTGTATAAGATGAACTAGATGGACCCATACTTATCCAAACATGGATTAATAGGTTCTACACATGACTATGAGGACAAACATGAGTGAAACGGTCTCAATCCAAGGGAGGAACATCAAATGGACCTAATTTGGGAACCGGAAGAGGTAAGGAGTCCGAAATGTACCTCTGTGACTCCACATTGTGGAAACTCACTTGTAGTGTATAAGATGAACTAGATGGACCCATACTTATCCAAACATGGATTAATAGGTTCTACACATGACTATGAGGACAAACATGAGTGAAACGGTCTCAATCCAAGGGAGGAACATCAAATGGACCTAATTTGGGAACCGGAAGAGGTAAGGAGTCCGAAATGTACCTCTGTGACTCCACATTGTGGAAACTCACTTGTAGTGTATAAGATGAACTAGATGGACCCATACTTATCCAAACATGGATTAATAGGTTCTACACATGACTATGAGGACAAACATGAGTGAAACGGTCTCAATCCAAGGGAGGAACATCAAATGGACCTAATTTGGGAACCGGAAGAGGTAAGGAGTCCGAAATGTACCTCTGTGACTCCACATTGTGGAAACTCACTTGTAGTGTATAAGATGAACTAGATGGACCCATACTTATCCAAACATGGATTAATAGGTTCTACACATGACTATGAGGACAAACATGAGTGAAACGGTCTCAATCCAAGGGAGGAACATCAAATGGACCTAATTTGGGAACCGGAAGAGGTAAGGAGTCCGAAATGTACCTCTGTGACTCCACATTGTGGAAACTCACTTGTAGTGTATAAGATGAACTAGATGGACCCATACTTATCCAAACATGGATTAATAGGTTCTACACATGACTATGAGGACAAACATGAGTGAAACGGTCTCAATCCAAGGGAGGAACATCAAATGGACCTAATTTGGGAACCGGAAGAGGTAAGGAGTCCGAAATGTACCTCTGTGACTCCACATTGTGGAAACTCACTTGTAGTGTATAAGATGAACTAGATGGACCCATACTTATCCAAACATGGATTAATAGGTTCTACACATGACTATGAGGACAAACATGAGTGAAACGGTCTCAATCCAAGGGAGGAACATCAAATGGACCTAATTTGGGAACCGGAAGAGGTAAGGAGTCCGAAATGTACCTCTGTGACTCCACATTGTGGAAACTCACTTGTAGTGTATAAGATGAACTAGATGGACCCATACTTACCAAACATGGATTAATAGGTTCTACACATGACTATGAGGACAAACATGAGTGAAACGGTCTCAATCCAAGGGAGGAACATCAAATGGACCTAATTTGGGAACCGGAAGAGGTAAGGAGTCCGAAATGTACCTCTGTGACTCCACATTGTGGAAACTCACTTGTAGTGTATAAGATGAACTAGATGGACCCATACTTATCCAAACATGGATTAATAGGTTCTACACATGACTATGAGGACAAACATGAGTGAAACGGTCTCAATCCAAGGGAGGAACATCAAATGGACCTAATTTGGGAACCGGAAGAGGTAAGGAGTCCGAAATGTACCTCTGTGACTCCACATTGTGGAAACTCACTTGTAGTGTATAAGATGAACTAGATGGACCCATACTTACCAAACATGGATTAATAGGTTCTACACATGACTATGAGGACAAACATGAGTGAAACGGTCTCAATCCAAGGGAGGAACATCAAATGGACCTAATTTGGGAACCGGAAGAGGTAAGGAGTCCGAAATGTACCTCTGTGACTCCACATTGTGGAAACTCACTTGTAGTGTATAAGATGAACTAGATGGACCCATACTTACCAAACATGGATTAATAGGTTCTACACATGACTATGAGGACAAACATGAGTGAAACGGTCTCAATCCAAGGGAGGAACATCAAATGGACCTAATTTGGGAACCGGAAGAGGTAAGGAGTCCGAAATGTACCTCTGTGACTCCACATTGTGGAAACTCACTTGTAGTGTATAAGATGAACTAGATGGACCCATACTTATCCAAACATGGATTAATAGGTTCTACACATGACTATGAGGACAAACATGAGTGAAACGGTCTCAATCCAAGGGAGGAACATCAAATGGACCTAATTTGGGAACCGGAAGAGGTAAGGAGTCCGAAATGTACCTCTGTGACTCCACATTGTGGAAACTCACTTGTAGTGTATAAGATGAACTAGATGGACCCATACTTACCAAACATGGATTAATAGGTTCTACACATGACTATGAGGACAAACATGAGTGAAACGGTCTCAATCCAAGGGAGGAACATCAAATGGACCTAATTTGGGAACCGGAAGAGGTAAGGAGTCCGAAATGTACCTCTGTGACTCCACATTGTGGAAACTCACTTGTAGTGTATAAGATGAACTAGATGGACCCATACTTACCCAAACATGGATTAATAGGTTCTACACATGACTATGAGGACAAACATGAGTGAAACGGTCTCAATCCAAGGGAGGAACATCAAATGGACCTAATTTGGGAACCGGAAGAGGTAAGGAGTCCGAAATGTACCTCTGTGACTCCACATTGTGGAAACTCACTTGTAGTGTATAAGATGAACTAGATGGACCCATACTTACCAAACATGGATTAATAGGTTCTACACATGACTATGAGGACAAACATGAGTGAAACGGTCTCAATCCAAGGGAGGAACATCAAATGGACCTAATTTGGGAACCGGAAGAGGTAAGGAGTCCGAAATGTACCTCTGTGACTCCACATTGTGGAAACTCACTTGTAGTGTATAAGATGAACTAGATGGACCCATACTTATCCAAACATGGATTAATAGGTTCTACACATGACTATGAGGACAAACATGAGTGAAACGGTCTCAATCCAAGGGAGGAACATCAAATGGACCTAATTTGGGAACCGGAAGAGGTAAGGAGTCCGAAATGTACCTCTGTGACTCCACATTGTGGAAACTCACTTGTAGTGTATAAGATGAACTAGATGGACCCATACTTACCAAACATGGATTAATAGGTTCTACACATGACTATGAGGACAAACATGAGTGAAACGGTCTCAATCCAAGGGAGGAACATCAAATGGACCTAATTTGGGAACCGGAAGAGGTAAGGAGTCCGAAATGTACCTCTGTGACTCCACATTGTGGAAACTCACTTGTAGTGTATAAGATGAACTAGATGGACCCATACTTATCCAAACATGGATTAATAGGTTCTACACATGACTATGAGGACAAACATGAGTGAAACGGTCTCAATCCAAGGGAGGAACATCAAATGGACCTAATTTGGGAACCGGAAGAGGTAAGGAGTCCGAAATGTACCTCTGTGACTCCACATTGTGGAAACTCACTTGTAGTGTATAAGATGAACTAGATGGACCCATACTTATCCAAACATGGATTAATAGGTTCTACACATGACTATGAGGACAAACATGAGTGAAACGGTCTCAATCCAAGGGAGGAACATCAAATGGACCTAATTTGGGAACCGGAAGAGGTAAGGAGTCCGAAATGTACCTCTGTGACTCCACATTGTGGAAACTCACTTGTAGTGTATAAGATGAACTAGATGGACCCATACTTACCAAACATGGATTAATAGGTTCTACACATGACTATGAGGACAAACATGAGTGAAACGGTCTCAATCCAAGGGAGGAACATCAAATGGACCTAATTTGGGAACCGGAAGAGGTAAGGAGTCCGAAATGTACCTCTGTGACTCCACATTGTGGAAACTCACTTGTAGTGTATAAGATGAACTAGATGGACCCATACTTACCAAACATGGATTAATAGGTTCTACACATGACTATGAGGACAAACATGAGTGAAACGGTCTCAATCCAAGGGAGGAACATCAAATGGACCTAATTTGGGAACCGGAAGAGGTAAGGAGTCCGAAATGTACCTCTGTGACTCCACATTGTGGAAACTCACTTGTAGTGTATAAGATGAACTAGATGGACCCATACTTATCCAAACATGGATTAATAGGTTCTACACATGACTATGAGGACAAACATGAGTGAAACGGTCTCAATCCAAGGGAGGAACATCAAATGGACCTAATTTGGGAACCGGAAGAGGTAAGGAGTCCGAAATGTACCTCTGTGACTCCACATTGTGGAAACTCACTTGTAGTGTATAAGATGAACTAGATGGACCCATACTTACCAAACATGGATTAATAGGTTCTACACATGACTATGAGGACAAACATGAGTGAAACGGTCTCAATCCAAGGGAGGAACATCAAATGGACCTAATTTGGGAACCGGAAGAGGTAAGGAGTCCGAAATGTACCTCTGTGACTCCACATTGTGGAAACTCACTTGTAGTGTATAAGATGAACTAGATGGACCCATACTTATCCAAACATGGATTAATAGGTTCTACACATGACTATGAGGACAAACATGAGTGAAACGGTCTCAATCCAAGGGAGGAACATCAAATGGACCTAATTTGGGAACCGGAAGAGGTAAGGAGTCCGAAATGTACCTCTGTGACTCCACATTGTGGAAACTCACTTGTAGTGTATAAGATGAACTAGATGGACCCATACTTATCCAAACATGGATTAATAGGTTCTACACATGACTATGAGGACAAACATGAGTGAAACGGTCTCAATCCAAGGGAGGAACATCAAATGGACCTAATTTGGGAACCGGAAGAGGTAAGGAGTCCGAAATGTACCTCTGTGACTCCACATTGTGGAAACTCACTTGTAGTGTATAAGATGAACTAGATGGACCCATACTTACCAAACATGGATTAATAGGTTCTACACATGACTATGAGGACAAACATGAGTGAAACGGTCTCAATCCAAGGGAGGAACATCAAATGGACCTAATTTGGGAACCGGAAGAGGTAAGGAGTCCGAAATGTACCTCTGTGACTCCACATTGTGGAAACTCACTTGTAGTGTATAAGATGAACTAGATGGACCCATACTTATCCAAACATGGATTAATAGGTTCTACACATGACTATGAGGACAAACATGAGTGAAACGGTCTCAATCCAAGGGAGGAACATCAAATGGACCTAATTTGGGAACCGGAAGAGGTAAGGAGTCCGAAATGTACCTCTGTGACTCCACATTGTGGAAACTCACTTGTAGTGTATAAGATGAACTAGATGGACCCATACTTATCCAAACATGGATTAATAGGTTCTACACATGACTATGAGGACAAACATGAGTGAAACGGTCTCAATCCAAGGGAGGAACATCAAATGGACCTAATTTGGGAACCGGAAGAGGTAAGGAGTCCGAAATGTACCTCTGTGACTCCACATTGTGGAAACTCACTTGTAGTGTATAAGATGAACTAGATGGACCCATACTTATCCAAACATGGATTAATAGGTTCTACACATGACTATGAGGACAAACATGAGTGAAACGGTCTCAATCCAAGGGAGGAACATCAAATGGACCTAATTTGGGAACCGGAAGAGGTAAGGAGTCCGAAATGTACCTCTGTGACTCCACATTGTGGAAACTCACTTGTAGTGTATAAGATGAACTAGATGGACCCATACTTATCCAAACATGGATTAATAGGTTCTACACATGACTATGAGGACAAACATGAGTGAAACGGTCTCAATCCAAGGGAGGAACATCAAATGGACCTAATTTGGGAACCGGAAGAGGTAAGGAGTCCGAAATGTACCTCTGTGACTCCACATTGTGGAAACTCACTTGTAGTGTATAAGATGAACTAGATGGACCCATACTTATCCAAACATGGATTAATAGGTTCTACACATGACTATGAGGACAAACATGAGTGAAACGGTCTCAATCCAAGGGAGGAACATCAAATGGACCTAATTTGGGAACCGGAAGAGGTAAGGAGTCCGAAATGTACCTCTGTGACTCCACATTGTGGAAACTCACTTGTAGTGTATAAGATGAACTAGATGGACCCATACTTATCCAAACATGGATTAATAGGTTCTACACATGACTATGAGGACAAACATGAGTGAAACGGTCTCAATCCAAGGGAGGAACATCAAATGGACCTAATTTGGGAACCGGAAGAGGTAAGGAGTCCGAAATGTACCTCTGTGACTCCACATTGTGGAAACTCACTTGTAGTGTATAAGATGAACTAGATGGACCCATACTTATCCAAACATGGATTAATAGGTTCTACACATGACTATGAGGACAAACATGAGTGAAACGGTCTCAATCCAAGGGAGGAACATCAAATGGACCTAATTTGGGAACCGGAAGAGGTAAGGAGTCCGAAATGTACCTCTGTGACTCCACATTGTGGAAACTCACTTGTAGTGTATAAGATGAACTAGATGGACCCATACTTATCCAAACATGGATTAATAGGTTCTACACATGACTATGAGGACAAACATGAGTGAAACGGTCTCAATCCAAGGGAGGAACATCAAATGGACCTAATTTGGGAACCGGAAGAGGTAAGGAGTCCGAAATGTACCTCTGTGACTCCACATTGTGGAAACTCACTTGTAGTGTATAAGATGAACTAGATGGACCCATACTTATCCAAACATGGATTAATAGGTTCTACACATGACTATGAGGACAAACATGAGTGAAACGGTCTCAATCCAAGGGAGGAACATCAAATGGACCTAATTTGGGAACCGGAAGAGGTAAGGAGTCCGAAATGTACCTCTGTGACTCCACATTGTGGAAACTCACTTGTAGTGTATAAGATGAACTAGATGGACCCATACTTATCCAAACATGGATTAATAGGTTCTACACATGACTATGAGGACAAACATGAGTGAAACGGTCTCAATCCAAGGGAGGAACATCAAATGGACCTAATTTGGGAACCGGAAGAGGTAAGGAGTCCGAAATGTACCTCTGTGACTCCACATTGTGGAAACTCACTTGTAGTGTATAAGATGAACTAGATGGACCCATACTTATCCAAACATGGATTAATAGGTTCTACACATGACTATGAGGACAAACATGAGTGAAACGGTCTCAATCCAAGGGAGGAACATCAAATGGACCTAATTTGGGAACCGGAAGAGGTAAGGAGTCCGAAATGTACCTCTGTGACTCCACATTGTGGAAACTCACTTGTAGTGTATAAGATGAACTAGATGGACCCATACTTACCAAACATGGATTAATAGGTTCTACACATGACTATGAGGACAAACATGAGTGAAACGGTCTCAATCCAAGGGAGGAACATCAAATGGACCTAATTTGGGAACCGGAAGAGGTAAGGAGTCCGAAATGTACCTCTGTGACTCCACATTGTGGAAACTCACTTGTAGTGTATAAGATGAACTAGATGGACCCATACTTACCAAACATGGATTAATAGGTTCTACACATGACTATGAGGACAAACATGAGTGAAACGGTCTCAATCCAAGGGAGGAACATCAAATGGACCTAATTTGGGAACCGGAAGAGGTAAGGAGTCCGAAATGTACCTCTGTGACTCCACATTGTGGAAACTCACTTGTAGTGTATAAGATGAACTAGATGGACCCATACTTATCCAAACATGGATTAATAGGTTCTACACATGACTATGAGGACAAACATGAGTGAAACGGTCTCAATCCAAGGGAGGAACATCAAATGGACCTAATTTGGGAACCGGAAGAGGTAAGGAGTCCGAAATGTACCTCTGTGACTCCACATTGTGGAAACTCACTTGTAGTGTATAAGATGAACTAGATGGACCCATACTTACCAAACATGGATTAATAGGTTCTACACATGACTATGAGGACAAACATGAGTGAAACGGTCTCAATCCAAGGGAGGAACATCAAATGGACCTAATTTGGGAACCGGAAGAGGTAAGGAGTCCGAAATGTACCTCTGTGACTCCACATTGTGGAAACTCACTTGTAGTGTATAAGATGAACTAGATGGACCCATACTTATCCAAACATGGATTAATAGGTTCTACACATGACTATGAGGACAAACATGAGTGAAACGGTCTCAATCCAAGGGAGGAACATCAAATGGACCTAATTTGGGAACCGGAAGAGGTAAGGAGTCCGAAATGTACCTCTGTGACTCCACATTGTGGAAACTCACTTGTAGTGTATAAGATGAACTAGATGGACCCATACTTATCCAAACATGGATTAATAGGTTCTACACATGACTATGAGGACAAACATGAGTGAAACGGTCTCAATCCAAGGGAGGAACATCAAATGGACCTAATTTGGGAACCGGAAGAGGTAAGGAGTCCGAAATGTACCTCTGTGACTCCACATTGTGGAAACTCACTTGTAGTGTATAAGATGAACTAGATGGACCCATACTTACCCAAACATGGATTAATAGGTTCTACACATGACTATGAGGACAAACATGAGTGAAACGGTCTCAATCCAAGGGAGGAACATCAAATGGACCTAATTTGGGAACCGGAAGAGGTAAGGAGTCCGAAATGTACCTCTGTGACTCCACATTGTGGAAACTCACTTGTAGTGTATAAGATGAACTAGATGGACCCATACTTACCCAAACATGGATTAATAGGTTCTACACATGACTATGAGGACAAACATGAGTGAAACGGTCTCAATCCAAGGGAGGAACATCAAATGGACCTAATTTGGGAACCGGAAGAGGTAAGGAGTCCGAAATGTACCTCTGTGACTCCACATTGTGGAAACTCACTTGTAGTGTATAAGATGAACTAGATGGACCCATACTTATCCAAACATGGATTAATAGGTTCTACACATGACTATGAGGACAAACATGAGTGAAACGGTCTCAATCCAAGGGAGGAACATCAAATGGACCTAATTTGGGAACCGGAAGAGGTAAGGAGTCCGAAATGTACCTCTGTGACTCCACATTGTGGAAACTCACTTGTAGTGTATAAGATGAACTAGATGGACCCATACTTATCCAAACATGGATTAATAGGTTCTACACATGACTATGAGGACAAACATGAGTGAAACGGTCTCAATCCAAGGGAGGAACATCAAATGGACCTAATTTGGGAACCGGAAGAGGTAAGGAGTCCGAAATGTACCTCTGTGACTCCACATTGTGGAAACTCACTTGTAGTGTATAAGATGAACTAGATGGACCCATACTTACCCAAACATGGATTAATAGGTTCTACACATGACTATGAGGACAAACATGAGTGAAACGGTCTCAATCCAAGGGAGGAACATCAAATGGACCTAATTTGGGAACCGGAAGAGGTAAGGAGTCCGAAATGTACCTCTGTGACTCCACATTGTGGAAACTCACTTGTAGTGTATAAGATGAACTAGATGGACCCATACTTACCCAAACATGGATTAATAGGTTCTACACATGACTATGAGGACAAACATGAGTGAAACGGTCTCAATCCAAGGGAGGAACATCAAATGGACCTAATTTGGGAACCGGAAGAGGTAAGGAGTCCGAAATGTACCTCTGTGACTCCACATTGTGGAAACTCACTTGTAGTGTATAAGATGAACTAGATGGACCCATACTTATCCAAACATGGATTAATAGGTTCTACACATGACTATGAGGACAAACATGAGTGAAACGGTCTCAATCCAAGGGAGGAACATCAAATGGACCTAATTTGGGAACCGGAAGAGGTAAGGAGTCCGAAATGTACCTCTGTGACTCCACATTGTGGAAACTCACTTGTAGTGTATAAGATGAACTAGATGGACCCATACTTATCCAAACATGGATTAATAGGTTCTACACATGACTATGAGGACAAACATGAGTGAAACGGTCTCAATCCAAGGGAGGAACATCAAATGGACCTAATTTGGGAACCGGAAGAGGTAAGGAGTCCGAAATGTACCTCTGTGACTCCACATTGTGGAAACTCACTTGTAGTGTATAAGATGAACTAGATGGACCCATACTTACCCAAACATGGATTAATAGGTTCTACACATGACTATGAGGACAAACATGAGTGAAACGGTCTCAATCCAAGGGAGGAACATCAAATGGACCTAATTTGGGAACCGGAAGAGGTAAGGAGTCCGAAATGTACCTCTGTGACTCCACATTGTGGAAACTCACTTGTAGTGTATAAGATGAACTAGATGGACCCATACTTATCCAAACATGGATTAATAGGTTCTACACATGACTATGAGGACAAACATGAGTGAAACGGTCTCAATCCAAGGGAGGAACATCAAATGGACCTAATTTGGGAACCGGAAGAGGTAAGGAGTCCGAAATGTACCTCTGTGACTCCACATTGTGGAAACTCACTTGTAGTGTATAAGATGAACTAGATGGACCCATACTTATCCAAACATGGATTAATAGGTTCTACACATGACTATGAGGACAAACATGAGTGAAACGGTCTCAATCCAAGGGAGGAACATCAAATGGACCTAATTTGGGAACCGGAAGAGGTAAGGAGTCCGAAATGTACCTCTGTGACTCCACATTGTGGAAACTCACTTGTAGTGTATAAGATGAACTAGATGGACCCATACTTACCCAAACAAACATGGATTAATAGGTTCTACACATGACTATGAGGACAAACATGAGTGAAACGGTCTCAATCCAAGGGAGGAACATCAAATGGACCTAATTTGGGAACCGGAAGAGGTAAGGAGTCCGAAATGTACCTCTGTGACTCCACATTGTGGAAACTCACTTGTAGTGTATAAGATGAACTAGATGGACCCATACTAACCCAAACATGGATTAATAGGTTCTACACATGACTATGAGGACAAACATGAGTGAAACGGTCTCAATCCAAGGGCATCAAATGGACCTAATTTGGGAACCGGAAGAGGTAAGGAGTCCGAAATGTACATCTGTGACTCCACATTTAAAACTCA
>CACVBM020000723.1:0-10919 GCA_902728155.2 Microthlaspi erraticum
CATGTTTGGGTAAGTATGGGTCTGTCTAGTTCATCATATACACTACAAGTACCAAATGTGTCCATTTGACCTTCCTCTTCCGGTTCCCAAATTTGTCCATTTGATGTTCCTCCCTTGGATTGAGACTTTCATCCTCATAGTCATGTATAGAACCTATTAATCCATGTTTGGGTAAGTATGGGTCCGTCTAGTTCATCATATACACTACAAGTAAGTTCCCACAATGTGGAGGCACAGAGCTACATTTCGGACTCCTTACCTCTTCCGGTTCCCAAATTTGGTCCATTTGATGTTCCTCCCTTGGATTGAGACCGTTTCATCATGTTTCTCCTCATAGTCATGTATAGAACCTATTAATCCATGTTTGGGTAAGTATGGGTCCGTCTAGTTCATCATATACACTACAAGTAAGTTCCCACAATGTGGAGGCACAAGATACATTTCGGACTCCTTACCTCTTCCGGTTCCCAAATTTGGTCCATTTGATGTTCCTCCCTTGGATTGAGACCGTTTCATCATGTTTCTCCTCATAGTCATGTATAGAACCTATTAATCCATGTTTGGGTAAGTATGGGTCCGTCTAGTTCATCATATACACTACAAGTAAGTTCCCACAATGTGGAGGCACAGAGACATTTCGGACTCCTTACCTCTTCCGGTTCCCAAATTTGGTCCATTTGATGTTCCTCCCTTGGATTGAGACCGTTTCATCATGTTTCTCCTCATAGTCATGTATAGAACCTATTAATCCATGTTTGGGTAAGTATGGGTCCGTCTAGTTCATCATATACACTACAAGTAAGTTCCCACAATGTGGAGGCACAAGCTACATTTCGGACTCCTTACCTCTTCCGGTTCCCAAATTTGGTCCATTTGATGTTCCTCCCTTGGATTGAGACCGTTTCATCATGTTTCTCCTCATAGTCATGTATAGAACCTATTAATCCATGTTTGGGTAAGTATGGGTCCGTCTAGTTCATCATATACACTACAAGTAAGTTCCCACAATGTGGAGGCACAAGCTACATTTCGGACTCCTTACCTCTTCCGGTTCCCAAATTTGGTCCATTTGATGTTCCTCCCTTGGATTGAGACCGTTTCATCATGTTTCTCCTCATAGTCATGTATAGAACCTATTAATCCATGTTTGGGTAAGTATGGGTCCGTCTAGTTCATCATATACACTACAAGTAAGTTCCCACAATGTGGAGGCACAGAGCTACATTTCGGACTCCTTACCTCTTCCGGTTCCCAAATTTGGTCCATTTGATGTTCCTCCCTTGGATTGAGACCGTTTCATCATGTTTCTCCTCATAGTCATGTATAGAACCTATTAATCCATGTTTGGGTAAGTATGGGTCCGTCTAGTTCATCATATACACTACAAGTAAGTTCCCACAATGTGGAGGCACAAGCTACATTTCGGACTCCTTACCTCTTCCGGTTCCCAAATTTGGTCCATTTGATGTTCCTCCCTTGGATTGAGACCGTTTCATCATGTTTCTCCTCATAGTCATGTATAGAACCTATTAATCCATGTTTGGGTAAGTATGGGTCCGTCTAGTTCATCATATACACTACAAGTAAGTTCCCACAATGTGGAGGCACAGAGCTACATTTCGGACTCCTTACCTCTTCCGGTTCCCAAATTTGGTCCATTTGATGTTCCTCCCTTGGATTGAGACCGTTTCATCATGTTTCTCCTCATAGTCATGTATAGAACCTATTAATCCATGTTTGGGTAAGTATGGGTCCGTCTAGTTCATCATATACACTACAAGTAAGTTCCCACAATGTGGAGGCACAGATACATTTCGGACTCCTTACCTCTTCCGGTTCCCAAATTTGGTCCATTTGATGTTCCTCCCTTGGATTGAGACCGTTTCATCATGTTTCTCCTCATAGTCATGTATAGAACCTATTAATCCATGTTTGGGTAAGTATGGGTCCGTCTAGTTCATCATATACACTACAAGTAAGTTCCCACAATGTGGAGGCACAAGCTACATTTCGGACTCCTTACCTCTTCCGGTTCCCAAATTTGGTCCATTTGATGTTCCTCCCTTGGATTGAGACCGTTTCATCATGTTTCTCCTCATAGTCATGTATAGAACCTATTAATCCATGTTTGGGTAAGTATGGGTCCGTCTAGTTCATCATATACACTACAAGTAAGTTCCCACAATGTGGAGGCACAAGCTACATTTCGGACTCCTTACCTCTTCCGGTTCCCAAATTTGGTCCATTTGATGTTCCTCCCTTGGATTGAGACCGTTTCATCATGTTTCTCCTCATAGTCATGTATAGAACCTATTAATCCATGTTTGGGTAAGTATGGGTCCGTCTAGTTCATCATATACACTACAAGTAAGTTCCCACAATGTGGAGGCACAGCTACATTTCGGACTCCTTACCTCTTCCGGTTCCCAAATTTGGTCCATTTGATGTTCCTCCCTTGGATTGAGACCGTTTCATCATGTTTCTCCTCATAGTCATGTATAGAACCTATTAATCCATGTTTGGGTAAGTATGGGTCCGTCTAGTTCATCATATACACTACAAGTAAGTTCCCACAATGTGGAGGCACAAGCTACATTTCGGACTCCTTACCTCTTCCGGTTCCCAAATTTGGTCCATTTGATGTTCCTCCCTTGGATTGAGACCGTTTCATCATGTTTCTCCTCATAGTCATGTATAGAACCTATTAATCCATGTTTGGGTAAGTATGGGTCCGTCTAGTTCATCATATACACTACAAGTAAGTTCCCACAATGTGGAGGCACAAGCTACATTTCGGACTCCTTACCTCTTCCGGTTCCCAAATTTGGTCCATTTGATGTTCCTCCCTTGGATTGAGACCGTTTCATCATGTTTCTCCTCATAGTCATGTATAGAACCTATTAATCCATGTTTGGGTAAGTATGGGTCCGTCTAGTTCATCATATACACTACAAGTAAGTTCCCACAATGTGGAGGCACAAGCTACATTTCGGACTCCTTACCTCTTCCGGTTCCCAAATTTGGTCCATTTGATGTTCCTCCCTTGGATTGAGACCGTTTCATCATGTTTCTCCTCATAGTCATGTATAGAACCTATTAATCCATGTTTGGGTAAGTATGGGTCCGTCTAGTTCATCATATACACTACAAGTAAGTTCCCACAATGTGGAGGCACAGAGCTACATTTCGGACTCCTTACCTCTTCCGGTTCCCAAATTTGGTCCATTTGATGTTCCTCCCTTGGATTGAGACCGTTTCATCATGTTTCTCCTCATAGTCATGTATAGAACCTATTAATCCATGTTTGGGTAAGTATGGGTCCGTCTAGTTCATCATATACACTACAAGTAAGTTCCCACAATGTGGAGGCACAAGCTACATTTCGGACTCCTTACCTCTTCCGGTTCCCAAATTTGGTCCATTTGATGTTCCTCCCTTGGATTGAGACCGTTTCATCATGTTTCTCCTCATAGTCATGTATAGAACCTATTAATCCATGTTTGGGTAAGTATGGGTCCGTCTAGTTCATCATATACACTACAAGTAAGTTCCCACAATGTGGAGGCACAAGCTACATTTCGGACTCCTTACCTCTTCCGGTTCCCAAATTTGGTCCATTTGATGTTCCTCCCTTGGATTGAGACCGTTTCATCATGTTTCTCCTAGTCATGTATAGAACCTATTAATCCATGTTTGGGTAAGTATGGGTCCGTCTAGTTCATCATATACACTACAAGTAAGTTCCCACAATGTGGAGGCACAAGATACATTTCGGACTCCTTACCTCTTCCGGTTCCCAAATTTGGTCCATTTGATGTTCCTCCCTTGGATTGAGACCGTTTCATCATGTTTCTCCTCATAGTCATGTATAGAACCTATTAATCCATGTTTGGGTAAGTATGGGTCCGTCTAGTTCATCATATACACTACAAGTAAGTTCCCACAATGTGGAGGCACAAGCTACATTTCGGACTCCTTACCTCTTCCGGTTCCCAAATTTGGTCCATTTGATGTTCCTCCCTTGGATTGAGACCGTTTCATCATGTTTCTCCTCATAGTCATGTATAGAACCTATTAATCCATGTTTGGGTAAGTATGGGTCCGTCTAGTTCATCATATACACTACAAGTAAGTTCCCACAATGTGGAGGCACAAGCTACATTTCGGACTCCTTACCTCTTCCGGTTCCCAAATTTGGTCCATTTGATGTTCCTCCCTTGGATTGAGACCGTTTCATCATGTTTCTCCTCATAGTCATGTATAGAACCTATTAATCCATGTTTGGGTAAGTATGGGTCCGTCTAGTTCATCATATACACTACAAGTAAGTTCCCACAATGTGGAGGCACAAGCTACATTTCGGACTCCTTACCTCTTCCGGTTCCCAAATTTGGTCCATTTGATGTTCCTCCCTTGGATTGAGACCGTTTCATCATGTTTCTCCTCATAGTCATGTATAGAACCTATTAATCCATGTTTGGGTAAGTATGGGTCCGTCTAGTTCATCATATACACTACAAGTAAGTTCCCACAATGTGGAGGCACAAGCTACATTTCGGACTCCTTACCTCTTCCGGTTCCCAAATTTGGTCCATTTGATGTTCCTCCCTTGGATTGAGACCGTTTCATCATGTTTCTCCTCATAGTCATGTATAGAACCTATTAATCCATGTTTGGGTAAGTATGGGTCCGTCTAGTTCATCATATACACTACAAGTAAGTTCCCACAATGTGGAGGCACAGAGCTACATTTCGGACTCCTTACCTCTTCCGGTTCCCAAATTTGGTCCATTTGATGTTCCTCCCTTGGATTGAGACCGTTTCATCATGTTTCTCCTCATAGTCATGTATAGAACCTATTAATCCATGTTTGGGTAAGTATGGGTCCGTCTAGTTCATCATATACACTACAAGTAAGTTCCCACAATGTGGAGGCACAAGCTACATTTCGGACTCCTTACCTCTTCCGGTTCCCAAATTTGGTCCATTTGATGTTCCTCCCTTGGATTGAGACCGTTTCATCATGTTTCTCCTCATAGTCATGTATAGAACCTATTAATCCATGTTTGGGTAAGTATGGGTCCGTCTAGTTCATCATATACACTACAAGTAAGTTCCCACAATGTGGAGGCACAAGCTACATTTCGGACTCCTTACCTCTTCCGGTTCCCAAATTTGGTCCATTTGATGTTCCTCCCTTGGATTGAGACCGTTTCATCATGTTTCTCCTCATAGTCATGTATAGAACCTATTAATCCATGTTTGGGTAAGTATGGGTCCGTCTAGTTCATCATATACACTACAAGTAAGTTCCCACAATGTGGAGGCACAGAGCTACATTTCGGACTCCTTACCTCTTCCGGTTCCCAAATTTGGTCCATTTGATGTTCCTCCCTTGGATTGAGACCGTTTCATCATGTTTCTCCTCATAGTCATGTATAGAACCTATTAATCCATGTTTGGGTAAGTATGGGTCCGTCTAGTTCATCATATACACTACAAGTAAGTTCCCACAATGTGGAGGCACAAGCTACATTTCGGACTCCTTACCTCTTCCGGTTCCCAAATTTGGTCCATTTGATGTTCCTCCCTTGGATTGAGACCGTTTCATCATGTTTCTCCTCATAGTCATGTATAGAACCTATTAATCCATGTTTGGGTAAGTATGGGTCCGTCTAGTTCATCATATACACTACAAGTAAGTTCCCACAATGTGGAGGCACAAGCTACATTTCGGACTCCTTACCTCTTCCGGTTCCCAAATTTGGTCCATTTGATGTTCCTCCCTTGGATTGAGACCGTTTCATCATGTTTCTCCTCATAGTCATGTATAGAACCTATTAATCCATGTTTGGGTAAGTATGGGTCCGTCTAGTTCATCATATACACTACAAGTAAGTTCCCACAATGTGGAGGCACAAGCTACATTTCGGACTCCTTACCTCTTCCGGTTCCCAAATTTGGTCCATTTGATGTTCCTCCCTTGGATTGAGACCGTTTCATCATGTTTCTCCTCATAGTCATGTATAGAACCTATTAATCCATGTTTGGGTAAGTATGGGTCCGTCTAGTTCATCATATACACTACAAGTAAGTTCCCACAATGTGGAGGCACAAGCTACATTTCGGACTCCTTACCTCTTCCGGTTCCCAAATTTGGTCCATTTGATGTTCCTCCCTTGGATTGAGACCGTTTCATCATGTTTCTCCTCATAGTCATGTATAGAACCTATTAATCCATGTTTGGGTAAGTATGGGTCCGTCTAGTTCATCATATACACTACAAGTAAGTTCCCACAATGTGGAGGCACAGAGCTACATTTCGGACTCCTTACCTCTTCCGGTTCCCAAATTTGGTCCATTTGATGTTCCTCCCTTGGATTGAGACCGTTTCATCATGTTTCTCCTCATAGTCATGTATAGAACCTATTAATCCATGTTTGGGTAAGTATGGGTCCGTCTAGTTCATCATATACACTACAAGTAAGTTCCCACAATGTGGAGGCACAAGATACATTTCGGACTCCTTACCTCTTCCGGTTCCCAAATTTGGTCCATTTGATGTTCCTCCCTTGGATTGAGACCGTTTCATCATGTTTCTCCTCATAGTCATGTATAGAACCTATTAATCCATGTTTGGGTAAGTATGGGTCCGTCTAGTTCATCATATACACTACAAGTAAGTTCCCACAATGTGGAGGCACAAGCTACATTTCGGACTCCTTACCTCTTCCGGTTCCCAAATTTGGTCCATTTGATGTTCCTCCCTTGGATTGAGACCGTTTCATCATGTTTCTCCTCATAGTCATGTATAGAACCTATTAATCCATGTTTGGGTAAGTATGGGTCCGTCTAGTTCATCATATACACTACAAGTAAGTTCCCACAATGTGGAGGCACAGAGCTACATTTCGGACTCCTTACCTCTTCCGGTTCCCAAATTTGGTCCATTTGATGTTCCTCCCTTGGATTGAGACCGTTTCATCATGTTTCTCCTCATAGTCATGTATAGAACCTATTAATCCATGTTTGGGTAAGTATGGGTCCGTCTAGTTCATCATATACACTACAAGTAAGTTCCCACAATGTGGAGGCACAGAGCTACATTTCGGACTCCTTACCTCTTCCGGTTCCCAAATTTGGTCCATTTGATGTTCCTCCCTTGGATTGAGACCGTTTCATCATGTTTCTCCTCATAGTCATGTATAGAACCTATTAATCCATGTTTGGGTAAGTATGGGTCCGTCTAGTTCATCATATACACTACAAGTAAGTTCCCACAATGTGGAGGCACAAGATACATTTCGGACTCCTTACCTCTTCCGGTTCCCAAATTTGGTCCATTTGATGTTCCTCCCTTGGATTGAGACCGTTTCATCATGTTTCTCCTCATAGTCATGTATAGAACCTATTAATCCATGTTTGGGTAAGTATGGGTCCGTCTAGTTCATCATATACACTACAAGTAAGTTCCCACAATGTGGAGGCACAAGCTACATTTCGGACTCCTTACCTCTTCCGGTTCCCAAATTTGGTCCATTTGATGTTCCTCCCTTGGATTGAGACCGTTTCATCATGTTTCTCCTCATAGTCATGTATAGAACCTATTAATCCATGTTTGGGTAAGTATGGGTCCGTCTAGTTCATCATATACACTACAAGTAAGTTCCCACAATGTGGAGGCACAAGCTACATTTCGGACTCCTTACCTCTTCCGGTTCCCAAATTTGGTCCATTTGATGTTCCTCCCTTGGATTGAGACCGTTTCATCATGTTTCTCCTCATAGTCATGTATAGAACCTATTAATCCATGTTTGGGTAAGTATGGGTCCGTCTAGTTCATCATATACACTACAAGTAAGTTCCCACAATGTGGAGGCACAAGCTACATTTCGGACTCCTTACCTCTTCCGGTTCCCAAATTTGGTCCATTTGATGTTCCTCCCTTGGATTGAGACCGTTTCATCATGTTTCTCCTCATAGTCATGTATAGAACCTATTAATCCATGTTTGGGTAAGTATGGGTCCGTCTAGTTCATCATATACACTACAAGTAAGTTCCCACAATGTGGAGGCACAGAGCTACATTTCGGACTCCTTACCTCTTCCGGTTCCCAAATTTGGTCCATTTGATGTTCCTCCCTTGGATTGAGACCGTTTCATCATGTTTCTCCTCATAGTCATGTATAGAACCTATTAATCCATGTTTGGGTAAGTATGGGTCCGTCTAGTTCATCATATACACTACAAGTAAGTTCCCACAATGTGGAGGCACAAGCTACATTTCGGACTCCTTACCTCTTCCGGTTCCCAAATTTGGTCCATTTGATGTTCCTCCCTTGGATTGAGACCGTTTCATCATGTTTCTCCTCATAGTCATGTATAGAACCTATTAATCCATGTTTGGGTAAGTATGGGTCCGTCTAGTTCATCATATACACTACAAGTAAGTTCCCACAATGTGGAGGCACAAGCTACATTTCGGACTCCTTACCTCTTCCGGTTCCCAAATTTGGTCCATTTGATGTTCCTCCCTTGGATTGAGACCGTTTCACTCATGTTTCTCCTCATAGTCATGTATAGAACCTATTAATCCATGTTTGGGTAAGTATGGGTCTCTAGTTCATCATATACACTACAAGTAAGTTCCCACAATGTGGAGGCACAGAGCTACATTTCGGACTCCTTACCTCTTCCGGTTCCCAAATTTGGTCCATTTGATGTTCCTCCCTTGGATTGAGACCGTTTCACTCATGTTTCTCCTCATAGTCATGTATAGAACCTATTAATCCATGTTTGGGTAAGTATGGGTCCGTCTAGTTCATCATATACACTACAAGTAAGTTCCCACAATGTGGAGGCACAAGCTACATTTCGGACTCCTTACCTCTTCCGGTTCCCAAATTTGGTCCATTTGATGTTCCTCCCTTGGATTGAGACCGTTTCATCATGTTTCTCCTCATAGTCATGTATAGAACCTATTAATCCATGTTTGGGTAAGTATGGGTCCGTCTAGTTCATCATATACACTACAAGTAAGTTCCCACAATGTGGAGGCACAAGCTACATTTCGGACTCCTTACCTCTTCCGGTTCCCAAATTTGGTCCATTTGATGTTCCTCCCTTGGATTGAGACCGTTTCATCATGTTTCTCCTCATAGTCATGTATAGAACCTATTAATCCATGTTTGGGTAAGTATGGGTCCGTCTAGTTCATCATATACACTACAAGTAAGTTCCCACAATGTGGAGGCACAGAGCTACATTTCGGACTCCTTACCTCTTCCGGTTCCCAAATTTGGTCCATTTGATGTTCCTCCCTTGGATTGAGACCGTTTCATCATGTTTCTCCTCATAGTCATGTATAGAACCTATTAATCCATGTTTGGGTAAGTATGGGTCCGTCTAGTTCATCATATACACTACAAGTAAGTTCCCACAATGTGGAGGCACAAGATACATTTCGGACTCCTTACCTCTTCCGGTTCCCAAATTTGGTCCATTTGATGTTCCTCCCTTGGATTGAGACCGTTTCACTCATGTTTCTCCTCATAGTCATGTATAGAACCTATTAATCCATGTTTGGGTAAGTATGGGTCCGTCTAGTTCATCATATACACTACAAGTAAGTTCCCACAATGTGGAGGCACAGAGATACATTTCGGACTCCTTACCTCTTCCGGTTCCCAAATTTGGTCCATTTGATGTTCCTCCCTTGGATTGAGACCGTTTCATCATGTTTCTCCTCATAGTCATGTATAGAACCTATTAATCCATGTTTGGGTAAGTATGGGTCCGTCTAGTTCATCATATACACTACAAGTAAGTTCCCACAATGTGGAGGCACAAGCTACATTTCGGACTCCTTACCTCTTCCGGTTCCCAAATTTGGTCCATTTGATGTTCCTCCCTTGGATTGAGACCGTTTCACTCATGTTTCTCCTCATAGTCATGTATAGAACCTATTAATCCATGTTTGGGTAAGTATGGGTCCGTCTAGTTCATCATATACACTACAAGTAAGTTCCCACAATGTGGAGGCACAAGCTACATTTCGGACTCCTTACCTCTTCCGGTTCCCAAATTTGGTCCATTTGATGTTCCTCCCTTGGATTGAGACCGTTTCATCATGTTTCTCCTCATAGTCATGTATAGAACCTATTAATCCATGTTTGGGTAAGTATGGGTCCGTCTAGTTCATCATATACACTACAAGTAAGTTCCCACAATGTGGAGGCACAGCTACATTTCGGACTCCTTACCTCTTCCGGTTCCCAAATTTGGTCCATTTGATGTTCCTCCCTTGGATTGAGACCGTTTCATCATGTTTCTCCTCATAGTCATGTATAGAACCTATTAATCCATGTTTGGGTAAGTATGGGTCCGTCTAGTTCATCATATACACTACAAGTAAGTTCCACAATGTGGAGGCACAAGCTACATTTCGGACTCCTTACCTCTTCCGGTTCCCAAATTTGGTCCATTTGATGTTCCTCCCTTGGATTGAGACCGTTTCACTCATGTTTCTCCTCATAGTCATGTATAGAACCTATTAATCCATGTTTGGGTAAGTATGGGTCCGTCTAGTTCATCATATACACTACAAGTAAGTTCCCACAATGTGGAGGCACAGCTACATTTCGGACTCCTTACTCTTCCGGTTCCCAAATTTGGTCCATTTGATGTTCCTCCCTTGGATTGAGACCGTTTCACTCATGTTTCTCCTCATAGTCATGTATAGAACCTATTAATCCATGTTTGGGTAAGTATGGGTCCGTCTAGTTCATCATATACACTACAAGTAAGTTCCCACAATGTGGAGGCACAAAGATACATTTCGGACTCCTTACCTCTTCCGGTTCCCAAATTTGGTCCATTTGATGTTCCTCCCTTGGATTGAGACCGTTTCACTCATGTTT
>CACVBM020000724.1:0-10914 GCA_902728155.2 Microthlaspi erraticum
AAGATGTTCCTCCCTTGGATTGAGACCGTTTCTTGTCCTCATAGTCATGTGTAGAACCTATTAATCCATGTTTGGGTAAGTATGGGTCCATCTAGTTCATCTTATACACTACAAGTGAGTTTCCACAATGTGGAGTCACAGAGGTACATTTCGGACTCCTTACCTCTTCCGGTTCCCAAATTTGGTCCATTTGATGTTCCTCCCTTGGATTGAGACCGTTTCACTCATGTTTGTCCTCATAGTCATGTGTAGAACCTATTAATCCATGTTTGGGTAAGTATGGGTCCATCTAGTTCATCTTATACACTACAAGTGAGTTTCCACAATGTGGAGTCACAGAGGTACATTTCGGACTCCTTACCTCTTCCGGTTCCCAAATTTGGTCCATTTGATGTTCCTCCCTTGGATTGAGACCGTTTCACTCATGTTTGTCCTCATAGTCATGTGTAGAACCTATTAATCCATGTTTGGGTAAGTATGGGTCCATCTAGTTCATCTTATACACTACAAGTGAGTTTCCACAATGTGGAGTCACAGAGGTACATTTCGGACTCCTTACCTCTTCCGGTTCCCAAATTTGGTCCATTTGATGTTCCTCCCTTGGATTGAGACCGTTTCACTCATGTTTGTCCTCATAGTCATGTGTAGAACCTATTAATCCATGTTTGGGTAAGTATGGGTCCATCTAGTTCATCTTATACACTACAAGTGAGTTTCCACAATGTGGAGTCACAGAGGTACATTTCGGACTCCTTACCTCTTCCGGTTCCCAAATTTGGTCCATTTGATGTTCCTCCCTTGGATTGAGACCGTTTCACTCATGTTTGTCCTCATAGTCATGTGTAGAACCTATTAATCCATGTTTGGGTAAGTATGGGTCCATCTAGTTCATCTTATACACTACAAGTGAGTTTCCACAATGTGGAGTCACAGAGGTACATTTCGGACTCCTTACCTCTTCCGGTTCCCAAATTTGGTCCATTTGATGTTCCTCCCTTGGATTGAGACCGTTTCACTCATGTTTGTCCTCATAGTCATGTGTAGAACCTATTAATCCATGTTTGGGTAAGTATGGGTCCATCTAGTTCATCTTATACACTACAAGTGAGTTTCCACAATGTGGAGTCACAGAGGTACATTTCGGACTCCTTACCTCTTCCGGTTCCCAAATTAGGTCCATTTGATGTTCCTCCCTTGGATTGAGACCGTTTCACTCATGTTTGTCCTCATAGTCATGTGTAGAACCTATTAATCCATGTTTGGGTAAGTATGGGTCCATCTAGTTCATCTTATACACTACAAGTGAGTTTCCACAATGTGGAGTCACAGAGGTACATTTCGGACTCCTTACCTCTTCCGGTTCCCAAATTTGGTCCATTTGATGTTCCTCCCTTGGATTGAGACCGTTTCACTCATGTTTGTCCTCATAGTCATGTGTAGAACCTATTAATCCATGTTTGGGTAAGTATGGGTCCATCTAGTTCATCTTATACACTACAAGTGAGTTTCCACAATGTGGAGTCACAGAGGTACATTTCGGACTCCTTACCTCTTCCGGTTCCCAAATTTGGTCCATTTGATGTTCCTCCCTTGGATTGAGACCGTTTCACTCATGTTTGTCCTCATAGTCATGTGTAGAACCTATTAATCCATGTTTGGGTAAGTATGGGTCCATCTAGTTCATCTTATACACTACAAGTGAGTTTCCACAATGTGGAGTCACAGAGGTACATTTCGGACTCCTTACCTCTTCCGGTTCCCAAATTTGGTCCATTTGATGTTCCTCCCTTGGATTGAGACCGTTTCACTCATGTTTGTCCTCATAGTAATGTGGAGAACCTATTAATCCATGTTTGGGTAAGTATGGGTCCATCTAGTTCATCTTATACACTACAAGTGAGTTTCCAAATGTGGAGTCACAGAGGTACATTTCGGACTCCTTACCTCTTCCGGTTCCCAAATTTGGTCCATTTGATGTTCCTCCCTTGGATTGAGACCGTTTCACTCATGTTTGTCCTCATAGTCATGTGTAGAACCTATTAATCCATGTTTGGGTAAGTATGGGTCCATCTAGTTCATCTTATACACTACAAGTGAGTTTCCACAATGTGGAGTCACAGAGGTACATTTCGGACTCCTTACCTCTTCCGGTTCCCAAATTTGGTCCATTTGATGTTCCTCCCTTGGATTGAGACCGTTTCACTCATGTTTGTCCTCATAGTCATGTGTAGAACCTATTAATCCATGTTTGGGTAAGTATGGGTCCATCTAGTTCATCTTATACACTACAAGTGAGTTTCCACAATGTGGAGTCACAGAGGTACATTTCGGACTCCTTACCTCTTCCGGTTCCCAAATTTGGTCCATTTGATGTTCCTCCCTTGGATTGAGACCGTTTCACTCATGTTTGTCCTCATAGTCATGTGTAGAACCTATTAATCCATGTTTGGGTAAGTATGGGTCCATCTAGTTCATCTTATACACTACAAGTGAGTTTCCACAATGTGGAGTCACAGAGGTACATTTCGGACTCCTTACCTCTTCCGGTTCCCAAATTTGGTCCATTTGATGTTCCTCCCTTGGATTGAGACCGTTTCACTCATGTTTGTCCTCATAGTCATGTGGAGAACCTATTAATCCATGTTTGGGTAAGTATGGGTCCATCTAGTTCATCTTATACACTACAAGTGAGTTTCCACAATGTGGAGTCACAGAGGTACATTTCGGACTCCTTACCTCTTCCGGTTCCCAAATTTGGTCCATTTGATGTTCCTCCCTTGGATTGAGACCGTTTCACTCATGTTTGTCCTCATAGTCATGTGTAGAACCTATTAATCCATGTTTGGGTAAGTATGGGTCCATCTAGTTCATCTTATACACTACAAGTGAGTTTCCACAATGTGGAGTCACAGAGGTACATTTCGGACTCCTTACCTCTTCCGGTTCCCAAATTTGGTCCATTTGATGTTCCTCCCTTGGATTGAGACCGTTTCACTCATGTTTGTCCTCATAGTCATGTGGAGAACCTATTAATCCATGTTTGGGTAAGTATGGGTCCATCTAGTTCATCTTATACACTACAAGTGAGTTTCCACAATGTGGAGTCACAGAGGTACATTTCGGACTCCTTACCTCTTCCGGTTCCCAAATTTGGTCCATTTGATGTTCCTCCCTTGGATTGAGACCGTTTCACTCATGTTTGTCCTCATAGTCATGTGGAGTATTAATCCATGTTTGGGTAAGTATGGGTCCATCTAGTTCATCTTATACACTACAAGTGAGTTTCCTCAATGTGGAGTCACAGAGGTACATTTCGGACTCCTTACCTCTTCCGGTTCCCAAATTTGGTCCATTTGATGTTCCTCCCTTGGATTGAGACCGTTTCACTCATGTTTGTCCTCATAGTCATGTGGAGAACCTATTAATCCATGTTTGGGTAAGTATGGGTCCATCTAGTTCATCTTATACACTACAAGTGAGTTTCCACAATGTGGAGTCACAGAGGTACATTTCGGACTCCTTACCTCTTCCGGTTCCCAAATTTGGTCCATTTGATGTTCCTCCCTTGGATTGAGACCGTTTCACTCATGTTTGTCCTCATAGTCATGTGTAGAACCTATTAATCCATGTTTGGGTAAGTATGGGTCCATCTAGTTCATCTTATACACTACAAGTGAGTTTCCTCAATGTGGAGTCACAGAGGTACATTTCGGACTCCTTACCTCTTCCGGTTCCCAAATTTGGTCCATTTGATGTTCCTCCCTTGGATTGAGACCGTTTCACTCATGTTTGTCCTCATAGTAATGTGGAGAACCTATTAATCCATGTTTGGGTAAGTATGGGTCCATCTAGTTCATCTTATACACTACAAGTGAGTTTCCTCAATGTGGAGTCACAGAGGTACATTTCGGACTCCTTACCTCTTCCGGTTCCCAAATTTGGTCCATTTGATGTTCCTCCCTTGGATTGAGACCGTTTCACTCATGTTTGTCCTCATAGTAATGTGGAGAACCTATTAATCCATGTTTGGGTAAGTATGGGTCCATCTAGTTCATCTTATACACTACAAGTGAGTTTCCTCAATGTGGAGTCACAGAGGTACATTTCGGACTCCTTACCTCTTCCGGTTCCCAAATTTGGTCCATTTGATGTTCCTCCCTTGGATTGAGACCGTTTCACTCATGTTTGTCCTCATAGTAATGTGGAGAACCTATTAATCCATGTTTGGGTAAGTATGGGTCCATCTAGTTCATCTTATACACTACAAGTGAGTTTCCACAATGTGGAGTCACAGAGGTACATTTCGGACTCCTTACCTCTTCCGGTTCCCAAATTTGGTCCATTTGATGTTCCTCCCTTGGATTGAGACCGTTTCACTCATGTTTGTCCTCATAGTCATGTGGAGAACCTATTAATCCATGTTTGGGTAAGTATGGGTCCATCTAGTTCATCTTATACACTACAAGTGAGTTTCCACAATGTGGAGTCACAGAGGTACATTTCGGACTCCTTACCTCTTCCGGTTCCCAAATTTGGTCCATTTGATGTTCCTCCCTTGGATTGAGACCGTTTCACTCATGTTTGTCCTCATAGTAATGTGGAGAACCTATTAATCCATGTTTGGGTAAGTATGGGTCCATCTAGTTCATCTTATACACTACAAGTGAGTTTCCACAATGTGGAGTCACAGAGGTACATTTCGGACTCCTTACCTCTTCCGGTTCCCAAATTTGGTCCATTTGATGTTCCTCCCTTGGATTGAGACCGTTTCACTCATGTTTGTCCTCATAGTATGTGGAGAACCTATTAATCCATGTTTGGGTAAGTATGGGTCCATCTAGTTCATCTTATACACTACAAGTGAGTTTCCACAATGTGGAGTCACAGAGGTACATTTCGGACTCCTTACCTCTTCCGGTTCCCAAATTTGGTCCATTTGATGTTCCTCCCTTGGATTGAGACCGTTTCACTCATGTTTGTCCTCATAGTAATGTGTAGAACCTATTAATCCATGTTTGGGTAAGTATGGGTCCATCTAGTTCATCTTATACACTACAAGTGAGTTTCCTCAATGTGGAGTCACAGAGGTACATTTCGGACTCCTTACCTCTTCCGGTTCCCAAATTTGGTCCATTTGATGTTCCTCCCTTGGATTGAGACCGTTTCACTCATGTTTGTCCTCATAGTCATGTGGAGAACCTATTAATCCATGTTTGGGTAAGTATGGGTCCATCTAGTTCATCTTATACACTACAAGTGAGTTTCCACAATGTGGAGTCACAGAGGTACATTTCGGACTCCTTACCTCTTCCGGTTCCCAAATTTGGTCCATTTGATGTTCCTCCCTTGGATTGAGACCGTTTCACTCATGTTTGTCCTCATAGTCATGTGGAGAACCTATTAATCCATGTTTGGGTAAGTATGGGTCCATCTAGTTCATCTTATACACTACAAGTGAGTTTCCACAATGTGGAGTCACAGAGGTACATTTCGGACTCCTTACCTCTTCCGGTTCCCAAATTTGGTCCATTTGATGTTCCTCCCTTGGATTGAGACCGTTTCACTCATGTTTGTCCTCATAGTCATGTGTAGAACCTATTAATCCATGTTTGGGTAAGTATGGGTCCATCTAGTTCATCTTATACACTACAAGTGAGTTTCCACAATGTGGAGTCACAGAGGTACATTTCGGACTCCTTACCTCTTCCGGTTCCCAAATTTGGTCCATTTGATGTTCCTCCCTTGGATTGAGACCGTTTCACTCATGTTTGTCCTCATAGTCATGTGTAGAACCTATTAATCCATGTTTGGGTAAGTATGGGTCCATCTAGTTCATCTTATACACTACAAGTGAGTTTCCACAATGTGGAGTCACAGAGGTACATTTCGGACTCCTTACCTCTTCCGGTTCCCAAATTTGGTCCATTTGATGTTCCTCCCTTGGATTGAGACCGTTTCACTCATGTTTGTCCTCATAGTAATGTGGAGAACCTATTAATCCATGTTTGGGTAAGTATGGGTCCATCTAGTTCATCTTATACACTACAAGTGAGTTTCCACAATGTGGAGTCACAGAGGTACATTTCGGACTCCTTACCTCTTCCGGTTCCCAAATTTGGTCCATTTGATGTTCCTCCCTTGGATTGAGACCGTTTCACTCATGTTTGTCCTCATAGTCATGTGGAGAACCTATTAATCCATGTTTGGGTAAGTATGGGTCCATCTAGTTCATCTTATACACTACAAGTGAGTTTCCACAATGTGGAGTCACAGAGGTACATTTCGGACTCCTTACCTCTTCCGGTTCCCAAATTTGGTCCATTTGATGTTCCTCCCTTGGATTGAGACCGTTTCACTCATGTTTGTCCTCATAGTCATGTGGAGAACCTATTAATCCATGTTTGGGTAAGTATGGGTCCATCTAGTTCATCTTATACACTACAAGTGAGTTTCCACAATGTGGAGTCACAGAGGTACATTTCGGACTCCTTACCTCTTCCGGTTCCCAAATTTGGTCCATTTGATGTTCCTCCCTTGGATTGAGACCGTTTCACTCATGTTTGTCCTCATAGTCATGTGGAGAACCTATTAATCCATGTTTGGGTAAGTATGGGTCCATCTAGTTCATCTTATACACTACAAGTGAGTTTCCTCAATGTGGAGTCACAGAGGTACATTTCGGACTCCTTACCTCTTCCGGTTCCCAAATTTGGTCCATTTGATGTTCCTCCCTTGGATTGAGACCGTTTCACTCATGTTTGTCCTCATAGTCATGTGGAGAACCTATTAATCCATGTTTGGGTAAGTATGGGTCCATCTAGTTCATCTTATACACTACAAGTGAGTTTCCTCAATGTGGAGTCACAGAGGTACATTTCGGACTCCTTACCTCTTCCGGTTCCCAAATTTGGTCCATTTGATGTTCCTCCCTTGGATTGAGACCGTTTCACTCATGTTTGTCCTCATAGTCATGTGTAGAACCTATTAATCCATGTTTGGGTAAGTATGGGTCCATCTAGTTCATCTTATACACTACAAGTGAGTTTCCTCAATGTGGAGTCACAGAGGTACATTTCGGACTCCTTACCTCTTCCGGTTCCCAAATTTGGTCCATTTGATGTTCCTCCCTTGGATTGAGACCGTTTCACTCATGTTTGTCCTCATAGTCATGTGTAGAACCTATTAATCCATGTTTGGGTAAGTATGGGTCCATCTAGTTCATCTTATACACTACAAGTGAGTTTCCACAATGTGGAGTCACAGAGGTACATTTCGGACTCCTTACCTCTTCCGGTTCCCAAATTTGGTCCATTTGATGTTCCTCCCTTGGATTGAGACCGTTTCACTCATGTTTGTCCTCATAGTCATGTGTAGAACCTATTAATCCATGTTTGGGTAAGTATGGGTCCATCTAGTTCATCTTATACACTACAAGTGAGTTTCCACAATGTGGAGTCACAGAGGTACATTTCGGACTCCTTACCTCTTCCGGTTCCCAAATTAGGTCCATTTGATGTTCCTCCCTTGGATTGAGACCGTTTCACTCATGTTTGTCCTCATAGTCATGTGTAGAACCTATTAATCCATGTTTGGGTAAGTATGGGTCCATCTAGTTCATCTTATACACTACAAGTGAGTTTCCACAATGTGGAGTCACAGAGGTACATTTCGGACTCCTTACCTCTTCCGGTTCCCAAATTAGGTCCATTTGATGTTCCTCCCTTGGATTGAGACCGTTTCACTCATGTTTGTCCTCATAGTCATGTGTAGAACCTATTAATCCATGTTTGGGTAAGTATGGGTCCATCTAGTTCATCTTATACACTACAAGTGAGTTTCCACAATGTGGAGTCACAGAGGTACATTTCGGACTCCTTACCTCTTCCGGTTCCCAAATTAGGTCCATTTGATGTTCCTCCCTTGGATTGAGACCGTTTCACTCATGTTTGTCCTCATAGTCATGTGTAGAACCTATTAATCCATGTTTGGGTAAGTATGGGTCCATCTAGTTCATCTTATACACTACAAGTGAGTTTCCACAATGTGGAGTCACAGAGGTACATTTCGGACTCCTTACCTCTTCCGGTTCCCAAATTAGGTCCATTTGATGTTCCTCCCTTGGATTGAGACCGTTTCACTCATGTTTGTCCTCATAGTCATGTGTAGAACCTATTAATCCATGTTTGGTAAGTATGGGTCCATCTAGTTCATCTTATACACTACAAGTGAGTTTCCACAATGTGGAGTCACAGAGGTACATTTCGGACTCCTTACCTCTTCCGGTTCCCAAATTAGGTCCATTTGATGTTCCTCCCTTGGATTGAGACCGTTTCACTCATGTTTGTCCTCATAGTCATGTGTAGAACCTATTAATCCATGTTTGGGTAAGTATGGGTCCATCTAGTTCATCTTATACACTACAAGTGAGTTTCCACAATGTGGAGTCACAGAGGTACATTTCGGACTCCTTACCTCTTCCGGTTCCCAAATTAGGTCCATTTGATGTTCCTCCCTTGGATTGAGACCGTTTCACTCATGTTTGTCCTCATAGTCATGTGTAGAACCTATTAATCCATGTTTGGGTAAGTATGGGTCCATCTAGTTCATCTTATACACTACAAGTGAGTTTCCACAATGTGGAGTCACAGAGGTACATTTCGGACTCCTTACCTCTTCCGGTTCCCAAATTAGGTCCATTTGATGTTCCTCCCTTGGATTGAGACCGTTTCACTCATGTTTGTCCTCATAGTCATGTGTAGAACCTATTAATCCATGTTTGGGTAAGTATGGGTCCATCTAGTTCATCTTATACACTACAAGTGAGTTTCCACAATGTGGAGTCACAGAGGTACATTTCGGACTCCTTACCTCTTCCGGTTCCCAAATTAGGTCCATTTGATGTTCCTCCCTTGGATTGAGACCGTTTCACTCATGTTTGTCCTCATAGTAAGTATTAATCCATGTTTGGATAAGTATGGGTCCATCTAGTTCATCTTATACACTACAAGTGAGTTTCCACAATGTGGAGTCACAGAGGTACATTTCGGACTCCTTACCTCTTCCGGTTCCCAAATTTGGTCCATTTGATGTTCCTCCCTTGGATTGAGACCGTTTCACTCATGTTTGTCCTCATAGTAATGTGGAGAACCTATTAATCCATGTTTGGGTAAGTATGGGTCCATCTAGTTCATCTTATACACTACAAGTGAGTTTCCACAATGTGGAGTCACAGAGGTACATTTCGGACTCCTTACCTCTTCCGGTTCCCAAATTTGGTCCATTTGATGTTCCTCCCTTGGATTGAGACCGTTTCACTCATGTTTGTCCTCATAGTAATGTGGAGAACCTATTAATCCATGTTTGGGTAAGTATGGGTCCATCTAGTTCATCTTATACACTACAAGTGAGTTTCCACAATGTGGAGTCACAGAGGTACATTTCGGACTCCTTACCTCTTCCGGTTCCCAAATTTGGTCCATTTGATGTTCCTCCCTTGGATTGAGACCGTTTCACTCATGTTTGTCCTCATAGTCATGTGGAGAACCTATTAATCCATGTTTGGGTAAGTATGGGTCCATCTAGTTCATCTTATACACTACAAGTGAGTTTCCACAATGTGGAGTCACAGAGGTACATTTCGGACTCCTTACCTCTTCCGGTTCCCAAATTTGGTCCATTTGATGTTCCTCCCTTGGATTGAGACCGTTTCACTCATGTTTGTCCTCATAGTCATGTGGAGAACCTATTAATCCATGTTTGGGTAAGTATGGGTCCATCTAGTTCATCTTATACACTACAAGTGAGTTTCCTCAATGTGGAGTCACAGAGGTACATTTCGGACTCCTTACCTCTTCCGGTTCCCAAATTTGGTCCATTTGATGTTCCTCCCTTGGATTGAGACCGTTTCACTCATGTTTGTCCTCATAGTCATGTAGAACCTATTAATCCATGTTTGGGTAAGTATGGGTCCATCTAGTTCATCTTATACACTACAAGTGAGTTTCCACAATGTGGAGTCACAGAGGTACATTTCGGACTCCTTACCTCTTCCGGTTCCCAAATTTGGTCCATTTGATGTTCCTCCCTTGGATTGAGACCGTTTCACTCATGTTTGTCCTCATAGTAATGTGGAGAACCTATTAATCCATGTTTGGGTAAGTATGGGTCCATCTAGTTCATCTTATACACTACAAGTGAGTTTCCACAATGTGGAGTCACAGAGGTACATTTCGGACTCCTTACCTCTTCCGGTTCCCAAATTTGGTCCATTTGATGTTCCTCCCTTGGATTGAGACCGTTTCACTCATGTTTGTCCTCATAGTAATGTGGAGAACCTATTAATCCATGTTTGGGTAAGTATGGGTCCATCTAGTTCATCTTATACACTACAAGTGAGTTTCCACAATGTGGAGTCACAGAGGTACATTTCGGACTCCTTACCTCTTCCGGTTCCCAAATTTGGTCCATTTGATGTTCCTCCCTTGGATTGAGACCGTTTCACTCATGTTTGTCCTCATAGTAATGTGGAGAACCTATTAATCCATGTTTGGGTAAGTATGGGTCCATCTAGTTCATCTTATACACTACAAGTGAGTTTCCACAATGTGGAGTCACAGAGGTACATTTCGGACTCCTTACCTCTTCCGGTTCCCAAATTTGGTCCATTTGATGTTCCTCCCTTGGATTGAGACCGTTTCACTCATGTTTGTCCTCATAGTCATGTGGAGAACCTATTAATCCATGTTTGGGTAAGTATGGGTCCATCTAGTTCATCTTATACACTACAAGTGAGTTTCCACAATGTGGAGTCACAGAGGTACATTTCGGACTCCTTACCTCTTCCGGTTCCCAAATTTGGTCCATTTGATGTTCCTCCCTTGGATTGAGACCGTTTCAGTCATGTTTGTCCTCATA
>CACVBM020000725.1:0-10901 GCA_902728155.2 Microthlaspi erraticum
CTCATGTTTGTCCTCATAATAATATAGAGAACCTATTAATCCATGTTTGGGTAAGTATGGGTCCATCTAGTTCATCTTATACACTACAAGTGAGTTTCCTCAATCTGGAGTCACAGAGGTACATTTCGGACTCCTTACCTCTTCCGGTTCCCAAATTTGGTCCATTTGATGTTCCTCCCTTGGATTGAGACCGTTTCACTCATGTTTGTCCTCATAGTCATGTGTAGAACCTATTAATCCATGTTTGGGTAAGTATGGGTCCATCTAGTTCATCTTATACACTACAAGTGAGTTTCCTCAATGTGGAGTCACAGAGGTACATTTCGGACTCCTTACCTCTTCCGGTTCCCAAATTTGGTCCATTTGATGTTCCTCCCTTGGATTGAGACCGTTTCACTCATGTTTGTCCTCATAGTCATGTGGAGAACCTATTAATCCATGTTTGGGTAAGTATGGGTCCATCTAGTTCATCTTATACACTACAAGTGAGTTTCCTCAATGTGGAGTCACAGAGGTACATTTCGGACTCCTTACCTCTTCCGGTTCCCAAATTTGGTCCATTTGATGTTCCTCCCTTGGATTGAGACCGTTTCACTCATGTTTGTCCTCATAGTCATGTGGAAACCTATTAATCCATGTTTGGGTAAGTATGGGTCCATCTAGTTCATCTTATACACTACAAGTGAGTTTCCTCAATCTGGAGTCACAGAGGTACATTTCGGACTCCTTACCTCTTCCGGTTCCCAAATTTGGTCCATTTGATGTTCCTCCCTTGGATTGAGACCGTTTCACTCATGTTTGTCCTCATAGTCATGTAGAACCTATTAATCCATGTTTGGGTAAGTATGGGTCCATCTAGTTCATCTTATACACTACAAGTGAGTTTCCTCAATCTGGAGTCACAGAGGTACATTTCGGACTCCTTACCTCTTCCGGTTCCCAAATTTGGTCCATTTGATGTTCCTCCCTTGGATTGAGACCGTTTCACTCATGTTTGTCCTCATAGTCATGTGGAGAACCTATTAATCCATGTTTGGGTAAGTATGGGTCCATCTAGTTCATCTTATACACTACAAGTGAGTTTCCTCAATCTGGAGTCACAGAGGTACATTTCGGACTCCTTACCTCTTCCGGTTCCCAAATTTGGTCCATTTGATGTTCCTCCCTTGGATTGAGACCGTTTCACTCATGTTTGTCCTCATAGTCATGTGTAGAACCTATTAATCCATGTTTGGGTAAGTATGGGTCCATCTAGTTCATCTTATACACTACAAGTGAGTTTCCTCAATCTGGAGTCACAGAGGTACATTTCGGACTCCTTACCTCTTCCGGTTCCCAAATTTGGTCCATTTGATGTTCCTCCCTTGGATTGAGACCGTTTCACTCATGTTTGTCCTCATAGTCATGTGGAGAACCTATTAATCCATGTTTGGGTAAGTATGGGTCCATCTAGTTCATCTTATACACTACAAGTGAGTTTCCTCAATCTGGAGTCACAGAGGTACATTTCGGACTCCTTACCTCTTCCGGTTCCCAAATTTGGTCCATTTGATGTTCCTCCCTTGGATTGAGACCGTTTCACTCATGTTTGTCCTCATAGTCATGTGGAGAACCTATTAATCCATGTTTGGGTAAGTATGGGTCCATCTAGTTCATCTTATACACTACAAGTGAGTTTCCTCAATCTGGAGTCACAGAGGTACATTTCGGACTCCTTACCTCTTCCGGTTCCCAAATTTGGTCCATTTGATGTTCCTCCCTTGGATTGAGACCGTTTCACTCATGTTTGTCCTCATAGTCATGTGGAGAACCTATTAATCCATGTTTGGGTAAGTATGGGTCCATCTAGTTCATCTTATACACTACAAGTGAGTTTCCTCAATCTGGAGTCACAGAGGTACATTTCGGACTCCTTACCTCTTCCGGTTCCCAAATTTGGTCCATTTGATGTTCCTCCCTTGGATTGAGACCGTTTCACTCATGTTTGTCCTCATAGTCATGTGTAGAACCTATTAATCCATGTTTGGGTAAGTATGGGTCCATCTAGTTCATCTTATACACTACAAGTGAGTTTCCTCAATCTGGAGTCACAGAGGTACATTTCGGACTCCTTACCTCTTCCGGTTCCCAAATTTGGTCCATTTGATGTTCCTCCCTTGGATTGAGACCGTTTCACTCATGTTTGTCCTCATAGTCATGTGGAGAACCTATTAATCCATGTTTGGGTAAGTATGGGTCCATCTAGTTCATCTTATACACTACAAGTGAGTTTCCTCAATCTGGAGTCACAGAGGTACATTTCGGACTCCTTACCTCTTCCGGTTCCCAAATTTGGTCCATTTGATGTTCCTCCCTTGGATTGAGACCGTTTCACTCATGTTTGTCCTCATAGTCATGTGGAGAACCTATTAATCCATGTTTGGGTAAGTATGGGTCCATCTAGTTCATCTTATACACTACAAGTGAGTTTCCTCAATCTGGAGTCACAGAGGTACATTTCGGACTCCTTACCTCTTCCGGTTCCCAAATTTGGTCCATTTGATGTTCCTCCCTTGGATTGAGACCGTTTCACTCATGTTTGTCCTCATAGTAATGTGGAGAACCTATTAATCCATGTTTGGGTAAGTATGGGTCCATCTAGTTCATCTTATACACTACAAGTGAGTTTCCTCAATCTGGAGTCACAGAGGTACATTTCGGACTCCTTACCTCTTCCGGTTCCCAAATTTGGTCCATTTGATGTTCCTCCCTTGGATTGAGACCGTTTCACTCATGTTTGTCCTCATAGTCATGTGGAGAACCTATTAATCCATGTTTGGGTAAGTATGGGTCCATCTAGTTCATCTTATACACTACAAGTGAGTTTCCTCAATCTGGAGTCACAGAGGTACATTTCGGACTCCTTACCTCTTCCGGTTCCCAAATTTGGTCCATTTGATGTTCCTCCCTTGGATTGAGACCGTTTCACTCATGTTTGTCCTCATAGTCATGTGGAGAACCTATTAATCCATGTTTGGGTAAGTATGGGTCCATCTAGTTCATCTTATACACTACAAGTGAGTTTCCTCAATCTGGAGTCACAGAGGTACATTTCGGACTCCTTACCTCTTCCGGTTCCCAAATTAGGTCCATTTGATGTTCCTCCCTTGGATTGAGACCGTTTCACTCATGTTTGTCCTCATAGTAATGTGGAGAACCTATTAATCCATGTTTGGGTAAGTATGGGTCCATCTAGTTCATCTTATACACTACAAGTGAGTTTCCTCAATCTGGAGTCACAGAGGTACATTTCGGACTCCTTACCTCTTCCGGTTCCCAAATTTGGTCCATTTGATGTTCCTCCCTTGGATTGAGACCGTTTCACTCATGTTTGTCCTCATAGTCATGTGGAGAACCTATTAATCCATGTTTGGGTAAGTATGGGTCCATCTAGTTCATCTTATACACTACAAGTGAGTTTCCTCAATCTGGAGTCACAGAGGTACATTTCGGACTCCTTACCTCTTCCGGTTCCCAAATTTGGTCCATTTGATGTTCCTCCCTTGGATTGAGACCGTTTCACTCATGTTTGTCCTCATAGTCATGTGGAGAACCTATTAATCCATGTTTGGGTAAGTATGGGTCCATCTAGTTCATCTTATACACTACAAGTGAGTTTCCTCAATCTGGAGTCACAGAGGTACATTTCGGACTCCTTACCTCTTCCGGTTCCCAAATTTGGTCCATTTGATGTTCCTCCCTTGGATTGAGACCGTTTCACTCATGTTTGTCCTCATAGTCATGTGGATAGAACCTATTAATCCATGTTTGGGTAAGTATGGGTCCATCTAGTTCATCTTATACACTACAAGTGAGTTTCCTCAATCTGGAGTCACAGAGGTACATTTCGGACTCCTTACCTCTTCCGGTTCCCAAATTTGGTCCATTTGATGTTCCTCCCTTGGATTGAGACCGTTTCACTCATGTTTGTCCTCATAGTCATGTAGAACCTATTAATCCATGTTTGGGTAAGTATGGGTCCATCTAGTTCATCTTATACACTACAAGTGAGTTTCCTCAATCTGGAGTCACAGAGGTACATTTCGGACTCCTTACCTCTTCCGGTTCCCAAATTTGGTCCATTTGATGTTCCTCCCTTGGATTGAGACCGTTTCACTCATGTTTGTCCTCATAGTAATGTGGAGAACCTATTAATCCATGTTTGGGTAAGTATGGGTCCATCTAGTTCATCTTATACACTACAAGTGAGTTTCCTCAATCTGGAGTCACAGAGGTACATTTCGGACTCCTTACCTCTTCCGGTTCCCAAATTTGGTCCATTTGATGTTCCTCCCTTGGATTGAGACCGTTTCACTCATGTTTGTCCTCATAGTATGTGGAGAACCTATTAATCCATGTTTGGGTAAGTATGGGTCCATCTAGTTCATCTTATACACTACAAGTGAGTTTCCTCAATCTGGAGTCACAGAGGTACATTTCGGACTCCTTACCTCTTCCGGTTCCCAAATTTGGTCCATTTGATGTTCCTCCCTTGGATTGAGACCGTTTCACTCATGTTTGTCCTCATAGTAATGTGGAGAACCTATTAATCCATGTTTGGGTAAGTATGGGTCCATCTAGTTCATCTTATACACTACAAGTGAGTTTCCTCAATCTGGAGTCACAGAGGTACATTTCGGACTCCTTACCTCTTCCGGTTCCCAAATTTGGTCCATTTGATGTTCCTCCCTTGGATTGAGACCGTTTCACTCATGTTTGTCCTCATAGTCATGTGGAGAACCTATTAATCCATGTTTGGGTAAGTATGGGTCCATCTAGTTCATCTTATACACTACAAGTGAGTTTCCTCAATCTGGAGTCACAGAGGTACATTTCGGACTCCTTACCTCTTCCGGTTCCCAAATTTGGTCCATTTGATGTTCCTCCCTTGGATTGAGACCGTTTCACTCATGTTTGTCCTCATAGTAATGTGGAGAACCTATTAATCCATGTTTGGGTAAGTATGGGTCCATCTAGTTCATCTTATACACTACAAGTGAGTTTCCTCAATCTGGAGTCACAGAGGTACATTTCGGACTCCTTACCTCTTCCGGTTCCCAAATTTGGTCCATTTGATGTTCCTCCCTTGGATTGAGACCGTTTCACTCATGTTTGTCCTCATAGTCATGTGGATAACCTATTAATCCATGTTTGGGTAAGTATGGGTCCATCTAGTTCATCTTATACACTACAAGTGAGTTTCCTCAATCTGGAGTCACAGAGGTACATTTCGGACTCCTTACCTCTTCCGGTTCCCAAATTTGGTCCATTTGATGTTCCTCCCTTGGATTGAGACCGTTTCACTCATGTTTGTCCTCATAGTAATGTGGAGAACCTATTAATCCATGTTTGGGTAAGTATGGGTCCATCTAGTTCATCTTATACACTACAAGTGAGTTTCCTCAATCTGGAGTCACAGAGGTACATTTCGGACTCCTTACCTCTTCCGGTTCCCAAATTTGGTCCATTTGATGTTCCTCCCTTGGATTGAGACCGTTTCACTCATGTTTGTCCTCATAGTAATGTGGAGAACCTATTAATCCATGTTTGGGTAAGTATGGGTCCATCTAGTTCATCTTATACACTACAAGTGAGTTTCCTCAATCTGGAGTCACAGAGGTACATTTCGGACTCCTTACCTCTTCCGGTTCCCAAATTTGGTCCATTTGATGTTCCTCCCTTGGATTGAGACCGTTTCACTCATGTTTGTCCTCATAGTAATGTGGAGAACCTATTAATCCATGTTTGGGTAAGTATGGGTCCATCTAGTTCATCTTATACACTACAAGTGAGTTTCCTCAATCTGGAGTCACAGAGGTACATTTCGGACTCCTTACCTCTTCCGGTTCCCAAATTTGGTCCATTTGATGTTCCTCCCTTGGATTGAGACCGTTTCACTCATGTTTGTCCTCATAGTATGTGGAGAACCTATTAATCCATGTTTGGGTAAGTATGGGTCCATCTAGTTCATCTTATACACTACAAGTGAGTTTCCTCAATCTGGAGTCACAGAGGTACATTTCGGACTCCTTACCTCTTCCGGTTCCCAAATTTGGTCCATTTGATGTTCCTCCCTTGGATTGAGACCGTTTCACTCATGTTTGTCCTCATAGTAATGTGGAGAACCTATTAATCCATGTTTGGGTAAGTATGGGTCCATCTAGTTCATCTTATACACTACAAGTGAGTTTCCTCAATCTGGAGTCACAGAGGTACATTTCGGACTCCTTACCTCTTCCGGTTCCCAAATTTGGTCCATTTGATGTTCCTCCCTTGGATTGAGACCGTTTCACTCATGTTTGTCCTCATAGTCATGTATAGAACCTATTAATCCATGTTTGGGTAAGTATGGGTCCATCTAGTTCATCTTATACACTACAAGTGAGTTTCCTCAATCTGGAGTCACAGAGGTACATTTCGGACTCCTTACCTCTTCCGGTTCCCAAATTTGGTCCATTTGATGTTCCTCCCTTGGATTGAGACCGTTTCACTCATGTTTGTCCTCATAGTCATGTATAGAACCTATTAATCCATGTTTGGGTAAGTATGGGTCCATCTAGTTCATCTTATACACTACAAGTGAGTTTCCTCAATCTGGAGTCACAGAGGTACATTTCGGACTCCTTACCTCTTCCGGTTCCCAAATTTGGTCCATTTGATGTTCCTCCCTTGGATTGAGACCGTTTCACTCATGTTTGTCCTCATAGTCATGTTAGAACCTATTAATCCATGTTTGGGTAAGTATGGGTCCATCTAGTTCATCTTATACACTACAAGTGAGTTTCCTCAATCTGGAGTCACAGAGGTACATTTCGGACTCCTTACCTCTTCCGGTTCCCAAATTTGGTCCATTTGATGTTCCTCCCTTGGATTGAGACCGTTTCACTCATGTTTGTCCTCATAGTAATGTGGAGAACCTATTAATCCATGTTTGGGTAAGTATGGGTCCATCTAGTTCATCTTATACACTACAAGTGAGTTTCCTCAATCTGGAGTCACAGAGGTACATTTCGGACTCCTTACCTCTTCCGGTTCCCAAATTTGGTCCATTTGATGTTCCTCCCTTGGATTGAGACCGTTTCACTCATGTTTGTCCTCATAGTAATGTGGAGAACCTATTAATCCATGTTTGGGTAAGTATGGGTCCATCTAGTTCATCTTATACACTACAAGTGAGTTTCCTCAATCTGGAGTCACAGAGGTACATTTCGGACTCCTTACCTCTTCCGGTTCCCAAATTTGGTCCATTTGATGTTCCTCCCTTGGATTGAGACCGTTTCACTCATGTTTGTCCTCATAGTAATGTGGATAACCTATTAATCCATGTTTGGGTAAGTATGGGTCCATCTAGTTCATCTTATACACTACAAGTGAGTTTCCTCAATCTGGAGTCACAGAGGTACATTTCGGACTCCTTACCTCTTCCGGTTCCCAAATTTGGTCCATTTGATGTTCCTCCCTTGGATTGAGACCGTTTCACTCATGTTTGTCCTCATAGTCATGTGGATAGAACCTATTAATCCATGTTTGGGTAAGTATGGGTCCATCTAGTTCATCTTATACACTACAAGTGAGTTTCCTCAATCTGGAGTCACAGAGGTACATTTCGGACTCCTTACCTCTTCCGGTTCCCAAATTTGGTCCATTTGATGTTCCTCCCTTGGATTGAGACCGTTTCACTCATGTTTGTCCTCATAGTCATGTGGAGAACCTATTAATCCATGTTTGGGTAAGTATGGGTCCATCTAGTTCATCTTATACACTACAAGTGAGTTTCCTCAATCTGGAGTCACAGAGGTACATTTCGGACTCCTTACCTCTTCCGGTTCCCAAATTTGGTCCATTTGATGTTCCTCCCTTGGATTGAGACCGTTTCACTCATGTTTGTCCTCATAGTATGTGGAGAACCTATTAATCCATGTTTGGGTAAGTATGGGTCCATCTAGTTCATCTTATACACTACAAGTGAGTTTCCTCAATCTGGAGTCACAGAGGTACATTTCGGACTCCTTACCTCTTCCGGTTCCCAAATTTGGTCCATTTGATGTTCCTCCCTTGGATTGAGACCGTTTCACTCATGTTTGTCCTCATAGTATGTGGAGAACCTATTAATCCATGTTTGGGTAAGTATGGGTCCATCTAGTTCATCTTATACACTACAAGTGAGTTTCCTCAATCTGGAGTCACAGAGGTACATTTCGGACTCCTTACCTCTTCCGGTTCCCAAATTTGGTCCATTTGATGTTCCTCCCTTGGATTGAGACCGTTTCACTCATGTTTGTCCTCATAGTAATGTGGAGAACCTATTAATCCATGTTTGGGTAAGTATGGGTCCATCTAGTTCATCTTATACACTACAAGTGAGTTTCCTCAATCTGGAGTCACAGAGGTACATTTCGGACTCCTTACCTCTTCCGGTTCCCAAATTTGGTCCATTTGATGTTCCTCCCTTGGATTGAGACCGTTTCACTCATGTTTGTCCTCATAGTCATGTGGAGAACCTATTAATCCATGTTTGGGTAAGTATGGGTCCATCTAGTTCATCTTATACACTACAAGTGAGTTTCCTCAATCTGGAGTCACAGAGGTACATTTCGGACTCCTTACCTCTTCCGGTTCCCAAATTTGGTCCATTTGATGTTCCTCCCTTGGATTGAGACCGTTTCACTCATGTTTGTCCTCATAGTATGTGGAGAACCTATTAATCCATGTTTGGGTAAGTATGGGTCCATCTAGTTCATCTTATACACTACAAGTGAGTTTCCTCAATCTGGAGTCACAGAGGTACATTTCGGACTCCTTACCTCTTCCGGTTCCCAAATTTGGTCCATTTGATGTTCCTCCCTTGGATTGAGACCGTTTCACTCATGTTTGTCCTCATAGTCATGTGGAGAACCTATTAATCCATGTTTGGGTAAGTATGGGTCCATCTAGTTCATCTTATACACTACAAGTGAGTTTCCTCAATCTGGAGTCACAGAGGTACATTTCGGACTCCTTACCTCTTCCGGTTCCCAAATTTGGTCCATTTGATGTTCCTCCCTTGGATTGAGACCGTTTCACTCATGTTTGTCCTCATAGTAATGTGGAGAACCTATTAATCCATGTTTGGGTAAGTATGGGTCCATCTAGTTCATCTTATACACTACAAGTGAGTTTCCTCAATCTGGAGTCACAGAGGTACATTTCGGACTCCTTACCTCTTCCGGTTCCCAAATTTGGTCCATTTGATGTTCCTCCCTTGGATTGAGACCGTTTCACTCATGTTTGTCCTCATAGTCATGTGGAGAACCTATTAATCCATGTTTGGGTAAGTATGGGTCCATCTAGTTCATCTTATACACTACAAGTGAGTTTCCTCAATCTGGAGTCACAGAGGTACATTTCGGACTCCTTACCTCTTCCGGTTCCCAAATTTGGTCCATTTGATGTTCCTCCCTTGGATTGAGACCGTTTCACTCATGTTTGTCCTCATAGTCATGTGGATAGAACCTATTAATCCATGTTTGGGTAAGTATGGGTCCATCTAGTTCATCTTATACACTACAAGTGAGTTTCCTCAATCTGGAGTCACAGAGGTACATTTCGGACTCCTTACCTCTTCCGGTTCCCAAATTTGGTCCATTTGATGTTCCTCCCTTGGATTGAGACCGTTTCACTCATGTTTGTCCTCATAGTAATGTGGAGAACCTATTAATCCATGTTTGGGTAAGTATGGGTCCATCTAGTTCATCTTATACACTACAAGTGAGTTTCCTCAATCTGGAGTCACAGAGGTACATTTCGGACTCCTTACCTCTTCCGGTTCCCAAATTAGGTCCATTTGATGTTCCTCCCTTGGATTGAGACCGTTTCACTCATGTTTGTCCTCATAGTCATGTATAGAAGCTATTAATCCATGTTTGGGTAACCTATTAATCCATGTTTGGGTAAGTATGGGTCCATCTAGTTCATCTTATACACTACAAGTGAGTTTCCTCAATCTGGAGTCACAGAGGTACATTTCGGACTCCTTACCTCTTCCGGTTCCCAAATTTGGTCCATTTGATGTTCCTCCCTTGGATTGAGACCGTTTCACTCATGTTTGTCCTCATAGTAATGTGGAGAACCTATTAATCCATGTTTGGGTAAGTATGGGTCCATCTAGTTCATCTTATACACTACAAGTGAGTTTCCTCAATCTGGAGTCACAGAGGTACATTTCGGACTCCTTACCTCTTCCGGTTCCCAAATTTGGTCCATTTGATGTTCCTCCCTTGGATTGAGACCGTTTCACTCATGTTTGTCCTCATAGTATGTGGAGAACCTATTAATCCATGTTTGGGTAAGTATGGGTCCATCTAGTTCATCTTATACACTACAAGTGAGTTTCCTCAATCTGGAGTCACAGAGGTACATTTCGGACTCCTTACCTCTTCCGGTTCCCAAATTTGGTCCATTTGATGTTCCTCCCTTGGATTGAGACCGTTTCACTCATGTTTGTCCTCATAGTAATGTGGAGAACCTATTAATCCATGTTTGGGTAAGTATGGGTCCATCTAGTTCATCTTATACACTACAAGTGAGTTTCCTCAATCTGGAGTCACAGAGGTACATTTCGGACTCCTTACCTCTTCCGGTTCCCAAATTTGGTCCATTTGATGTTCCTCCCTTGGATTGAGACCGTTTCACTCATGTTTGTCCTCATAGTAATGTGGAGAACCTATTAATCCATGTTTGGGTAAGTATGGGTCCATCTAGTTCATCTTATACACTACAAGTGAGTTTCCTCAATCTGGAGTCACAGAGGTACATTTCGGACTCCTTACCTCTTCCGGTTCCCAAATTTGGTCCATTTGATGTTCCTCCCTTGGATTGAGACC
>CACVBM020000726.1:0-10894 GCA_902728155.2 Microthlaspi erraticum
ATAATAAACGAGACGGACCCATACTTACCCAAACATGGATTAATAGGTTCTATACATGACTATGAGGAGAAACATGAGTGAAACGGTCTCAATCCAAGGGAGGAACATCAAATGGACCAAATTTGGGAACCGGAAGAGGTAAGGAGTCCGAAATGTAGCTTTGTGCCTCCAAATGGTGGGAACTTACTTTTAGTGTATATGATGAACGAGACGGACCCATACTTACCCAAACATGGATTAATAGGTTCTATACATGACTATGAGGAGAAACATGAGTGAAACGGTCTCAATCCAAGGGAGGAACATCAAATGGACCAAATTTGGGAACCGGAAGAGGTAAGGAGTCCGAAATGTAGCTTTGTGCCTCCAAATGGTGGGAACTTACTTTTAGTGTATATGATGAACGAGACGGACCCATACTTACCCAAACATGGATTAATAGGTTCTATACATGACTATGAGGAGAAACATGAGTGAAACGGTCTCAATCCAAGGGAGGAACATCAAATGGACCAAATTTGGGAACCGGAAGAGGTAAGGAGTCCGAAATGTAGCTTTGTGCCTCCAAATGGTGGGAACTTACTTTTAGTGTATATGATGAACGAGACGGACCCATACTTACCCAAACATGGATTAATAGGTTCTATACATGACTATGAGGAGAAACATGAGTGAAACGGTCTCAATCCAAGGGAGGAACATCAAATGGACCAAATTTGGGAACCGGAAGAGGTAAGGAGTCCGAAATGTAGCTTTGTGCCTCCAAATGGTGGGAACTTACTTTTAGTGTATATGATGAACGAGACGGACCCATACTTACCCAAACATGGATTAATAGGTTCTATACATGACTATGAGGAGAAACATGAGTGAAACGGTCTCAATCCAAGGGAGGAACATCAAATGGACCAAATTTGGGAACCGGAAGAGGTAAGGAGTCCGAAATGTAGCTTTGTGCCTCCAAATGGTGGGAACTTACTTTTAGTGTATATGATGAACGAGACGGACCCATACTTACCCAAACATGGATTAATAGGTTCTATACATGACTATGAGGAGAAACATGAGTGAAACGGTCTCAATCCAAGGGAGGAACATCAAATGGACCAAATTTGGGAACCGGAAGAGGTAAGGAGTCCGAAATGTAGCTTTGTGCCTCCAAATGGTGGGAACTTACTTTTAGTGTATATGATGAACGAGACGGACCCATACTTACCCAAACATGGATTAATAGGTTCTATACATGACTATGAGGAGAAACATGAGTGAAACGGTCTCAATCCAAGGGAGGAACATCAAATGGACCAAATTTGGGAACCGGAAGAGGTAAGGAGTCCGAAATGTAGCTTTGTGCCTCCAAATGGTGGGAACTTACTTTTAGTGTATATGATGAACGAGACGGACCCATACTTACCCAAACATGGATTAATAGGTTCTATACATGACTATGAGGAGAAACATGAGTGAAACGGTCTCAATCCAAGGGAGGAACATCAAATGGACCAAATTTGGGAACCGGAAGAGGTAAGGAGTCCGAAATGTAGCTTTGTGCCTCCAAATGGTGGGAACTTACTTTTAGTGTATATGATGAACGAGACGGACCCATACTTACCCAAACATGGATTAATAGGTTCTATACATGACTATGAGGAGAAACATGAGTGAAACGGTCTCAATCCAAGGGAGGAACATCAAATGGACCAAATTTGGGAACCGGAAGAGGTAAGGAGTCCGAAATGTAGCTTTGTGCCTCCAAATGGTGGGAACTTACTTTTAGTGTATATGATGAACGAGACGGACCCATACTTACCCAAACATGGATTAATAGGTTCTATACATGACTATGAGGAGAAACATGAGTGAAACGGTCTCAATCCAAGGGAGGAACATCAAATGGACCAAATTTGGGAACCGGAAGAGGTAAGGAGTCCGAAATGTAGCTTTGTGCCTCCAAATGGTGGGAACTTACTTTTAGTGTATATGATGAACGAGACGGACCCATACTTACCCAAACATGGATTAATAGGTTCTATACATGACTATGAGGAGAAACATGAGTGAAACGGTCTCAATCCAAGGGAGGAACATCAAATGGACCAAATTTGGGAACCGGAAGAGGTAAGGAGTCCGAAATGTAGCTTTGTGCCTCCAAATGGTGGGAACTTACTTTTAGTGTATATGATGAACGAGACGGACCCATACTTACCCAAACATGGATTAATAGGTTCTATACATGACTATGAGGAGAAACATGAGTGAAACGGTCTCAATCCAAGGGAGGAACATCAAATGGACCAAATTTGGGAACCGGAAGAGGTAAGGAGTCCGAAATGTAGCTTTGTGCCTCCAAATGGTGGGAACTTACTTTTAGTGTATATGATGAACGAGACGGACCCATACTTACCCAAACATGGATTAATAGGTTCTATACATGACTATGAGGAGAAACATGAGTGAAACGGTCTCAATCCAAGGGAGGAACATCAAATGGACCAAATTTGGGAACCGGAAGAGGTAAGGAGTCCGAAATGTAGCTTTGTGCCTCCAAATGGTGGGAACTTACTTTTAGTGTATATGATGAACGAGACGGACCCATACTTACCCAAACATGGATTAATAGGTTCTATACATGACTATGAGGAGAAACATGAGTGAAACGGTCTCAATCCAAGGGAGGAACATCAAATGGACCAAATTTGGGAACCGGAAGAGGTAAGGAGTCCGAAATGTAGCTTTGTGCCTCCAAATGGTGGGAACTTACTTTTAGTGTATATGATGAACGAGACGGACCCATACTTACCCAAACATGGATTAATAGGTTCTATACATGACTATGAGGAGAAACATGAGTGAAACGGTCTCAATCCAAGGGAGGAACATCAAATGGACCAAATTTGGGAACCGGAAGAGGTAAGGAGTCCGAAATGTAGCTTTGTGCCTCCAAATGGTGGGAACTTACTTTTAGTGTATATGATGAACGAGACGGACCCATACTTACCCAAACATGGATTAATAGGTTCTATACATGACTATGAGGAGAAACATGAGTGAAACGGTCTCAATCCAAGGGAGGAACATCAAATGGACCAAATTTGGGAACCGGAAGAGGTAAGGAGTCCGAAATGTAGCTTTGTGCCTCCAAATGGTGGGAACTTACTTTTAGTGTATATGATGAACGAGACGGACCCATACTTACCCAAACATGGATTAATAGGTTCTATACATGACTATGAGGAGAAACATGAGTGAAACGGTCTCAATCCAAGGGAGGAACATCAAATGGACCAAATTTGGGAACCGGAAGAGGTAAGGAGTCCGAAATGTAGCTTTGTGCCTCCAAATGGTGGGAACTTACTTTTAGTGTATATGATGAACGAGACGGACCCATACTTACCCAAACATGGATTAATAGGTTCTATACATGACTATGAGGAGAAACATGAGTGAAACGGTCTCAATCCAAGGGAGGAACATCAAATGGACCAAATTTGGGAACCGGAAGAGGTAAGGAGTCCGAAATGTAGCTTTGTGCCTCCAAATGGTGGGAACTTACTTTTAGTGTATATGATGAACGAGACGGACCCATACTTACCCAAACATGGATTAATAGGTTCTATACATGACTATGAGGAGAAACATGAGTGAAACGGTCTCAATCCAAGGGAGGAACATCAAATGGACCAAATTTGGGAACCGGAAGAGGTAAGGAGTCCGAAATGTAGCTTTGTGCCTCCAAATGGTGGGAACTTACTTTTAGTGTATATGATGAACGAGACGGACCCATACTTACCCAAACATGGATTAATAGGTTCTATACATGACTATGAGGAGAAACATGAGTGAAACGGTCTCAATCCAAGGGAGGAACATCAAATGGACCAAATTTGGGAACCGGAAGAGGTAAGGAGTCCGAAATGTAGCTTTGTGCCTCCAAATGGTGGGAACTTACTTTTAGTGTATATGATGAACGAGACGGACCCATACTTACCCAAACATGGATTAATAGGTTCTATACATGACTATGAGGAGAAACATGAGTGAAACGGTCTCAATCCAAGGGAGGAACATCAAATGGACCAAATTTGGGAACCGGAAGAGGTAAGGAGTCCGAAATGTAGCTTTGTGCCTCCAAATGGTGGGAACTTACTTTTAGTGTATATGATGAACGAGACGGACCCATACTTACCCAAACATGGATTAATAGGTTCTATACATGACTATGAGGAGAAACATGAGTGAAACGGTCTCAATCCAAGGGAGGAACATCAAATGGACCAAATTTGGGAACCGGAAGAGGTAAGGAGTCCGAAATGTAGCTTTGTGCCTCCAAATGGTGGGAACTTACTTTTAGTGTATATGATGAACGAGACGGACCCATACTTACCCAAACATGGATTAATAGGTTCTATACATGACTATGAGGAGAAACATGAGTGAAACGGTCTCAATCCAAGGGAGGAACATCAAATGGACCAAATTTGGGAACCGGAAGAGGTAAGGAGTCCGAAATGTAGCTTTGTGCCTCCAAATGGTGGGAACTTACTTTTAGTGTATATGATGAACGAGACGGACCCATACTTACCCAAACATGGATTAATAGGTTCTATACATGACTATGAGGAGAAACATGAGTGAAACGGTCTCAATCCAAGGGAGGAACATCAAATGGACCAAATTTGGGAACCGGAAGAGGTAAGGAGTCCGAAATGTAGCTTTGTGCCTCCAAATGGTGGGAACTTACTTTTAGTGTATATGATGAACGAGACGGACCCATACTTACCCAAACATGGATTAATAGGTTCTATACATGACTATGAGGAGAAACATGAGTGAAACGGTCTCAATCCAAGGGAGGAACATCAAATGGACCAAATTTGGGAACCGGAAGAGGTAAGGAGTCCGAAATGTAGCTTTGTGCCTCCAAATGGTGGGAACTTACTTTTAGTGTATATGATGAACGAGACGGACCCATACTTACCCAAACATGGATTAATAGGTTCTATACATGACTATGAGGAGAAACATGAGTGAAACGGTCTCAATCCAAGGGAGGAACATCAAATGGACCAAATTTGGGAACCGGAAGAGGTAAGGAGTCCGAAATGTAGCTTTGTGCCTCCAAATGGTGGGAACTTACTTTTAGTGTATATGATGAACGAGACGGACCCATACTTACCCAAACATGGATTAATAGGTTCTATACATGACTATGAGGAGAAACATGAGTGAAACGGTCTCAATCCAAGGGAGGAACATCAAATGGACCAAATTTGGGAACCGGAAGAGGTAAGGAGTCCGAAATGTAGCTTTGTGCCTCCAAATGGTGGGAACTTACTTTTAGTGTATATGATGAACGAGACGGACCCATACTTACCCAAACATGGATTAATAGGTTCTATACATGACTATGAGGAGAAACATGAGTGAAACGGTCTCAATCCAAGGGAGGAACATCAAATGGACCAAATTTGGGAACCGGAAGAGGTAAGGAGTCCGAAATGTAGCTTTGTGCCTCCAAATGGTGGGAACTTACTTTTAGTGTATATGATGAACGAGACGGACCCATACTTACCCAAACATGGATTAATAGGTTCTATACATGACTATGAGGAGAAACATGAGTGAAACGGTCTCAATCCAAGGGAGGAACATCAAATGGACCAAATTTGGGAACCGGAAGAGGTAAGGAGTCCGAAATGTAGCTTTGTGCCTCCAAATGGTGGGAACTTACTTTTAGTGTATATGATGAACGAGACGGACCCATACTTACCCAAACATGGATTAATAGGTTCTATACATGACTATGAGGAGAAACATGAGTGAAACGGTCTCAATCCAAGGGAGGAACATCAAATGGACCAAATTTGGGAACCGGAAGAGGTAAGGAGTCCGAAATGTAGCTTTGTGCCTCCAAATGGTGGGAACTTACTTTTAGTGTATATGATGAACGAGACGGACCCATACTTACCCAAACATGGATTAATAGGTTCTATACATGACTATGAGGAGAAACATGAGTGAAACGGTCTCAATCCAAGGGAGGAACATCAAATGGACCAAATTTGGGAACCGGAAGAGGTAAGGAGTCCGAAATGTAGCTTTGTGCCTCCAAATGGTGGGAACTTACTTTTAGTGTATATGATGAACGAGACGGACCCATACTTACCCAAACATGGATTAATAGGTTCTATACATGACTATGAGGAGAAACATGAGTGAAACGGTCTCAATCCAAGGGAGGAACATCAAATGGACCAAATTTGGGAACCGGAAGAGGTAAGGAGTCCGAAATGTAGCTTTGTGCCTCCAAATGGTGGGAACTTACTTTTAGTGTATATGATGAACGAGACGGACCCATACTTACCCAAACATGGATTAATAGGTTCTATACATGACTATGAGGAGAAACATGAGTGAAACGGTCTCAATCCAAGGGAGGAACATCAAATGGACCAAATTTGGGAACCGGAAGAGGTAAGGAGTCCGAAATGTAGCTTTGTGCCTCCAAATGGTGGGAACTTACTTTTAGTGTATATGATGAACGAGACGGACCCATACTTACCCAAACATGGATTAATAGGTTCTATACATGACTATGAGGAGAAACATGAGTGAAACGGTCTCAATCCAAGGGAGGAACATCAAATGGACCAAATTTGGGAACCGGAAGAGGTAAGGAGTCCGAAATGTAGCTTTGTGCCTCCAAATGGTGGGAACTTACTTTTAGTGTATATGATGAACGAGACGGACCCATACTTACCCAAACATGGATTAATAGGTTCTATACATGACTATGAGGAGAAACATGAGTGAAACGGTCTCAATCCAAGGGAGGAACATCAAATGGACCAAATTTGGGAACCGGAAGAGGTAAGGAGTCCGAAATGTAGCTTTGTGCCTCCAAATGGTGGGAACTTACTTTTAGTGTATATGATGAACGAGACGGACCCATACTTACCCAAACATGGATTAATAGGTTCTATACATGACTATGAGGAGAAACATGAGTGAAACGGTCTCAATCCAAGGGAGGAACATCAAATGGACCAAATTTGGGAACCGGAAGAGGTAAGGAGTCCGAAATGTAGCTTTGTGCCTCCAAATGGTGGGAACTTACTTTTAGTGTATATGATGAACGAGACGGACCCATACTTACCCAAACATGGATTAATAGGTTCTATACATGACTATGAGGAGAAACATGAGTGAAACGGTCTCAATCCAAGGGAGGAACATCAAATGGACCAAATTTGGGAACCGGAAGAGGTAAGGAGTCCGAAATGTAGCTTTGTGCCTCCAAATGGTGGGAACTTACTTTTAGTGTATATGATGAACGAGACGGACCCATACTTACCCAAACATGGATTAATAGGTTCTATACATGACTATGAGGAGAAACATGAGTGAAACGGTCTCAATCCAAGGGAGGAACATCAAATGGACCAAATTTGGGAACCGGAAGAGGTAAGGAGTCCGAAATGTAGCTTTGTGCCTCCAAATGGTGGGAACTTACTTTTAGTGTATATGATGAACGAGACGGACCCATACTTACCCAAACATGGATTAATAGGTTCTATACATGACTATGAGGAGAAACATGAGTGAAACGGTCTCAATCCAAGGGAGGAACATCAAATGGACCAAATTTGGGAACCGGAAGAGGTAAGGAGTCCGAAATGTAGCTTTGTGCCTCCAAATGGTGGGAACTTACTTTTAGTGTATATGATGAACGAGACGGACCCATACTTACCCAAACATGGATTAATAGGTTCTATACATGACTATGAGGAGAAACATGAGTGAAACGGTCTCAATCCAAGGGAGGAACATCAAATGGACCAAATTTGGGAACCGGAAGAGGTAAGGAGTCCGAAATGTAGCTTTGTGCCTCCAAATGGTGGGAACTTACTTTTAGTGTATATGATGAACGAGACGGACCCATACTTACCCAAACATGGATTAATAGGTTCTATACATGACTATGAGGAGAAACATGAGTGAAACGGTCTCAATCCAAGGGAGGAACATCAAATGGACCAAATTTGGGAACCGGAAGAGGTAAGGAGTCCGAAATGTAGCTTTGTGCCTCCAAATGGTGGGAACTTACTTTTAGTGTATATGATGAACGAGACGGACCCATACTTACCCAAACATGGATTAATAGGTTCTATACATGACTATGAGGAGAAACATGAGTGAAACGGTCTCAATCCAAGGGAGGAACATCAAATGGACCAAATTTGGGAACCGGAAGAGGTAAGGAGTCCGAAATGTAGCTTTGTGCCTCCAAATGGTGGGAACTTACTTTTAGTGTATATGATGAACGAGACGGACCCATACTTACCCAAACATGGATTAATAGGTTCTATACATGACTATGAGGAGAAACATGAGTGAAACGGTCTCAATCCAAGGGAGGAACATCAAATGGACCAAATTTGGGAACCGGAAGAGGTAAGGAGTCCGAAATGTAGCTTTGTGCCTCCAAATGGTGGGAACTTACTTTTAGTGTATATGATGAACGAGACGGACCCATACTTACCCAAACATGGATTAATAGGTTCTATACATGACTATGAGGAGAAACATGAGTGAAACGGTCTCAATCCAAGGGAGGAACATCAAATGGACCAAATTTGGGAACCGGAAGAGGTAAGGAGTCCGAAATGTAGCTTTGTGCCTCCAAATGGTGGGAACTTACTTTTAGTGTATATGATGAACGAGACGGACCCATACTTACCCAAACATGGATTAATAGGTTCTATACATGACTATGAGGAGAAACATGAGTGAAACGGTCTCAATCCAAGGGAGGAACATCAAATGGACCAAATTTGGGAACCGGAAGAGGTAAGGAGTCCGAAATGTAGCTTTGTGCCTCCAAATGGTGGGAACTTACTTTTAGTGTATATGATGAACGAGACGGACCCATACTTACCCAAACATGGATTAATAGGTTCTATACATGACTATGAGGAGAAACATGAGTGAAACGGTCTCAATCCAAGGGAGGAACATCAAATGGACCAAATTTGGGAACCGGAAGAGGTAAGGAGTCCGAAATGTAGCTTTGTGCCTCCAAATGGTGGGAACTTACTTTTAGTGTATATGATGAACGAGACGGACCCATACTTACCCAAACATGGATTAATAGGTTCTATACATGACTATGAGGAGAAACATGAGTGAAACGGTCTCAATCCAAGGGAGGAACATCAAATGGACCAAATTTGGGAACCGGAAGAGGTAAGGAGTCCGAAATGTAGCTTTGTGCCTCCAAATGGTGGGAACTTACTTTTAGTGTATATGATGAACGAGACGGACCCATACTTACCCAAACATGGATTAATAGGTTCTATACATGACTATGAGGAGAAACATGAGTGAAACGGTCTCAATCCAAGGGAGGAACATCAAATGGACCAAATTTGGGAACCGGAAGAGGTAAGGAGTCCGAAATGTAGCTTTGTGCCTCCAAATGGTGGGAACTTACTTTTAGTGTATATGATGAACGAGACGGACCCATACTTACCCAAACATGGATTAATAGGTTCTATACATGACTATGAGGAGAAACATGAGTGAAACGGTCTCAATCCAAGGGAGGAACATCAAATGGACCAAATTTGGGAACCGGAAGAGGTAAGGAGTCCGAAATGTAGCTTTGTGCCTCCAAATGGTGGGAACTTACTTTTAGTGTATATGATGAACGAGACGGACCCATACTTACCCAAACATGGATTAATAGGTTCTATACATGACTATGAGGAGAAACATGAGTGAAACGGTCTCAATCCAAGGGAGGAACATCAAATGGACCAAATTTGGGAACCGGAAGAGGTAAGGAGTCCGAAATGTAGCTTTGTGCCTCCAAATGGTGGGAACTTACTTTTAGTGTATATGATGAACGAGACGGACCCATACTTACCCAAACATGGATTAATAGGTTCTATACATGACTATGAGGAGAAACATGAGTGAAACGGTCTCAATCCAAGGGAGGAACATCAAATGGACCAAATTTGGGAACCGGAAGAGGTAAGGAGTCCGAAATGTAGCTTTGTGCCTCCAAATGGTGGGAACTTACTTTTAGTGTATATGATGAACGAGACGGACCCATACTTACCCAAACATGGATTAATAGGTTCTATACATGACTATGAGGAGAAACATGAGTGAAACGGTCTCAATCCAAGGGAGGAACATCAAATGGACCAAATTTGGGAACCGGAAGAGGTAAGGAGTCCGAAATGTAGCTTTGTGCCTCCAAATGGTGGGAACTTACTTTTAGTGTATATGATGAACGAGACGGACCCATACTTACCCAAACATGGATTAATAGGTTCTATACATGACTATGAGGAGAAACATGAGTGAAACGGTCTCAATCCAAGGGAGGAACATCAAATGGACCAAATTTGGGAACCGGAAGAGGTAAGGAGTCCGAAATGTAGCTTTGTCCTCCAAATGGTGGGAACTTACTTTTAGTGTATATGATGAACGAGACGGACCCATACTTACCCAAACATGGATTAATAGGTTCTATACATGACTATGAGGAGAAACATGAGTGAAACGGTCTCAATCCAAGGGAGGAACATCAAATGGACCAAATTTGGGAACCGGAAGAGGTAAGGAGTCCGAAATGTAGCTTTGTGCCTCCAAATGGTGGGAACTTACTTTTAGTGTATATGATGAACGAGACGGACCCATACTTACCCAAACATGGATTAATAGGTTCTATACATGACTATGAGGAGAAACATGAGTGAAACGGTCTCAATCCAAGGGAGGAACATCAAATGGACCAAATTTGGGAACCGGAAGAGGTAAGGAGTCCGAAATGTAGCTTTGTGCCTCCAAATGGTGGGAACTTACTTTTAGTGTATATGAT
>CACVBM020000727.1:0-10882 GCA_902728155.2 Microthlaspi erraticum
ACAAGCTGGGATCAGTGCAAGAAAGCCTTCTTGGCTAAGTTCTTCTCCTCTGTCAGAACTGCAAGCTTCAGAACCAACATCTCAAGCTTTGCACAAAAGCACGGCGAGAGTTTCACAGACGCCTGGGAACGCTTCAAAGGATATCAGTAGAAGTGCCCACACCACGGTTTCTCTCAAGAGTCACTCTTAAGCACTCTATACCGTGGTGTACTGCCTCGCTTCAGGCAGATGCTTGACACAGCAAGCCAAGGAACTTCTTGGCCAGAGACGTCGACGACGGTCTGTTTTTGGTGGAAAACATGGCAATGAGCAATGGTACATACGGCGAAGATCATGACCGCACAAACAGAGGATCCGTCGAAGCAGAGGAAAAGCACAAGAAGGAACTGAAAGTGCTGAACGACAAACTTGACAAACTGCTTATAGTCCAGCAAAAACAGTCGGTACACATGCTGGAGGAACGTGATGACGATCAAGAGGAGGAGTTTACACTGAGGACGTCAACTACATTCATAGCCAGGGTTACTACAAGAACAACCCCAATATGTCCTATCGACGAATGTAGAGAACCCCCAGGACCAAGTCTATCCTCCTCAAGCCAACACGTCTGGTCAAGGAAAGATGTACCCAACTAAACCACGTGATGGGTACAACAAAAATTACCAAGGAGGCTATCAGAAAAACACCTCTGTTCCACCTGGATTCGAAGCCAAGCAAGGTCCACAGGAACCTGGAGTCAAGCAGATGCTTCAGCAACTACTTCAGGGACAGTCTACCGGAAACGTGGATCTCAACAAGCGACTCTCTGAGATTAATGGGAGAATTGACTTCTCGCACCACGACCTTCAGACTAAGATTGAAGCTCTCACAAGTAGAATCCATCAGCTTGAACACAAAGGCGGAACAGCTTCCTCATCCAGAACGCAAGGTCAACTTCCGGGTAAAGCAGAGCAGAATCCCAAGGAATACGTACAAGCAATTACATTGAGAAGTGGACGCGCTTTACCTCCAAGAACAGGACCCGCACCAGTCAATGAGGACATTGAGGAACAAGAGGAGGAGATTTCAGTTGAAACTGAAGCCACGGCACCTGTGATTGAAGAGGAACTACCAGTTCAAGAGAAAGAGAAAGCACCAGAGGAAGTGCAAAAGAAGAAGAAAGCCCCAGCTTTCGTTCCTCCTCCTTACAAACCGCAACTTCCCTTTCCTGTTCGATTCAAGAAACAACAGCTTGAGAAAGCTAGAGCCCTGTTCGATAAGCAAATAAAGGAGATTGATATTACAATGCCCTTCTTGGACGCATGTATGCTTATCCCTCCCTATCAGAAATTCCTCAAGGACGCTGTAACCGAGAGGAGAAAAGAGGTTCAGGGCATGGTCGTTCTTTCTCAGGAATGTAGTGCAATCATCACTAGGAAAGTGGTTGGGAAGAAGTTTGAAGATCCGGGCAGTTTCACTCTTCCTTGTTCTATTGGTCCTCTGGCATTCAACCGAAGCTTGTGTGATCTTGGAGCAGGCGTATCTGTAATGCCACTCACGGTAGCTAAAAGGCTTGGGTTCGAGAAGTATCAAAAGTGCGACGTTTCCTTGGTACTTGCGGATAGATCAGTACGCATCCCAGTGGGTATGCTCGAGGACTTGCCTGTGCGAGTAGGAAACGTGGAGATACCCACTGACTTTGTTATCCTTGAGATGGACGAAGAACCCAAGGATCCGCTGATCTTGGGAAGGCCCTTTTTGGCAACCGCTGGAGCTATCATCGATGTTCAGAGAGGGAAGATTGAGCTAAACTTTGGAGATGACTTCAAGCTCAGCTTCGACATCAAGAGGTCGATGAAGAAACCAACCATTGATGGACAGCTCTTCTGGGTAGAGACTTTGGATCAGTTGGCAGACGAGTATCTAGAGGAGTTAGCCACAGAGGACCAGCTTCAGCTAACCTTGACTGAGAAAGCGGAGGAAAAGAGCTACTTCAACACCGAATCCTTGGAGTATGCTCGACTCTTAGACTCCCACAGAGGGACTGTTCCCAATGACGTGGTTGAGGAAATCATAGGACGCTCCGTGAGAGTTGAGGAAATCCACAAGGTAGAGGCAGAGCACGACCTCGAGCAACCTTCAGACGATGACTGGAGCGAGCTCAAAGCCCCAAAGGTGGACCTCAAGACCTTACCAGATGGGCTAAGGTACGCATTTCTTGGACCAAATTCAACTTATCCCGTAATTGTGAACCAAGAACTTACCCCACCCCAATTAACCTCCCTCCTTAATGAGTTGAGGAAGTTCAGGAGAGCAATTGGTTACTCTTTAGAGGACATCAAAGGCATATCTCCTGAGCTTTGTACTCATCGCATTCACCTTGATAACGAATCTAAGGGATCTATTGAACACCAAAGACGCTTAAATCCCAACCTCAAAGAGGTGGTGAAAAAGGAAATCCTTAAGTTGCTTGACGCCGGCGTGATCTACCCTATCTCGGATAGTACTTGGGTCTCGCCGGTACACTGTGTGCCCAAGAAAGGTGGAATCACAGTAGTCAAGAACGAAAAAGACGAAATGATCCCAACCAGAACCATAACCGGTCACCGAATGTGCATAGATTACCGAAAGCTCAATGCGGCGACTAGGAAGGATCATTTTCCACTGCCTTTCATCGATCAGATGCTTGAGCGGTTGGCAAACCATCCTTTCTATTGCTTCCTTGATGGCTATTCGGGATTCTTTCAAATCCCCATCCACCCTAATGACCAAGAGAAAACGACCTTCACATGTCCCTATGGAACTTTTGCCTATAAACGTATGCCCTTTGGATTGTGTAACGCTCCGGCGACTTTCCAAAGGTGCATGACGTCAATCTTTTCTGATTTATTGAGGACACTGTTGAAGTGTTTATGGATGACTTTCTGTCTATGGCAGTTCCTTTGTGTCTTGTTTGTCCAACTTGTGCAGGGTTCTCAAGCGCTGCGAGGAGACGAACCTAGTGCTCAATTGGGAGAAGTGTCACTTTATGGTCAGGGAAGGGATCGTCTTGGGACACAAGATATCAGAAAAGGGGATAGAGGTTGATCAAGCAAAGATTGAAGTGATGAGTCAGCTTGCTCCACCAAAGACAGTCAAGGACGTGAGAAGTTTCCTTGGGCACGCTGGTTTCTATCGGAGATTTATCAAGGACTTCTCCAAAATAGCTCGTCCTTTGACACGCCTCTTGTGCAAGGAGACTGAGTTCCTGTTTGACGAGGAGTGCCTTAAGGCATTTGAGATGATCAAGACTGCCTTGGTCACGGCCCCGATTGTGCAAGCACCAAACTGGGACTACCCTTTCGAGATCATGTGTGACGCTAGTGACTACGCCGTGGGAGCTGTGCTTGGCCAGAGGATAGACAAAAAGCTCCACGTGATATATTACGCAAGCAGAACCATGGACGATGCCCAAGGACGATACGCAACAACTGAGAAAGAGCTCTTGGCAGTAGTCTTTGCGTTCGAGAAGTTCAGAAGTTATCTCGTGGGTTCAAAGGTGATAGTCTACACTGATCATGCGGCCTTAAGACATCTGTTGGCAAAGAAGGACACCAAGCCAAGGCTCCTGAGATGGATACTTCTTCTCCAGGAATTCGATCTCGAGATTTTGGATAAGAAAGGGGTTGAGAACGGAGTTGCGGATCATCTCTCAAGGATGAGAGTAAATGAACCGCACCTATCGACGATACTCTGCCTGAGGAACAGCTACTCTTGGTGGAAAGTCTGGGAAAAGCGTAGGTTTGGCAGTTCGGTTAGAGCAGTTGAAGGCAGTTGAGGAAAAGGAAGCGCCTTGGTATGCAGATTACGCCAACTACTTGGTGTGTGGAGAGGTCCCGGCCGATCTATCTCCTTACCAGAAGAAGAAGTTCTTCAGGGACATCTCACACTTCTTTTGGGACGAACCATACCTGTTCAAGAGAGGATCGGATGGTCTGTTTAGGAGGTGCATAGCTCAGGAGGAAGTAGAGGAATACTCGAGCATTGTCACGGATCGAGCTACGGAGGTCACTTTGCGACTTTCAAAACAGCTTCCAAAGTTCTTCAAGCCGGATTCTGGTGGCCAAGCCTTTTCAAAGACACTCACGACTTCATTGCAAGGTGTGATAGATGCCAACGAGAAGGGAGCATTTCCAAGCGCAATGAAATGCCACAAAACCCGATACTTGAGGTGGAAGTGTTTGATGTATGGGGCATCGACTTCATGGGCCCTTTCGAGCCACCTTCTCACGGGAATAGATACATCCTTGTGGCGGTTGACTATGTGTCCAAGTGGGTCGAGGCAATCGCTTCCCCAACGAACGATGCCAAGGTTGTGCTCAAGCTATTCAAAAGCATCATCTTCCCGAGATATGGAGTGCCAAGGGTTGTAATAAGCGATGGAGGAAGCCACTTTATCAACAAAGTCTTCGAGAACTTGCTGAAGAAGTATGGAGTCAAGCATAAGGTAGCGACACCATACCATCCTCAGACAAGTGGTCAAGTGGAAGTGTCGAACAAGCAGATAAAGGGGATCCTCAGGACGATTGTGGGAGTCACCAAGAAGGACTGGGCAGTTAAGTTGGACGACGCTCTCTGGGCTTACAGGACCGCCTATAAGACGCCAATAGGAAGGACACCTTTCTCGCTCCTTTACGGGAAATCGTGTCACCTTCCGGTGGAGATTGAGTACAGAGCACTCTGGGCAATCAAACTGCTCAACTTCGACATCAGGTCTGCCCAAGAGAAGAGGGGTTTCGACTTACATGAGTTGGAAGAGATCAGGCTGGACGCATATGAGAGCTCCAAGATTTACAAAGAACGGACTAAGGCATTTCACGACAAGAAAATTGTGCCTAAGGTCTTCAAGGTTGGAGAATATGCGCTGCTTTTCAACTCGAGAGCTAAGTTGTTCCCTGGGAAGCTCAAGTCCAAGTGGTCGGGCCCGTTTGAGATTAAGGACGTCCTTCCTTATGGAGCTGTCACTTTGCTTAACAACAATGGCGAGGAGTTCACGGTGAATGGCCACAAGCTCAAACCGTATTTGGGCCAACGCATTCAAGGAGAAGGAGTCTCAACTCCTCTTCCGGACGCTCCCTTAGCCTAAAAGGTTATGAAAGTCAAGCTATGGGACTCAAAACAAGCTCACTTGGGAGGAAGTCCCATGGTTATCTTTGTATATATTTATTTTTGCTTAATCTTTCTTGTTTTAGCTTTTATAAGTGCTCAGGTGTATAGATGAAGGAAGTGTTCGGTCAGCCTGACGATAAGCTTGAGCAAACTGATCAAGAAGAACGATGCAACGATTTTTGAAAAGACTTAGGTTTTCTCAAAAATCGTTGCCAGGTAAGCCCATCCCTGTTTATAAGGCCCAAATGAAAACAGTTTTTGATCGAGTTTTATCCGGAATTTTGTCTCGGTTTGAAAAGAAAAAAAAAAAAAGAGAAAGAAAGAGAAAAAGGAACGTGGGAGAGAGAAAGTAGTCAATTGGGGAAGTTGTGATTTGACAGCGGTTTTAATCCAAATCCTTCCCGATTTTTCCGCAACCCCATCTCTCTCTACTTTACCTTTTACAAAACCGAGACAAGCCAAACCTCTCTCTTTCATACTTCTCCTTTTTCCCGATTTGTGAAAAGAAAAATCTCCATCTTTCTCTCTACTATTTCGCTCTTTCTTCTTCACTTTCAAACCGTTTTCTGCGCTCAACCGGTAATTTCTCCGACTTTGGCTAGATTTGGTTTTGATTTTCGCTTAGTAGAGGTCGGATTTGTTTCGGGTTAAGGTTGAAAGAGAGATTTTGAGTTTGGATTTTTGAAAACTGTTTTGCATGTCTCTGTTTTTCCGAGATTTGAGTTCACCGCCGGTTTTAATCGACCTTTTTAGTTGAGATCTGTCTAAAGCTTTGATTTTTATCTCGAATCTCAACTTGCTTGATCTGTTTCTTCTCTAAGCCTTGCGAGTGACATTATTTGGCTAGAGAACTTACTCTGTTTGTGAGTTTTTGTTTGTTCCACAGGAACAATGGTGTCCACAACAAGAGGAACTCTCTCGAGAGCCGCGGCGGAGAAGGCGGAAGGAAAGAAACCGGTGACAGAGGAAGGCTCAGGCAGTAGGAAAAGCGGATCCGGGTCATGAAGAGCAAGGACTACGCCGAGATCTTCGACCAGATGTCTTTCGTCGGGACGAGATACCCTGACCTGACGGCTATGGCGGAAGCTGGGATCTCTCAGGATTGCCACTACCTCTTCGAGAGATGCAGCTTGCGAGGCTGATGATGAACCCTCTGCCTGCATACCAGAAGGAAACCATCGAGTTCCTCTCCACTCTCCGAGTTAACTTCTACGAGCCTGACGAGATCGTGCCTGAGGGTCATGGAAGTGGAAGGTTCTCCTTCCGAATCAACAAGAGGAAGTACCGGATGAGTTTCAAGGAGCTGGAGGATGTGTTTCATTTTGAACACAAAGATGGGCGAGAAACAGAGCCTGGAACGCCACAAGGAGAGCTTCAAGCCTTCTGGGCAATGATCGGAGTTGGCGAGTACATGGCTAGCACTGCCAAGAGCACACACATCAGGAACCCCGTGCTCCGATACGTCCACAAGGCCCTCGCTCACACCATCTATGTGAGGCGAGACGTTACTGGTGTCACCGAAAAGGAGCTCTTCTTCCTAAATGAAGGGATGAAGAAGGTGATTCACACGTTGCCGGATGGACTGAGATGGTCGGGGACAGATCAGGGAACAGCGTGGCGACGTATCTTCTCAAGAGCTTCCTCAGCTACAGGGAGTATGCTCTCTCTCTCAACAAAGTGCACAAGGCAAGCAGTGGTCAGCTGAGCTGTGGAGGACTCATAACGCCGATCCTCATGAACTGGGAATCACGCTTGAGAAGCCGGTTGATCCTCAGCGATAAACATCCAGTATCTCCGCAAGAGCACCTTACCTTCGCGGTAACCCATCAGCGGACGCCACAACTATCAGTTCGCCTATAGGCAGTTTGAATACGGGCTGGCGAGTTTCTTCCTCCAACCACCCTTGACCTACATCACGGTCAGGAGAACATAGACTTTGAGCCTCCTATCGAGACCATTCTCGAGCAAGGCCAAGAGGAGGAAGACTACGCTCACCCTGGAGCAGCTGGCGAAGGTGAGAGCTCAGGCGACGTGGAGAACCTCATGGACTACAAAACCGGAGAGTTCCACTTCAAGAACCACGAGATCAAAGGGAGGAAGTCAGCGGCTAACACCGCACTTGAGAGCATCAACACGCTAAAAGCCTGGAACCAGTTCCAGGACAAAGCGATCAAGTCCCTCCTCAAGACCGTGAAGAAGATGGGGAAGCGCATCAAGCAGCTGACCAAGGGCAAGAGCAAGTCTCCCAGCCACGACTCCGACAACACTCCTCCGATACACCTCGGTTCCTATCATGACGACGACGTAGTCGAGGACTCCGAAGAAGGTGATGAAGGCTCCTCCAAATTCCAAACGGCAGAGACCTCAACCAGGAAGAGGAAGGCCTCGAAGTCACCTCAAGCGAGCACCAAAGGGTGATTCCACATCATCCTCCTCCTCAGATTCTTTCTGAGAGGTATGAACCCCAACCATGTAAATATCATGCATTTTTTTTTTCTTATTTTCACTTATCTTTTGCTTTGATTCTCTCTTCCGCCTTCTTATCACACAAGGGACCGTGTGAACTAAGTGTGGGGGAGAGGGTCAATGGTATTTGACGAAGTGCTTTATGTTCTTATTTTATATTTTGCATAACCTTGAGTCTCATGCATTTACATCTTTAGAAAATCATGTAAAATTTTCATTTTTGCATTGCTAAAAAAAAAAACCAAAAACAGAGCATGTAGTTAAGATCATTTCATTTGCATCTGAGCAATGTTTGTTGAGCTGATTGATTGAGTTGCGGAATTGCTTCAGTGCCCTAGTTCTAAGTTGTTTGGCGCTTTTGATAGTTCTTGAAGTTAAGGTAAACCGCATCATCAAAAAGCATCATGACTGTCTTAGTAAAACCGAATGCATTGCTGCGATTTGAATCTGCTCCTTGTCTAAGTGAAACCTGAACCTGAACATCAATTATCATGCTCATGCTTGTTAAGTTCAACTCGTGGATTATACATACTTGAATCATCTTTGCATTATTGTTCATCCTTCTTTGTTGATTCAAGTAGAACTCCCTGCCCTTAACCAACCCTTCCTTTCAAACCAAATGTTGTTCTTGTGTGTTGTGAGGCCTTTGAAAAAGCTTGGCATAAAGTGTTAGGTCTTGAGCCGACAAGGATAGGTGATCATGTAGATTCTGGTCCACGCTTTTTGGGCCAGACTAGGTTAGGACTGGGTTTGGGAATGTCTTGGGGTGGGATTCAAAAAGAAAAAGAAAGAAAGAGCTTGTGAGCAAAAAGAAAAGAAGCGTTTTAGCTGAGGTAGATTAAGAGCTTGGTCTGTGAGTTTAAGAAAGCCCCCATCAGAAAATAAAAAAAAAAAAAAAAAAAAGAGAAAAAAGAGTTTCAAAAGGAAAAGATGGGTTAGGGCAAGAGTTTAGACCAAGTCTCTCGAGTTTATCTTTCAAAAAGCCTTAGAAAAATTCGCTAAAAGTTTCAAAAAGCTCTAAGAAAAGGAAAACCCAAAGGGAAAGGGTAGAAATAGGAAGTTTCGGATTTGAGAGTCACCAAAAGGTACTTGGGGTTTCGGGTAGATGATCATTTGTCCTTGTACCTCCCAATTGGTTCTCGCCTTTAGCATTATGCCGAAGCTGTTTCACTTCTTCTTGAGAGAACCCTTCCTTTGTCATTTGACATGAGCTTGCATTGTGATTTGCTCTCTCTCTTTCCACTGGCCAAACGAGTTAACTTGACTTGCATGTGTTTTGATTCACTGTTTTGAGCTTTAATGAATGTTAAAAGGAGTAGAGGATTTGAATGCATGTTTAGGTTGAGCTAGTTGTCATTGATTGTAATTATGAAGGTGCGGCTAAGATTTTTGAAGTAGAGAACATCTTTTGCGCTTTAGACCTTGGAACTAGGTTGTTGATTCAATTTCTCTTCTCGGCTTTCACTTGACTCTATTGCTCAGAGAACACTCTTATGCTTGGTTGATGTTTGCTTGAGGGCAAGCAAAGACTAAGTGTGGGGGTGTTGATGTACTCAACATTTGCATACATTTAGCCTCTCATACTGCATAGTTCTGTATATAATTGAGTCCCATTTCATAACATTTAGTAGCTTTAGTCTACTTAGGATCATTTAGCCTTTAGGATAGCATTTTGCATTTCCATTGCATTTGGGGTGCATTTATCAGGTTTCGGAGCTTATGGCGAAGGAGGGACCGGAGGTGATGATCGGAGATGGACCAGAAGGAGATCGGAGTAATCGGATGGCAAAACAAGCAAGACGGAACAGAGCCTTGAGCAAAAGGAAACAGAGTGCTTGAGGAAGTTGCTCAAGCTGCGCGCATCTGTGAAGTCAAAGCAAAAACGTTGACCAAAGGATACACTTTTCCCTTCTCTATATAAACCTTTAAGACCTAATTTTAGGCAATCTTTATCTTGTAACCAGTTTCTCTCCAAGAAAAACAGTTTGTTCTTGGAGATCTTTTGTAAGCTTTTACTTTGAATCTTTTAAGTTTAAGAAGTACTTAGTTTGCTAATCTTGTCTTAATGATGATTTCTAGCTTTCTTTACCTCTTTGCTTTCGGTTCGAGTATGAGTAGCGAGTAGTTCTTTAGAGGTTTCGAGGGTGAGATTAGGAAAGGTCAGAGCTTTAGCTTCCTGTTAACCTCTTCCTTAATCTCCCTTGACCAGCTTTTCTTTAGCTAGAGCTTTATATCTCGGCTTCTTCTTGATCACTTGAAGTCGCGAATCTAGGCTAGTACACCTAGAAGGTGTTTGCGTTAATGCCTAAGAGAGCTAGCGATAGAGAGAAACATTCCCAACCTAAGAGATTGGTTGTTGGGATGTATCTTGTGCACTTTTAGACTAGATCTTGTGAAAGCTTGTAACTTTGAGTCCACTAGTGAGAGCTAGCTTTGGATTCTCAGCTTGCAAAGCGATCTGACCACGAGAGTGGCGGATTTACCCAAAGTCTAAGCACAAAGCTTGAGTCTTGGTGTGTTGAGAAAGGATGGTTGAGCTCGTTTGATCCCAACTAAGTCTCACCCAAGACGCCTCCTTTATCTTTTATTGTCAAAGTTTAAATCTTTATTTCATCTTGTTAGCTTAAAGCATAGATCTTTACAAAACAAAACCCAATCTTTTATCGAAACTTGATCTTTGCCTTTTCTTTATTTCGATAAGTTTAATCTCCACTTGGATTGACATCTCAAGTACTACAATGACATGAGTGGTATGGATTGAGAGTAGTTGATACAAAAATCCTACTTATCAGTCCTCTATTTATCCTCAATAGACGAACCGCCAAACCCTACAAGGTTGTGTCTTGGTGATTACTCCAAATCTCCAAAGGAATATTTCCTTTCCTTATTTTTCTCTAAGAATAGGAAATATCCCTTTTGTCTTGATAATTCCAAATCTCCTCATCCAGCTCAGCTACCGCCTCTTCTGGATTCGTCCTTAACCGCTACAAGCTCGCATCCAGCTCAGCATCAATCCTTTAGCTCCGTTAAGCTCCGCTTAGCTCCGCTACATATCCGTCCATACGCCCTGATGCACTTCCTGACTGATTCACGATATGCGTCAAACCAGTTGCATCTTCAATCTCCCCCTTTTTAGCTTTGTGTCTTACAAGCACCTGTAAAACTCAAATCCACAATGCACATACCAAAGATAACCAGAAAACAGCGATGTTCTGAATACTTCATCATTAGACATTTAAAATATTCAAATCATTCAGAACATGAGAGTTATGAGTTTAAACATCCAAAA
>CACVBM020000728.1:0-10881 GCA_902728155.2 Microthlaspi erraticum
CCCAAACTCCATGGGAAACTCACTTGTAATAAGGAAACATGGATTAATAGGTTCTACACATGACTATGAGGACAAACATGAGTGAAACGGTCTCAATCCAAGGGAGGAACATCAAATGGACCTAATTTGGGAACCGGAAGAGGTAAGGAGTCCGAAATGTACCTCTGTGACTCCACATTGTGGAAACTCACTTGTAGTGTATAAGATGAACTAGATGGACCCATACTTACCAAACATGGATTAATAGGTTCTACACATGACTATGAGGACAAACATGAGTGAAACGGTCTCAATCCAAGGGAGGAACATCAAATGGACCTAATTTGGGAACCGGAAGAGGTAAGGAGTCCGAAATGTACCTCTGTGACTCCACATTGTGGAAACTCACTTGTAGTGTATAAGATGAACTAGATGGACCCATACTTACCCAAACATGGATTAATAGGTTCTACACATGACTATGAGGACAAACATGAGTGAAACGGTCTCAATCCAAGGGAGGAACATCAAATGGACCAAATTTGGGAACCGGAAGAGGTAAGGAGTCCGAAATGTACCTCTGTGACTCCACATTGTGGAAACTCACTTGTAGTGTATAAGATGAACTAGATGGACCCATACTTACCCAAACATGGATTAATAGGTTCTACACATGACTATGAGGACAAACATGAGTGAAACGGTCTCAATCCAAGGGAGGAACATCAAATGGACCTAATTTGGGAACCGGAAGAGGTAAGGAGTCCGAAATGTACCTCTGTGACTCCACATTGTGGAAACTCACTTGTAGTGTATAAGATGAACTAGATGGACCCATACTTACCAAACATGGATTAATAGGTTCTACACATGACTATGAGGACAAACATGAGTGAAACGGTCTCAATCCAAGGGAGGAACATCAAATGGACCTAATTTGGGAACCGGAAGAGGTAAGGAGTCCGAAATGTACCTCTGTGACTCCACATTGTGGAAACTCACTTGTAGTGTATAAGATGAACTAGATGGACCCATACTTACCAAACATGGATTAATAGGTTCTACACATGACTATGAGGACAAACATGAGTGAAACGGTCTCAATCCAAGGGAGGAACATCAAATGGACCTAATTTGGGAACCGGAAGAGGTAAGGAGTCCGAAATGTACCTCTGTGACTCCACATTGTGGAAACTCACTTGTAGTGTATAAGATGAACTAGATGGACCCATACTTACCCAAACATGGATTAATAGGTTCTACACATGACTATGAGGACAAACATGAGTGAAACGGTCTCAATCCAAGGGAGGAACATCAAATGGACCTAATTTGGGAACCGGAAGAGGTAAGGAGTCCGAAATGTACCTCTGTGACTCCACATTGTGGAAACTCACTTGTAGTGTATAAGATGAACTAGATGGACCCATACTTACCCAAACATGGATTAATAGGTTCTACACATGACTATGAGGACAAACATGAGTGAAACGGTCTCAATCCAAGGGAGGAACATCAAATGGACCTAATTTGGGAACCGGAAGAGGTAAGGAGTCCGAAATGTACCTCTGTGACTCCACATTGTGGAAACTCACTTGTAGTGTATAAGATGAACTAGATGGACCCATACTTACCCAAACATGGATTAATAGGTTCTACACATGACTATGAGGACAAACATGAGTGAAACGGTCTCAATCCAAGGGAGGAACATCAAATGGACCTAATTTGGGAACCGGAAGAGGTAAGGAGTCCGAAATGTACCTCTGTGACTCCACATTGTGGAAACTCACTTGTAGTGTATAAGATGAACTAGATGGACCCATACTTACCAAACATGGATTAATAGGTTCTACACATGACTATGAGGACAAACATGAGTGAAACGGTCTCAATCCAAGGGAGGAACATCAAATGGACCTAATTTGGGAACCGGAAGAGGTAAGGAGTCCGAAATGTACCTCTGTGACTCCACATTGTGGAAACTCACTTGTAGTGTATAAGATGAACTAGATGGACCCATACTTACCAAACATGGATTAATAGGTTCTACACATGACTATGAGGACAAACATGAGTGAAACGGTCTCAATCCAAGGGAGGAACATCAAATGGACCTAATTTGGGAACCGGAAGAGGTAAGGAGTCCGAAATGTACCTCTGTGACTCCACATTGTGGAAACTCACTTGTAGTGTATAAGATGAACTAGATGGACCCATACTTACCAAACATGGATTAATAGGTTCTACACATGACTATGAGGACAAACATGAGTGAAACGGTCTCAATCCAAGGGAGGAACATCAAATGGACCTAATTTGGGAACCGGAAGAGGTAAGGAGTCCGAAATGTACCTCTGTGACTCCACATTGTGGAAACTCACTTGTAGTGTATAAGATGAACTAGATGGACCCATACTTACCCAAACATGGATTAATAGGTTCTACACATGACTATGAGGACAAACATGAGTGAAACGGTCTCAATCCAAGGGAGGAACATCAAATGGACCTAATTTGGGAACCGGAAGAGGTAAGGAGTCCGAAATGTACCTCTGTGACTCCACATTGTGGAAACTCACTTGTAGTGTATAAGATGAACTAGATGGACCCATACTTACCCAAACATGGATTAATAGGTTCTACACATGACTATGAGGACAAACATGAGTGAAACGGTCTCAATCCAAGGGAGGAACATCAAATGGACCTAATTTGGGAACCGGAAGAGGTAAGGAGTCCGAAATGTACCTCTGTGACTCCACATTGTGGAAACTCACTTGTAGTGTATAAGATGAACTAGATGGACCCATACTTACCCAAACATGGATTAATAGGTTCTACACATGACTATGAGGACAAACATGAGTGAAACGGTCTCAATCCAAGGGAGGAACATCAAATGGACCTAATTTGGGAACCGGAAGAGGTAAGGAGTCCGAAATGTACCTCTGTGACTCCACATTGTGGAAACTCACTTGTAGTGTATAAGATGAACTAGATGGACCCATACTTACCCAAACATGGATTAATAGGTTCTACACATGACTATGAGGACAAACATGAGTGAAACGGTCTCAATCCAAGGGAGGAACATCAAATGGACCTAATTTGGGAACCGGAAGAGGTAAGGAGTCCGAAATGTACCTCTGTGACTCCACATTGTGGAAACTCACTTGTAGTGTATAAGATGAACTAGATGGACCCATACTTACCAAACATGGATTAATAGGTTCTACACATGACTATGAGGACAAACATGAGTGAAACGGTCTCAATCCAAGGGAGGAACATCAAATGGACCTAATTTGGGAACCGGAAGAGGTAAGGAGTCCGAAATGTACCTCTGTGACTCCACATTGTGGAAACTCACTTGTAGTGTATAAGATGAACTAGATGGACCCATACTTATCCAAACATGGATTAATAGGTTCTACACATGACTATGAGGACAAACATGAGTGAAACGGTCTCAATCCAAGGGAGGAACATCAAATGGACCTAATTTGGGAACCGGAAGAGGTAAGGAGTCCGAAATGTACCTCTGTGACTCCACATTGTGGAAACTCACTTGTAGTGTATAAGATGAACTAGATGGACCCATACTTACCAAACATGGATTAATAGGTTCTACACATGACTATGAGGACAAACATGAGTGAAACGGTCTCAATCCAAGGGAGGAACATCAAATGGACCTAATTTGGGAACCGGAAGAGGTAAGGAGTCCGAAATGTACCTCTGTGACTCCACATTGTGGAAACTCACTTGTAGTGTATAAGATGAACTAGATGGACCCATACTTATCCAAACATGGATTAATAGGTTCTACACATGACTATGAGGACAAACATGAGTGAAACGGTCTCAATCCAAGGGAGGAACATCAAATGGACCTAATTTGGGAACCGGAAGAGGTAAGGAGTCCGAAATGTACCTCTGTGACTCCACATTGTGGAAACTCACTTGTAGTGTATAAGATGAACTAGATGGACCCATACTTACCAAACATGGATTAATAGGTTCTACACATGACTATGAGGACAAACATGAGTGAAACGGTCTCAATCCAAGGGAGGAACATCAAATGGACCTAATTTGGGAACCGGAAGAGGTAAGGAGTCCGAAATGTACCTCTGTGACTCCACATTGTGGAAACTCACTTGTAGTGTATAAGATGAACTAGATGGACCCATACTTACCCAAACATGGATTAATAGGTTCTACACATGACTATGAGGACAAACATGAGTGAAACGGTCTCAATCCAAGGGAGGAACATCAAATGGACCTAATTTGGGAACCGGAAGAGGTAAGGAGTCCGAAATGTACCTCTGTGACTCCACATTGTGGAAACTCACTTGTAGTGTATAAGATGAACTAGATGGACCCATACTTACCAAACATGGATTAATAGGTTCTACACATGACTATGAGGACAAACATGAGTGAAACGGTCTCAATCCAAGGGAGGAACATCAAATGGACCTAATTTGGGAACCGGAAGAGGTAAGGAGTCCGAAATGTACCTCTGTGACTCCACATTGTGGAAACTCACTTGTAGTGTATAAGATGAACTAGATGGACCCATACTTACCAAACATGGATTAATAGGTTCTACACATGACTATGAGGACAAACATGAGTGAAACGGTCTCAATCCAAGGGAGGAACATCAAATGGACCTAATTTGGGAACCGGAAGAGGTAAGGAGTCCGAAATGTACCTCTGTGACTCCACATTGTGGAAACTCACTTGTAGTGTATAAGATGAACTAGATGGACCCATACTTACCAAACATGGATTAATAGGTTCTACACATGACTATGAGGACAAACATGAGTGAAACGGTCTCAATCCAAGGGAGGAACATCAAATGGACCTAATTTGGGAACCGGAAGAGGTAAGGAGTCCGAAATGTACCTCTGTGACTCCACATTGTGGAAACTCACTTGTAGTGTATAAGATGAACTAGATGGACCCATACTTACCCAAACATGGATTAATAGGTTCTACACATGACTATGAGGACAAACATGAGTGAAACGGTCTCAATCCAAGGGAGGAACATCAAATGGACCTAATTTGGGAACCGGAAGAGGTAAGGAGTCCGAAATGTACCTCTGTGACTCCACATTGTGGAAACTCACTTGTAGTGTATAAGATGAACTAGATGGACCCATACTTACCAAACATGGATTAATAGGTTCTACACATGACTATGAGGACAAACATGAGTGAAACGGTCTCAATCCAAGGGAGGAACATCAAATGGACCTAATTTGGGAACCGGAAGAGGTAAGGAGTCCGAAATGTACCTCTGTGACTCCACATTGTGGAAACTCACTTGTAGTGTATAAGATGAACTAGATGGACCCATACTTACCAAACATGGATTAATAGGTTCTACACATGACTATGAGGACAAACATGAGTGAAACGGTCTCAATCCAAGGGAGGAACATCAAATGGACCAAATTTGGGAACCGGAAGAGGTAAGGAGTCCGAAATGTACCTCTGTGACTCCACATTGTGGAAACTCACTTGTAGTGTATAAGATGAACTAGATGGACCCATACTTACCAAACATGGATTAATAGGTTCTACACATGACTATGAGGACAAACATGAGTGAAACGGTCTCAATCCAAGGGAGGAACATCAAATGGACCTAATTTGGGAACCGGAAGAGGTAAGGAGTCCGAAATGTACCTCTGTGACTCCACATTGTGGAAACTCACTTGTAGTGTATAAGATGAACTAGATGGACCCATACTTACCCAAACATGGATTAATAGGTTCTACACATGACTATGAGGACAAACATGAGTGAAACGGTCTCAATCCAAGGGAGGAACATCAAATGGACCAAATTTGGGAACCGGAAGAGGTAAGGAGTCCGAAATGTACCTCTGTGACCCACATTGTGGAAACTCACTTGTAGTGTATAAGATGAACTAGATGGACCCATACTTACCAAACATGGATTAATAGGTTCTACACATGACTATGAGGACAAACATGAGTGAAACGGTCTCAATCCAAGGGAGGAACATCAAATGGACCTAATTTGGGAACCGGAAGAGGTAAGGAGTCCGAAATGTACCTCTGTGACTCCACATTGTGGAAACTCACTTGTAGTGTATAAGATGAACTAGATGGACCCATACTTACCAAACATGGATTAATAGGTTCTACACATGACTATGAGGACAAACATGAGTGAAACGGTCTCAATCCAAGGGAGGAACATCAAATGGACCTAATTTGGGAACCGGAAGAGGTAAGGAGTCCGAAATGTACCTCTGTGACTCCACATTGTGGAAACTCACTTGTAGTGTATAAGATGAACTAGATGGACCCATACTTACCAAACATGGATTAATAGGTTCTACACATGACTATGAGGACAAACATGAGTGAAACGGTCTCAATCCAAGGGAGGAACATCAAATGGACCTAATTTGGGAACCGGAAGAGGTAAGGAGTCCGAAATGTACCTCTGTGACTCCACATTGTGGAAACTCACTTGTAGTGTATAAGATGAACTAGATGGACCCATACTTACCAAACATGGATTAATAGGTTCTACACATGACTATGAGGACAAACATGAGTGAAACGGTCTCAATCCAAGGGAGGAACATCAAATGGACCAATTTGGGAACCGGAAGAGGTAAGGAGTCCGAAATGTACCTCTGTGACTCCACATTGTGGAAACTCACTTGTAGTGTATAAGATGAACTAGATGGACCCATACTTACCAAACATGGATTAATAGGTTCTACACATGACTATGAGGACAAACATGAGTGAAACGGTCTCAATCCAAGGGAGGAACATCAAATGGACCTAATTTGGGAACCGGAAGAGGTAAGGAGTCCGAAATGTACCTCTGTGACTCCACATTGTGGAAACTCACTTGTAGTGTATAAGATGAACTAGATGGACCCATACTTACCAAACATGGATTAATAGGTTCTACACATGACTATGAGGACAAACATGAGTGAAACGGTCTCAATCCAAGGGAGGAACATCAAATGGACCTAATTTGGGAACCGGAAGAGGTAAGGAGTCCGAAATGTACCTCTGTGACTCCACATTGTGGAAACTCACTTGTAGTGTATAAGATGAACTAGATGGACCCATACTTACCCAAACATGGATTAATAGGTTCTACACATGACTATGAGGACAAACATGAGTGAAACGGTCTCAATCCAAGGGAGGAACATCAAATGGACCTAATTTGGGAACCGGAAGAGGTAAGGAGTCCGAAATGTACCTCTGTGACTCCACATTGTGGAAACTCACTTGTAGTGTATAAGATGAACTAGATGGACCCATACTTACCCAAACATGGATTAATAGGTTCTCACATGACTATGAGGACAAACATGAGTGAAACGGTCTCAATCCAAGGGAGGAACATCAAATGGACCTAATTTGGGAACCGGAAGAGGTAAGGAGTCCGAAATGTACCTCTGTGACTCCACATTGTGGAAACTCACTTGTAGTGTATAAGATGAACTAGATGGACCCATACTTACCCAAACATGGATTAATAGGTTCTCCACATTACTATGAGGACAAACATGAGTGAAACGGTCTCAATCCAAGGGAGGAACATCAAATGGACCTAATTTGGGAACCGGAAGAGGTAAGGAGTCCGAAATGTACCTCTGTGACTCCACATTGTGGAAACTCACTTGTAGTGTATAAGATGAACTAGATGGACCCATACTTACCCAAACATGGATTAATAGGTTCTCCACATTACTATGAGGACAAACATGAGTGAAACGGTCTCAATCCAAGGGAGGAACATCAAATGGACCTAATTTGGGAACCGGAAGAGGTAAGGAGTCCGAAATGTACCTCTGTGACTCCACATTGTGGAAACTCACTTGTAGTGTATAAGATGAACTAGATGGACCCATACTTACCCAAACATGGATTAATAGGTTCTCCACATTACTATGAGGACAAACATGAGTGAAACGGTCTCAATCCAAGGGAGGAACATCAAATGGACCTAATTTGGGAACCGGAAGAGGTAAGGAGTCCGAAATGTACCTCTGTGACTCCACATTGTGGAAACTCACTTGTAGTGTATAAGATGAACTAGATGGACCCATACTTACCCAAACATGGATTAATAGGTTCTCCACATTACTATGAGGACAAACATGAGTGAAACGGTCTCAATCCAAGGGAGGAACATCAAATGGACCTAATTTGGGAACCGGAAGAGGTAAGGAGTCCGAAATGTACCTCTGTGACTCCACATTGTGGAAACTCACTTGTAGTGTATAAGATGAACTAGATGGACCCATACTTACCCAAACATGGATTAATAGGTTCTCCACATGACTATGAGGACAAACATGAGTGAAACGGTCTCAATCCAAGGGAGGAACATCAAATGGACCTAATTTGGGAACCGGAAGAGGTAAGGAGTCCGAAATGTACCTCTGTGACTCCACATTGTGGAAACTCACTTGTAGTGTATAAGATGAACTAGATGGACCCATACTTACCCAAACATGGATTAATAGGTTCTCCACATTACTATGAGGACAAACATGAGTGAAACGGTCTCAATCCAAGGGAGGAACATCAAATGGACCTAAATTTGGGAACCGGAAGAGGTAAGGAGTCCGAAATGTACCTCTGTGACTCCACATTGTGGAAACTCACTTGTAGTGTATAAGATGAACTAGATGGACCCATACTTACCCAAACATGGATTAATAGGTTCTCACATGACTATGAGGACAAACATGAGTGAAACGGTCTCAATCCAAGGGAGGAACATCAAATGGACCAAATTTGGGAACCGGAAGAGGTAAGGAGTCCGAAATGTACCTCTGTGACTCCACATTGTGGAAACTCACTTGTAGTGTATAAGATGAACTAGATGGACCCATACTTACCCAAACATGGATTAATAGGTTCTCCACATTATGAGGACAAACATGAGTGAAACGGTCTCAATCCAAGGGAGGAACATCAAATGGACCTAATTTGGGAACCGGAAGAGGTAAGGAGTCCGAAATGTACCTCTGTGACTCCACATTGTGGAAACTCACTTGTAGTGTATAAGATGAACTAGATGGACCCATACTTACCCAAACATGGATTAATAGGTTCTCCATGATTATATGAGGACAAACATGAGTGAAACGGTCTCAATCCAAGGGAGGAACATCAAATGGACCTAATTTGGGAACCGGAAGAGGTAAGGAGTCCGAAATGTACCTCTGTGACTCCACATTGTGGAAACTCACTTGTAGTGTATAAGATGAACTAGATGGACCCATACTTACCCAAACATGGATTAATAGGTTCTCCACATTACTATGAGGACAAACATGAGTGAAACGGTCTCAATCCAAGGGAGGAACATCAAATGGACCTAATTTGGGAACCGGAAGAGGTAAGGAGTCCGAAATGTACCTCTGTGACTCCACATTGTGGAAACTCACTTGTAGTGTATAAGATGAACTAGATGGACCCATACTTACCCAAACATGGATTAATAGGTTCTCCATTACTATGAGGACAAACATGAGTGAAACGGTCTCAATCCAAGGGAGGAACATCAAATGGACCAAATTTGGGAACCGGAAGAGGTAAGGAGTCCGAAATGTACCTCTGTGACTCCACATTGTGGAAACTCACTTGTAGTGTATAAGATGAACTAGATGGACCCATACTTACCCAAACATGGATTAATAGGTTCTCACATGACTATGAGGACAAACATGAGTGAAACGGTCTCAATCCAAGGGAGGAACATCAAATGGACCTAATTTGGGAACCGGAAGAGGTAAGGAGTCCGAAATGTACCTCTGTGACTCCACATTGTGGAAACTCACTTGTAGTGTATAAGATGAACTAGATGGACCCATACTTACCCAAACATGGATTAATAGGTTCTCCACATTACTATGAGGACAAACATGAGTGAAACGGTCTCAATCCAAGGGAGGAACATCAAATGGACCTAATTTGGGAACCGGAAGAGGTAAGGAGTCCGAAATGTACCTCTGTGACTCCACATTGTGGAAACTCACTTGTAGTGTATAAGATGAACTAGATGGACCCATACTTACCCAAACATGGATTAATAGGTTCTACACATGACTATGAGGACAAACATGAGTGAAACGGTCTCAATCCAAGGGAGGAACATCAAATGGACCAATTTGGGAACCGGAAGAGGTAAGGAGTCCGAAATGTACCTCTGTGACTCCACATTGTGGAAACTCACTTGTAGTGTATAAGATGAACTAGATGGACCCATACTTACCCAAACATGGATTAATAGGTTCTCACATGACTATGAGGACAAACATGAGTGAAACGGTCTCAATCCAAGGGAGGAACATCAAATGGACCTAATTTGGGAACCGGAAGAGGTAAGGAGTCCGAAATGTACCTCTGTGACTCCACATTGTGGAAACTCACTTGTAGTGTATAAGATGAACTAGATGGACCCATACTTACCCAAACATGGATTAATAGGTTCTCCACATTACTATGAGGACAAACATGAGTGAAACGGTCTCAATCCAAGGGAGGAACATCAAATGGACCTAATTTGGGAACCGGAAGAGGTAAGGAGTCCGAAATGTACCTCTGTGACTCCACATTGTGGAAACTCACTTGTAGTGTATAAGATGAACTAGATGGACCCATACTTACCCAAACATGGATTAATAGGTTCTCCACATTACTATGAGGACAAACATGAGTGAAACGGTCTCAATCCAAGGGAGGAACATCAAATGGACCAAATTTGGGAACCGGAAGAGGTAAGGAGTCCGAAATGTACCTCTGTGCCTCCACATTGTGGAAACTCACTTGTAGTGTATAAGATGAACTAGATGGACC
>CACVBM020000729.1:0-10875 GCA_902728155.2 Microthlaspi erraticum
GGACCTAATTTGGGAACCGGAAGAGGTAAGGATCCGAAATGTACCTCTGTGACTCCACATTGTGGAAACTCACTTGTAGTGTATAAGATGAACTAGATGGACCCATACTTACCCAAACATGGATTAATAGGTTCTACACATGACTATGAGGACAAACATGAGTGAAACGGTCTCAATCCAAGGGAGGAACATCAAATGGACCTAATTTGGGAACCGGAAGAGGTAAGGAGTCCGAAATGTACCTCTGTGACTCCACATTGTGGAAACTCACTTGTAGTGTATAAGATGAACTAGATGGACCCATACTTACCCAAACATGGATTAATAGGTTCTACACATGACTATGAGGACAAACATGAGTGAAACGGTCTCAATCCAAGGGAGGAACATCAAATGGACCTAATTTGGGAACCGGAAGAGGTAAGGAGTCCGAAATGTACCTCTGTGACTCCACATTGTGGAAACTCACTTGTAGTGTATAAGATGAACTAGATGGACCCATACTTACCCAAACATGGATTAATAGGTTCTACACATGACTATGAGGACAAACATGAGTGAAACGGTCTCAATCCAAGGGAGGAACATCAAATGGACCTAATTTGGGAACCGGAAGAGGTAAGGAGTCCGAAATGTACCTCTGTGACTCCACATTGTGGAAACTCACTTGTAGTGTATAAGATGAACTAGATGGACCCATACTTACCCAAACATGGATTAATAGGTTCTACACATGACTATGAGGACAAACATGAGTGAAACGGTCTCAATCCAAGGGAGGAACATCAAATGGACCTAATTTGGGAACCGGAAGAGGTAAGGAGTCCGAAATGTACCTCTGTGACTCCACATTGTGGAAACTCACTTGTAGTGTATAAGATGAACTAGATGGACCCATACTTACCCAAACATGGATTAATAGGTTCTACACATGACTATGAGGACAAACATGAGTGAAACGGTCTCAATCCAAGGGAGGAACATCAAATGGACCTAATTTGGGAACCGGAAGAGGTAAGGAGTCCGAAATGTACCTCTGTGACTCCACATTGTGGAAACTCACTTGTAGTGTATAAGATGAACTAGATGGACCCATACTTACCCAAACATGGATTAATAGGTTCTACACATGACTATGAGGACAAACATGAGTGAAACGGTCTCAATCCAAGGGAGGAACATCAAATGGACCTAATTTGGGAACCGGAAGAGGTAAGGAGTCCGAAATGTACCTCTGTGACTCCACATTGTGGAAACTCACTTGTAGTGTATAAGATGAACTAGATGGACCCATACTTACCCAAACATGGATTAATAGGTTCTACACATGACTATGAGGACAAACATGAGTGAAACGGTCTCAATCCAAGGGAGGAACATCAAATGGACCTAATTTGGGAACCGGAAGAGGTAAGGAGTCCGAAATGTACCTCTGTGACTCCACATTGTGGAAACTCACTTGTAGTGTATAAGATGAACTAGATGGACCCATACTTACCCAAACATGGATTAATAGGTTCTACACATGACTATGAGGACAAACATGAGTGAAACGGTCTCAATCCAAGGGAGGAACATCAAATGGACCTAATTTGGGAACCGGAAGAGGTAAGGAGTCCGAAATGTACCTCTGTGACTCCACATTGTGGAAACTCACTTGTAGTGTATAAGATGAACTAGATGGACCCATACTTACCCAAACATGGATTAATAGGTTCTACACATGACTATGAGGACAAACATGAGTGAAACGGTCTCAATCCAAGGGAGGAACATCAAATGGACCTAATTTGGGAACCGGAAGAGGTAAGGAGTCCGAAATGTACCTCTGTGACTCCACATTGTGGAAACTCACTTGTAGTGTATAAGATGAACTAGATGGACCCATACTTACCCAAACATGGATTAATAGGTTCTACACATGACTATGAGGACAAACATGAGTGAAACGGTCTCAATCCAAGGGAGGAACATCAAATGGACCTAATTTGGGAACCGGAAGAGGTAAGGAGTCCGAAATGTACCTCTGTGACTCCACATTGTGGAAACTCACTTGTAGTGTATAAGATGAACTAGATGGACCCATACTTACCCAAACATGGATTAATAGGTTCTACACATGACTATGAGGACAAACATGAGTGAAACGGTCTCAATCCAAGGGAGGAACATCAAATGGACCTAATTTGGGAACCGGAAGAGGTAAGGAGTCCGAAATGTACCTCTGTGACTCCACATTGTGGAAACTCACTTGTAGTGTATAAGATGAACTAGATGGACCCATACTTACCCAAACATGGATTAATAGGTTCTACACATGACTATGAGGACAAACATGAGTGAAACGGTCTCAATCCAAGGGAGGAACATCAAATGGACCTAATTTGGGAACCGGAAGAGGTAAGGAGTCCGAAATGTACCTCTGTGACTCCACATTGTGGAAACTCACTTGTAGTGTATAAGATGAACTAGATGGACCCATACTTACCCAAACATGGATTAATAGGTTCTACACATGACTATGAGGACAAACATGAGTGAAACGGTCTCAATCCAAGGGAGGAACATCAAATGGACCTAATTTGGGAACCGGAAGAGGTAAGGAGTCCGAAATGTACCTCTGTGACTCCACATTGTGGAAACTCACTTGTAGTGTATAAGATGAACTAGATGGACCCATACTTACCCAAACATGGATTAATAGGTTCTACACATGACTATGAGGACAAACATGAGTGAAACGGTCTCAATCCAAGGGAGGAACATCAAATGGACCTAATTTGGGAACCGGAAGAGGTAAGGAGTCCGAAATGTACCTCTGTGACTCCACATTGTGGAAACTCACTTGTAGTGTATAAGATGAACTAGATGGACCCATACTTACCCAAACATGGATTAATAGGTTCTACACATGACTATGAGGACAAACATGAGTGAAACGGTCTCAATCCAAGGGAGGAACATCAAATGGACCTAATTTGGGAACCGGAAGAGGTAAGGAGTCCGAAATGTACCTCTGTGACTCCACATTGTGGAAACTCACTTGTAGTGTATAAGATGAACTAGATGGACCCATACTTACCCAAACATGGATTAATAGGTTCTACACATGACTATGAGGACAAACATGAGTGAAACGGTCTCAATCCAAGGGAGGAACATCAAATGGACCTAATTTGGGAACCGGAAGAGGTAAGGAGTCCGAAATGTACCTCTGTGACTCCACATTGTGGAAACTCACTTGTAGTGTATAAGATGAACTAGATGGACCCATACTTACCCAAACATGGATTAATAGGTTCTACACATGACTATGAGGACAAACATGAGTGAAACGGTCTCAATCCAAGGGAGGAACATCAAATGGACCTAATTTGGGAACCGGAAGAGGTAAGGAGTCCGAAATGTACCTCTGTGACTCCACATTGTGGAAACTCACTTGTAGTGTATAAGATGAACTAGATGGACCCATACTTACCCAAACATGGATTAATAGGTTCTACACATGACTATGAGGACAAACATGAGTGAAACGGTCTCAATCCAAGGGAGGAACATCAAATGGACCTAATTTGGGAACCGGAAGAGGTAAGGAGTCCGAAATGTACCTCTGTGACTCCACATTGTGGAAACTCACTTGTAGTGTATAAGATGAACTAGATGGACCCATACTTACCCAAACATGGATTAATAGGTTCTACACATGACTATGAGGACAAACATGAGTGAAACGGTCTCAATCCAAGGGAGGAACATCAAATGGACCTAATTTGGGAACCGGAAGAGGTAAGGAGTCCGAAATGTACCTCTGTGACTCCACATTGTGGAAACTCACTTGTAGTGTATAAGATGAACTAGATGGACCCATACTTACCCAAACATGGATTAATAGGTTCTACACATGACTATGAGGACAAACATGAGTGAAACGGTCTCAATCCAAGGGAGGAACATCAAATGGACCTAATTTGGGAACCGGAAGAGGTAAGGAGTCCGAAATGTACCTCTGTGACTCCACATTGTGGAAACTCACTTGTAGTGTATAAGATGAACTAGATGGACCCATACTTACCCAAACATGGATTAATAGGTTCTACACATGACTATGAGGACAAACATGAGTGAAACGGTCTCAATCCAAGGGAGGAACATCAAATGGACCTAATTTGGGAACCGGAAGAGGTAAGGAGTCCGAAATGTACCTCTGTGACTCCACATTGTGGAAACTCACTTGTAGTGTATAAGATGAACTAGATGGACCCATACTTACCCAAACATGGATTAATAGGTTCTACACATGACTATGAGGACAAACATGAGTGAAACGGTCTCAATCCAAGGGAGGAACATCAAATGGACCTAATTTGGGAACCGGAAGAGGTAAGGAGTCCGAAATGTACCTCTGTGACTCCACATTGTGGAAACTCACTTGTAGTGTATAAGATGAACTAGATGGACCCATACTTACCAAACATGGATTAATAGGTTCTACACATGACTATGAGGACAAACATGAGTGAAACGGTCTCAATCCAAGGGAGGAACATCAAATGGACCTAATTTGGGAACCGGAAGAGGTAAGGAGTCCGAAATGTACCTCTGTGACTCCACATTGTGGAAACTCACTTGTAGTGTATAAGATGAACTAGATGGACCCATACTTACCCAAACATGGATTAATAGGTTCTACACATGACTATGAGGACAAACATGAGTGAAACGGTCTCAATCCAAGGGAGGAACATCAAATGGACCTAATTTGGGAACCGGAAGAGGTAAGGAGTCCGAAATGTACCTCTGTGACTCCACATTGTGGAAACTCACTTGTAGTGTATAAGATGAACTAGATGGACCCATACTTACCCAAACATGGATTAATAGGTTCTACACATGACTATGAGGACAAACATGAGTGAAACGGTCTCAATCCAAGGGAGGAACATCAAATGGACCTAATTTGGGAACCGGAAGAGGTAAGGAGTCCGAAATGTACCTCTGTGACTCCACATTGTGGAAACTCACTTGTAGTGTATAAGATGAACTAGATGGACCCATACTTACCCAAACATGGATTAATAGGTTCTACACATGACTATGAGGACAAACATGAGTGAAACGGTCTCAATCCAAGGGAGGAACATCAAATGGACCTAATTTGGGAACCGGAAGAGGTAAGGAGTCCGAAATGTACCTCTGTGACTCCACATTGTGGAAACTCACTTGTAGTGTATAAGATGAACTAGATGGACCCATACTTATCCAAACATGGATTAATAGGTTCTACACATGACTATGAGGACAAACATGAGTGAAACGGTCTCAATCCAAGGGAGGAACATCAAATGGACCTAATTTGGGAACCGGAAGAGGTAAGGAGTCCGAAATGTACCTCTGTGACTCCACATTGTGGAAACTCACTTGTAGTGTATAAGATGAACTAGATGGACCCATACTTACCCAAACATGGATTAATAGGTTCTACACATGACTATGAGGACAAACATGAGTGAAACGGTCTCAATCCAAGGGAGGAACATCAAATGGACCTAATTTGGGAACCGGAAGAGGTAAGGAGTCCGAAATGTACCTCTGTGACTCCACATTGTGGAAACTCACTTGTAGTGTATAAGATGAACTAGATGGACCCATACTTACCAAACATGGATTAATAGGTTCTACACATGACTATGAGGACAAACATGAGTGAAACGGTCTCAATCCAAGGGAGGAACATCAAATGGACCTAATTTGGGAACCGGAAGAGGTAAGGAGTCCGAAATGTACCTCTGTGACTCCACATTGTGGAAACTCACTTGTAGTGTATAAGATGAACTAGATGGACCCATACTTACCAAACATGGATTAATAGGTTCTACACATGACTATGAGGACAAACATGAGTGAAACGGTCTCAATCCAAGGGAGGAACATCAAATGGACCTAATTTGGGAACCGGAAGAGGTAAGGAGTCCGAAATGTACCTCTGTGACTCCACATTGTGGAAACTCACTTGTAGTGTATAAGATGAACTAGATGGACCCATACTTACCAAACATGGATTAATAGGTTCTACACATGACTATGAGGACAAACATGAGTGAAACGGTCTCAATCCAAGGGAGGAACATCAAATGGACCTAATTTGGGAACCGGAAGAGGTAAGGAGTCCGAAATGTACCTCTGTGACTCCACATTGTGGAAACTCACTTGTAGTGTATAAGATGAACTAGATGGACCCATACTTATCCAAACATGGATTAATAGGTTCTACACATGACTATGAGGACAAACATGAGTGAAACGGTCTCAATCCAAGGGAGGAACATCAAATGGACCTAATTTGGGAACCGGAAGAGGTAAGGAGTCCGAAATGTACCTCTGTGACTCCACATTGTGGAAACTCACTTGTAGTGTATAAGATGAACTAGATGGACCCATACTTACCCAAACATGGATTAATAGGTTCTACACATGACTATGAGGACAAACATGAGTGAAACGGTCTCAATCCAAGGGAGGAACATCAAATGGACCTAATTTGGGAACCGGAAGAGGTAAGGAGTCCGAAATGTACCTCTGTGACTCCACATTGTGGAAACTCACTTGTAGTGTATAAGATGAACTAGATGGACCCATACTTACCAAACATGGATTAATAGGTTCTACACATGACTATGAGGACAAACATGAGTGAAACGGTCTCAATCCAAGGGAGGAACATCAAATGGACCTAATTTGGGAACCGGAAGAGGTAAGGAGTCCGAAATGTACCTCTGTGACTCCACATTGTGGAAACTCACTTGTAGTGTATAAGATGAACTAGATGGACCCATACTTATCCAAACATGGATTAATAGGTTCTACACATGACTATGAGGACAAACATGAGTGAAACGGTCTCAATCCAAGGGAGGAACATCAAATGGACCTAATTTGGGAACCGGAAGAGGTAAGGAGTCCGAAATGTACCTCTGTGACTCCACATTGTGGAAACTCACTTGTAGTGTATAAGATGAACTAGATGGACCCATACTTACCAAACATGGATTAATAGGTTCTACACATGACTATGAGGACAAACATGAGTGAAACGGTCTCAATCCAAGGGAGGAACATCAAATGGACCTAATTTGGGAACCGGAAGAGGTAAGGAGTCCGAAATGTACCTCTGTGACTCCACATTGTGGAAACTCACTTGTAGTGTATAAGATGAACTAGATGGACCCATACTTACCCAAACATGGATTAATAGGTTCTACACATGACTATGAGGACAAACATGAGTGAAACGGTCTCAATCCAAGGGAGGAACATCAAATGGACCTAATTTGGGAACCGGAAGAGGTAAGGAGTCCGAAATGTACCTCTGTGACTCCACATTGTGGAAACTCACTTGTAGTGTATAAGATGAACTAGATGGACCCATACTTACCAAACATGGATTAATAGGTTCTACACATGACTATGAGGACAAACATGAGTGAAACGGTCTCAATCCAAGGGAGGAACATCAAATGGACCTAATTTGGGAACCGGAAGAGGTAAGGAGTCCGAAATGTACCTCTGTGACTCCACATTGTGGAAACTCACTTGTAGTGTATAAGATGAACTAGATGGACCCATACTTACCCAAACATGGATTAATAGGTTCTACACATGACTATGAGGACAAACATGAGTGAAACGGTCTCAATCCAAGGGAGGAACATCAAATGGACCTAATTTGGGAACCGGAAGAGGTAAGGAGTCCGAAATGTACCTCTGTGACTCCACATTGTGGAAACTCACTTGTAGTGTATAAGATGAACTAGATGGACCCATACTTATCCAAACATGGATTAATAGGTTCTACACATGACTATGAGGACAAACATGAGTGAAACGGTCTCAATCCAAGGGAGGAACATCAAATGGACCTAATTTGGGAACCGGAAGAGGTAAGGAGTCCGAAATGTACCTCTGTGACTCCACATTGTGGAAACTCACTTGTAGTGTATAAGATGAACTAGATGGACCCATACTTACCAAACATGGATTAATAGGTTCTACACATGACTATGAGGACAAACATGAGTGAAACGGTCTCAATCCAAGGGAGGAACATCAAATGGACCTAATTTGGGAACCGGAAGAGGTAAGGAGTCCGAAATGTACCTCTGTGACTCCACATTGTGGAAACTCACTTGTAGTGTATAAGATGAACTAGATGGACCCATACTTACCAAACATGGATTAATAGGTTCTACACATGACTATGAGGACAAACATGAGTGAAACGGTCTCAATCCAAGGGAGGAACATCAAATGGACCTAATTTGGGAACCGGAAGAGGTAAGGAGTCCGAAATGTACCTCTGTGACTCCACATTGTGGAAACTCACTTGTAGTGTATAAGATGAACTAGATGGACCCATACTTATCCAAACATGGATTAATAGGTTCTACACATGACTATGAGGACAAACATGAGTGAAACGGTCTCAATCCAAGGGAGGAACATCAAATGGACCTAATTTGGGAACCGGAAGAGGTAAGGAGTCCGAAATGTACCTCTGTGACTCCACATTGTGGAAACTCACTTGTAGTGTATAAGATGAACTAGATGGACCCATACTTACCCAAACATGGATTAATAGGTTCTACACATGACTATGAGGACAAACATGAGTGAAACGGTCTCAATCCAAGGGAGGAACATCAAATGGACCTAATTTGGGAACCGGAAGAGGTAAGGAGTCCGAAATGTACCTCTGTGACTCCACATTGTGGAAACTCACTTGTAGTGTATAAGATGAACTAGATGGACCCATACTTACCAAACATGGATTAATAGGTTCTACACATGACTATGAGGACAAACATGAGTGAAACGGTCTCAATCCAAGGGAGGAACATCAAATGGACCTAATTTGGGAACCGGAAGAGGTAAGGAGTCCGAAATGTACCTCTGTGACTCCACATTGTGGAAACTCACTTGTAGTGTATAAGATGAACTAGATGGACCCATACTTACCAAACATGGATTAATAGGTTCTACACATGACTATGAGGACAAACATGAGTGAAACGGTCTCAATCCAAGGGAGGAACATCAAATGGACCTAATTTGGGAACCGGAAGAGGTAAGGAGTCCGAAATGTACCTCTGTGACTCCACATTGTGGAAACTCACTTGTAGTGTATAAGATGAACTAGATGGACCCATACTTACCCAAACATGGATTAATAGGTTCTACACATGACTATGAGGACAAACATGAGTGAAACGGTCTCAATCCAAGGGAGGAACATCAAATGGACCTAATTTGGGAACCGGAAGAGGTAAGGAGTCCGAAATGTACCTCTGTGACTCCACATTGTGGAAACTCACTTGTAGTGTATAAGATGAACTAGATGGACCCATACTTACCAAACATGGATTAATAGGTTCTACACATGACTATGAGGACAAACATGAGTGAAACGGTCTCAATCCAAGGGAGGAACATCAAATGGACCTAATTTGGGAACCGGAAGAGGTAAGGAGTCCGAAATGTACCTCTGTGACTCCACATTGTGGAAACTCACTTGTAGTGTATAAGATGAACTAGATGGACCCATACTTATCCAAACATGGATTAATAGGTTCTACACATGACTATGAGGACAAACATGAGTGAAACGGTCTCAATCCAAGGGAGGAACATCAAATGGACCTAATTTGGGAACCGGAAGAGGTAAGGAGTCCGAAATGTACCTCTGTGACTCCACATTGTGGAAACTCACTTGTAGTGTATAAGATGAACTAGATGGACCCATACTTATCCAAACATGGATTAATAGGTTCTACACATGACTATGAGGACAAACATGAGTGAAACGGTCTCAATCCAAGGGAGGAACATCAAATGGACCTAATTTGGGAACCGGAAGAGGTAAGGAGTCCGAAATGTACCTCTGTGACTCCACATTGTGGAAACTCACTTGTAGTGTATAAGATGAACTAGATGGACCCATACTTATCCAAACATGGATTAATAGGTTCTACACATGACTATGAGGACAAACATGAGTGAAACGGTCTCAATCCAAGGGAGGAACATCAAATGGACCTAATTTGGGAACCGGAAGAGGTAAGGAGTCCGAAATGTACCTCTGTGACTCCACATTGTGGAAACTCACTTGTAGTGTATAAGATGAACTAGATGGACCCATACTTATCCAAACATGGATTAATAGGTTCTACACATGACTATGAGGACAAACATGAGTGAAACGGTCTCAATCCAAGGGAGGAACATCAAATGGACCTAATTTGGGAACCGGAAGAGGTAAGGAGTCCGAAATGTACCTCTGTGACTCCACATTGTGGAAACTCACTTGTAGTGTATAAGATGAACTAGATGGACCCATACTTATCCAAACATGGATTAATAGGTTCTACACATGACTATGAGGACAAACATGAGTGAAACGGTCTCAATCCAAGGGAGGAACATCAAATGGACCTAATTTGGGAACCGGAAGAGGTAAGGAGTCCGAAATGTACCTCTGTGACTCCACATTGTGGAAACTCACTTGTAGTGTATAAGATGAACTAGATGGACCCATACTTACCCAAACATGGATTAATAGGTTCTACACATGACTATGAGGACAAACATGAGTGAAACGGTCTCAATCCAAGGGAGGAACATCAAATGGACCTAATTTGGGAACCGGAAGAGGTAAGGAGTCCGAAATGTACCTCTGTGACTCCACATTGTGGAAACTCACTTGTAGTGTATAAGATGAACTAGATGGACCCATACTTATCCAAACATGGATTAATAGGTTCTACACATGACTATGAGGACAAACATGAGTGAAACGGTCTCAATTCAAGGGAGGAACATCAA
>CACVBM020000730.1:0-10852 GCA_902728155.2 Microthlaspi erraticum
TTTGTAGACTCATGTTTGTCCTCATAGTCATGTGTAGAACCTATTAATCCATGTTTGGGTAAGTATGGGTCCATCTAGTTCATCTTATACACTACAAGTGAGTTTCCACAATGTGGAGTCACAGAGGTACATTTCGGACTCCTTACCTCTTCCGGTTCCCAAATTTGGTCCATTTGATGTTCCTCCCTTGGATTGAGACCGTTTCACTCATGTTTGTCCTCATAGTCATGTGTAGAACCTATTAATCCATGTTTGGGTAAGTATGGGTCCATCTAGTTCATCTTATACACTACAAGTGAGTTTCCACAATGTGGAGTCACAGAGGTACATTTCGGACTCCTTACCTCTTCCGGTTCCCAAATTTGGTCCATTTGATGTTCCTCCCTTGGATTGAGACCGTTTCACTCATGTTTGTCCTCATAGTCATGTGTAGAACCTATTAATCCATGTTTGGGTAAGTATGGGTCCATCTAGTTCATCTTATACACTACAAGTGAGTTTCCACAATGTGGAGTCACAGAGGTACATTTCGGACTCCTTACCTCTTCCGGTTCCCAAATTTGGTCCATTTGATGTTCCTCCCTTGGATTGAGACCGTTTCACTCATGTTTGTCCTCATAGTCATGTGTAGAACCTATTAATCCATGTTTGGGTAAGTATGGGTCCATCTAGTTCATCTTATACACTACAAGTGAGTTTCCACAATGTGGAGTCACAGAGGTACATTTCGGACTCCTTACCTCTTCCGGTTCCCAAATTTGGTCCATTTGATGTTCCTCCCTTGGATTGAGACCGTTTCACTCATGTTTGTCCTCATAGTCATGTGTAGAACCTATTAATCCATGTTTGGGTAAGTATGGGTCCATCTAGTTCATCTTATACACTACAAGTGAGTTTCCACAATGTGGAGTCACAGAGGTACATTTCGGACTCCTTACCTCTTCCGGTTCCCAAATTTGGTCCATTTGATGTTCCTCCCTTGGATTGAGACCGTTTCACTCATGTTTGTCCTCATAGTCATGTGTAGAACCTATTAATCCATGTTTGGGTAAGTATGGGTCCATCTAGTTCATCTTATACACTACAAGTGAGTTTCCACAATGTGGAGTCACAGAGGTACATTTCGGACTCCTTACCTCTTCCGGTTCCCAAATTTGGTCCATTTGATGTTCCTCCCTTGGATTGAGACCGTTTCACTCATGTTTGTCCTCATAGTCATGTGTAGAACCTATTAATCCATGTTTGGGTAAGTATGGGTCCATCTAGTTCATCTTATACACTACAAGTGAGTTTCCACAATGTGGAGTCACAGAGGTACATTTCGGACTCCTTACCTCTTCCGGTTCCCAAATTTGGTCCATTTGATGTTCCTCCCTTGGATTGAGACCGTTTCACTCATGTTTGTCCTCATAGTCATGTGTAGAACCTATTAATCCATGTTTGGGTAAGTATGGGTCCATCTAGTTCATCTTATACACTACAAGTGAGTTTCCACAATGTGGAGTCACAGAGGTACATTTCGGACTCCTTACCTCTTCCGGTTCCCAAATTTGGTCCATTTGATGTTCCTCCCTTGGATTGAGACCGTTTCACTCATGTTTGTCCTCATAGTCATGTGTAGAACCTATTAATCCATGTTTGGGTAAGTATGGGTCCATCTAGTTCATCTTATACACTACAAGTGAGTTTCCACAATGTGGAGTCACAGAGGTACATTTCGGACTCCTTACCTCTTCCGGTTCCCAAATTTGGTCCATTTGATGTTCCTCCCTTGGATTGAGACCGTTTCACTCATGTTTGTCCTCATAGTCATGTGTAGAACCTATTAATCCATGTTTGGGTAAGTATGGGTCCATCTAGTTCATCTTATACACTACAAGTGAGTTTCCACAATGTGGAGTCACAGAGGTACATTTCGGACTCCTTACCTCTTCCGGTTCCCAAATTTGGTCCATTTGATGTTCCTCCCTTGGATTGAGACCGTTTCACTCATGTTTGTCCTCATAGTCATGTGTAGAACCTATTAATCCATGTTTGGGTAAGTATGGGTCCATCTAGTTCATCTTATACACTACAAGTGAGTTTCCACAATGTGGAGTCACAGAGGTACATTTCGGACTCCTTACCTCTTCCGGTTCCCAAATTTGGTCCATTTGATGTTCCTCCCTTGGATTGAGACCGTTTCACTCATGTTTGTCCTCATAGTCATGTGTAGAACCTATTAATCCATGTTTGGGTAAGTATGGGTCCATCTAGTTCATCTTATACACTACAAGTGAGTTTCCACAATGTGGAGTCACAGAGGTACATTTCGGACTCCTTACCTCTTCCGGTTCCCAAATTTGGTCCATTTGATGTTCCTCCCTTGGATTGAGACCGTTTCACTCATGTTTGTCCTCATAGTCATGTGTAGAACCTATTAATCCATGTTTGGGTAAGTATGGGTCCATCTAGTTCATCTTATACACTACAAGTGAGTTTCCACAATGTGGAGTCACAGAGGTACATTTCGGACTCCTTACCTCTTCCGGTTCCCAAATTTGGTCCATTTGATGTTCCTCCCTTGGATTGAGACCGTTTCACTCATGTTTGTCCTCATAGTCATGTGTAGAACCTATTAATCCATGTTTGGGTAAGTATGGGTCCATCTAGTTCATCTTATACACTACAAGTGAGTTTCCACAATGTGGAGTCACAGAGGTACATTTCGGACTCCTTACCTCTTCCGGTTCCCAAATTTGGTCCATTTGATGTTCCTCCCTTGGATTGAGACCGTTTCACTCATGTTTGTCCTCATAGTCATGTGTAGAACCTATTAATCCATGTTTGGGTAAGTATGGGTCCATCTAGTTCATCTTATACACTACAAGTGAGTTTCCACAATGTGGAGTCACAGAGGTACATTTCGGACTCCTTACCTCTTCCGGTTCCCAAATTTGGTCCATTTGATGTTCCTCCCTTGGATTGAGACCGTTTCACTCATGTTTGTCCTCATAGTCATGTGTAGAACCTATTAATCCATGTTTGGGTAAGTATGGGTCCATCTAGTTCATCTTATACACTACAAGTGAGTTTCCACAATGTGGAGTCACAGAGGTACATTTCGGACTCCTTACCTCTTCCGGTTCCCAAATTTGGTCCATTTGATGTTCCTCCCTTGGATTGAGACCGTTTCACTCATGTTTGTCCTCATAGTCATGTGTAGAACCTATTAATCCATGTTTGGGTAAGTATGGGTCCATCTAGTTCATCTTATACACTACAAGTGAGTTTCCACAATGTGGAGTCACAGAGGTACATTTCGGACTCCTTACCTCTTCCGGTTCCCAAATTTGGTCCATTTGATGTTCCTCCCTTGGATTGAGACCGTTTCACTCATGTTTGTCCTCATAGTCATGTGTAGAACCTATTAATCCATGTTTGGGTAAGTATGGGTCCATCTAGTTCATCTTATACACTACAAGTGAGTTTCCACAATGTGGAGTCACAGAGGTACATTTCGGACTCCTTACCTCTTCCGGTTCCCAAATTTGGTCCATTTGATGTTCCTCCCTTGGATTGAGACCGTTTCACTCATGTTTGTCCTCATAGTCATGTGTAGAACCTATTAATCCATGTTTGGGTAAGTATGGGTCCATCTAGTTCATCTTATACACTACAAGTGAGTTTCCACAATGTGGAGTCACAGAGGTACATTTCGGACTCCTTACCTCTTCCGGTTCCCAAATTTGGTCCATTTGATGTTCCTCCCTTGGATTGAGACCGTTTCACTCATGTTTGTCCTCATAGTCATGTGTAGAACCTATTAATCCATGTTTGGGTAAGTATGGGTCCATCTAGTTCATCTTATACACTACAAGTGAGTTTCCACAATGTGGAGTCACAGAGGTACATTTCGGACTCCTTACCTCTTCCGGTTCCCAAATTTGGTCCATTTGATGTTCCTCCCTTGGATTGAGACCGTTTCACTCATGTTTGTCCTCATAGTCATGTGTAGAACCTATTAATCCATGTTTGGGTAAGTATGGGTCCATCTAGTTCATCTTATACACTACAAGTGAGTTTCCACAATGTGGAGGCACAGAGGTACATTTCGGACTCCTTACCTCTTCCGGTTCCCAAATTTGGTCCATTTGATGTTCCTCCCTTGGATTGAGACCGTTTCACTCATGTTTGTCCTCATAGTCATGTGTAGAACCTATTAATCCATGTTTGGGTAAGTATGGGTCCATCTAGTTCATCTTATACACTACAAGTGAGTTTCCACAATGTGGAGGCACAGAGGTACATTTCGGACTCCTTACCTCTTCCGGTTCCCAAATTTGGTCCATTTGATGTTCCTCCCTTGGATTGAGACCGTTTCACTCATGTTTGTCCTCATAGTCATGTGTAGAACCTATTAATCCATGTTTGGGTAAGTATGGGTCCATCTAGTTCATCTTATACACTACAAGTGAGTTTCCACAATGTGGAGGCACAGAGGTACATTTCGGACTCCTTACCTCTTCCGGTTCCCAAATTTGGTCCATTTGATGTTCCTCCCTTGGATTGAGACCGTTTCACTCATGTTTGTCCTCATAGTCATGTGTAGAACCTATTAATCCATGTTTGGGTAAGTATGGGTCCATCTAGTTCATCTTATACACTACAAGTGAGTTTCCACAATGTGGAGGCACAGAGGTACATTTCGGACTCCTTACCTCTTCCGGTTCCCAAATTTGGTCCATTTGATGTTCCTCCCTTGGATTGAGACCGTTTCACTCATGTTTGTCCTCATAGTCATGTGTAGAACCTATTAATCCATGTTTGGGTAAGTATGGGTCCATCTAGTTCATCTTATACACTACAAGTGAGTTTCCACAATGTGGAGGCACAGAGGTACATTTCGGACTCCTTACCTCTTCCGGTTCCCAAATTTGGTCCATTTGATGTTCCTCCCTTGGATTGAGACCGTTTCACTCATGTTTGTCCTCATAGTCATGTGTAGAACTATTAATCCATGTTTGGGTAAGTATGGGTCCATCTAGTTCATCTTATACACTACAAGTGAGTTTCCACAATGTGGAGTCACAGAGGTACATTTCGGACTCCTTACCTCTTCCGGTTCCCAAATTTGGTCCATTTGATGTTCCTCCCTTGGATTGAGACCGTTTCACTCATGTTTGTCCTCATAGTCATGTGTAGAACCTATTAATCCATGTTTGGGTAAGTATGGGTCCATCTAGTTCATCTTATACACTACAAGTGAGTTTCCACAATGTGGAGGCACAGAGGTACATTTCGGACTCCTTACCTCTTCCGGTTCCCAAATTTGGTCCATTTGATGTTCCTCCCTTGGATTGAGACCGTTTCACTCATGTTTGTCCTCATAGTCATGTGTAGAACCTATTAATCCATGTTTGGGTAAGTATGGGTCCATCTAGTTCATCTTATACACTACAAGTGAGTTTCCACAATGTGGAGGCACAGAGGTACATTTCGGACTCCTTACCTCTTCCGGTTCCCAAATTTGGTCCATTTGATGTTCCTCCCTTGGATTGAGACCGTTTCACTCATGTTTGTCCTCATAGTCATGTGTAGAACCTATTAATCCATGTTTGGGTAAGTATGGGTCCATCTAGTTCATCTTATACACTACAAGTGAGTTTCCACAATGTGGAGTCACAGAGGTACATTTCGGACTCCTTACCTCTTCCGGTTCCCAAATTTGGTCCATTTGATGTTCCTCCCTTGGATTGAGACCGTTTCACTCATGTTTGTCCTCATAGTCATGTGTAGAACCTATTAATCCATGTTTGGGTAAGTATGGGTCCATCTAGTTCATCTTATACACTACAAGTGAGTTTCCACAATGTGGAGTCACAGAGGTACATTTCGGACTCCTTACCTCTTCCGGTTCCCAAATTTGGTCCATTTGATGTTCCTCCCTTGGATTGAGACCGTTTCACTCATGTTTGTCCTCATAGTCATGTGTAGAACCTATTAATCCATGTTTGGGTAAGTATGGGTCCATCTAGTTCATCTTATACACTACAAGTGAGTTTCCACAATGTGGAGTCACAGAGGTACATTTCGGACTCCTTACCTCTTCCGGTTCCCAAATTTGGTCCATTTGATGTTCCTCCCTTGGATTGAGACCGTTTCACTCATGTTTGTCCTCATAGTCATGTGTAGAACCTATTAATCCATGTTTGGGTAAGTATGGGTCCATCTAGTTCATCTTATACACTACAAGTGAGTTTCCACAATGTGGAGTCACAGAGGTACATTTCGGACTCCTTACCTCTTCCGGTTCCCAAATTTGGTCCATTTGATGTTCCTCCCTTGGATTGAGACCGTTTCACTCATGTTTGTCCTCATAGTCATGTGTAGAACCTATTAATCCATGTTTGGGTAAGTATGGGTCCATCTAGTTCATCTTATACACTACAAGTGAGTTTCCACAATGTGGAGTCACAGAGGTACATTTCGGACTCCTTACCTCTTCCGGTTCCCAAATTTGGTCCATTTGATGTTCCTCCCTTGGATTGAGACCGTTTCACTCATGTTTGTCCTCATAGTCATGTGTAGAACCTATTAATCCATGTTTGGGTAAGTATGGGTCCATCTAGTTCATCTTATACACTACAAGTGAGTTTCCACAATGTGGAGTCACAGAGGTACATTTCGGACTCCTTACCTCTTCCGGTTCCCAAATTTGGTCCATTTGATGTTCCTCCCTTGGATTGAGACCGTTTCACTCATGTTTGTCCTCATAGTCATGTGTAGAACCTATTAATCCATGTTTGGGTAAGTATGGGTCCATCTAGTTCATCTTATACACTACAAGTGAGTTTCCACAATGTGGAGTCACAGAGGTACATTTCGGACTCCTTACCTCTTCCGGTTCCCAAATTTGGTCCATTTGATGTTCCTCCCTTGGATTGAGACCGTTTCACTCATGTTTGTCCTCATAGTCATGTGGAGAACCTATTAATCCATGTTTGGGTAAGTATGGGTCCATCTAGTTCATCTTATACACTACAAGTGAGTTTCCTCAATGTGGAGTCACAGAGGTACATTTCGGACTCCTTACCTCTTCCGGTTCCCAAATTTGGTCCATTTGATGTTCCTCCCTTGGATTGAGACCGTTTCACTCATGTTTGTCCTCATAGTCATGTGGAGAACCTATTAATCCATGTTTGGGTAAGTATGGGTCCATCTAGTTCATCTTATACACTACAAGTGAGTTTCCACAATGTGGAGTCACAGAGGTACATTTCGGACTCCTTACCTCTTCCGGTTCCCAAATTTGGTCCATTTGATGTTCCTCCCTTGGATTGAGACCGTTTCACTCATGTTTGTCCTCATAGTCATGTGGAGAACCTATTAATCCATGTTTGGGTAAGTATGGGTCCATCTAGTTCATCTTATACACTACAAGTGAGTTTCCACAATGTGGAGTCACAGAGGTACATTTCGGACTCCTTACCTCTTCCGGTTCCCAAATTTGGTCCATTTGATGTTCCTCCCTTGGATTGAGACCGTTTCACTCATGTTTGTCCTCATAGTCATGTGTAGAACCTATTAATCCATGTTTGGGTAAGTATGGGTCCATCTAGTTCATCTTATACACTACAAGTGAGTTTCCACAATGTGGAGTCACAGAGGTACATTTCGGACTCCTTACCTCTTCCGGTTCCCAAATTTGGTCCATTTGATGTTCCTCCCTTGGATTGAGACCGTTTCACTCATGTTTGTCCTCATAGTAATGTGGAGAACCTATTAATCCATGTTTGGGTAAGTATGGGTCCATCTAGTTCATCTTATACACTACAAGTGAGTTTCCACAATGTGGAGTCACAGAGGTACATTTCGGACTCCTTACCTCTTCCGGTTCCCAAATTTGGTCCATTTGATGTTCCTCCCTTGGATTGAGACCGTTTCACTCATGTTTGTCCTCATAGTAATGTGGAGAACCTATTAATCCATGTTTGGGTAAGTATGGGTCCATCTAGTTCATCTTATACACTACAAGTGAGTTTCCACAATGTGGAGTCACAGAGGTACATTTCGGACTCCTTACCTCTTCCGGTTCCCAAATTTGGTCCATTTGATGTTCCTCCCTTGGATTGAGACCGTTTCACTCATGTTTGTCCTCATAGTCATGTGGAGAACCTATTAATCCATGTTTGGGTAAGTATGGGTCCATCTAGTTCATCTTATACACTACAAGTGAGTTTCCACAATGTGGAGTCACAGAGGTACATTTCGGACTCCTTACCTCTTCCGGTTCCCAAATTTGGTCCATTTGATGTTCCTCCCTTGGATTGAGACCGTTTCACTCATGTTTGTCCTCATAGTCATGTGGAGAACCTATTAATCCATGTTTGGGTAAGTATGGGTCCATCTAGTTCATCTTATACACTACAAGTGAGTTTCCACAATGTGGAGTCACAGAGGTACATTTCGGACTCCTTACCTCTTCCGGTTCCCAAATTTGGTCCATTTGATGTTCCTCCCTTGGATTGAGACCGTTTCACTCATGTTTGTCCTCATAGTCATGTGGAGAACCTATTAATCCATGTTTGGGTAAGTATGGGTCCATCTAGTTCATCTTATACACTACAAGTGAGTTTCCACAATGTGGAGTCACAGAGGTACATTTCGGACTCCTTACCTCTTCCGGTTCCCAAATTTGGTCCATTTGATGTTCCTCCCTTGGATTGAGACCGTTTCACTCATGTTTGTCCTCATAGTCATGTGGAGAACCTATTAATCCATGTTTGGGTAAGTATGGGTCCATCTAGTTCATCTTATACACTACAAGTGAGTTTCCTCAATGTGGAGTCACAGAGGTACATTTCGGACTCCTTACCTCTTCCGGTTCCCAAATTTGGTCCATTTGATGTTCCTCCCTTGGATTGAGACCGTTTCACTCATGTTTGTCCTCATAGTCATGTGGAGAACCTATTAATCCATGTTTGGGTAAGTATGGGTCCATCTAGTTCATCTTATACACTACAAGTGAGTTTCCTCAATGTGGAGTCACAGAGGTACATTTCGGACTCCTTACCTCTTCCGGTTCCCAAATTTGGTCCATTTGATGTTCCTCCCTTGGATTGAGACCGTTTCACTCATGTTTGTCCTCATAGTCATGTGGAGAACCTATTAATCCATGTTTGGGTAAGTATGGGTCCATCTAGTTCATCTTATACACTACAAGTGAGTTTCCTCAATGTGGAGTCACAGAGGTACATTTCGGACTCCTTACCTCTTCCGGTTCCCAAATTTGGTCCATTTGATGTTCCTCCCTTGGATTGAGACCGTTTCACTCATGTTTGTCCTCATAGTAATGTGGAGAACCTATTAATCCATGTTTGGGTAAGTATGGGTCCATCTAGTTCATCTTATACACTACAAGTGAGTTTCCACAATGTGGAGTCACAGAGGTACATTTCGGACTCCTTACCTCTTCCGGTTCCCAAATTTGGTCCATTTGATGTTCCTCCCTTGGATTGAGACCGTTTCACTCATGTTTGTCCTCATAGTAATGTGTAGAACCTATTAATCCATGTTTGGGTAAGTATGGGTCCATCTAGTTCATCTTATACACTACAAGTGAGTTTCCACAATGTGGAGTCACAGAGGTACATTTCGGACTCCTTACCTCTTCCGGTTCCCAAATTTGGTCCATTTGATGTTCCTCCCTTGGATTGAGACCGTTTCACTCATGTTTGTCCTCATAGTCATGTGTAGAAGCTATTAATCCATGTTTGGGTAAGTATGGGTCCATCTAGTTCATCTTATACACTACAAGTGAGTTTCCACAATGTGGAGTCACAGAGGTACATTTCGGACTCCTTACCTCTTCCGGTTCCCAAATTTGGTCCATTTGATGTTCCTCCCTTGGATTGAGACCGTTTCACTCATGTTTGTCCTCATAGTAATGTGGAGAACCTATTAATCCATGTTTGGGTAAGTATGGGTCCATCTAGTTCATCTTATACACTACAAGTGAGTTTCCACAATGTGGAGTCACAGAGGTACATTTCGGACTCCTTACCTCTTCCGGTTCCCAAATTTGGTCCATTTGATGTTCCTCCCTTGGATTGAGACCGTTTCACTCATGTTTGTCCTCATAGTCATGTGTAGAACTATTAATCCATGTTTTGGTAAGTATGGGTCCATCTAGTTCATCTTATACACTACAAGTGAGTTTCCACAATGTGGAGGCACAGAGGTACATTTCGGACTCCTTACCTCTTCCGGTTCCCAAATTTGGTCCATTTGATGTTCCTCCCTTGGATTGAGACCGTTTCACTCATGTTTGTCCTCATAGTCATGTGTAGAACTATTAATCCATGTTTTGGTAAGTATGGGTCCATCTAGTTCATCTTATACACTACAAGTGAGTTTCCACAATGTGGAGGCACAGAGGTACATTTCGGACTCCTTACCTCTTCCGGTTCCCAAATTTGGTCCATTTGATGTTCCTCCCTTGGATTGAGACCGTTTCACTCATGTTTGTCCTCATAGTCATGTGTAGAAGCTATTAATCCATGTTTTGGGTAATCTAGTTCATCTTATACACTACAAGTGAGTTTCCACAATGTGGAGGCACAGAGGTACATTTCGGACTCCTTACCTCTTCCGGTTCCCAAATTTGGTCCATTTGATGTTCCTCCCTTGGATTGAGACCGTTTCACTCATGTTTGTCCTCATAGTCATGTGTAGAAGCTATTAATCCATGTTTTGGGTAATCTAGTTCATCTTATACACTACAAGTGAGTTTCCACAATGTGGAGGCACAGAGGTACATTTCGGACTCCTTACCTCTTCCGGTTCCCAAATTTGGTCCATTTGATGTTCC
>CACVBM020000731.1:0-10850 GCA_902728155.2 Microthlaspi erraticum
AAATGTACTGTGACTCCACATTGTGGAAACTCACTTGTAGTGTATAAGATGAACTAGATGGACCCATACTTACCCAAACATGGATTAATAGGTTCTACACATGACTATGAGGACAAACATGAGTGAAACGGTCTCAATCCAAGGGAGGAACATCAAATGGACCTAATTTGGGAACCGGAAGAGGTAAGGAGTCCGAAATGTACCTCTGTGACTCCACATTGTGGAAACTCACTTGTAGTGTATAAGATGAACTAGATGGACCCATACTTACCAAACATGGATTAATAGGTTCTACACATGACTATGAGGACAAACATGAGTGAAACGGTCTCAATCCAAGGGAGGAACATCAAATGGACCTAATTTGGGAACCGGAAGAGGTAAGGAGTCCGAAATGTACCTCTGTGACTCCACATTGTGGAAACTCACTTGTAGTGTATAAGATGAACTAGATGGACCCATACTTACCCAAACATGGATTAATAGGTTCTACACATGACTATGAGGACAAACATGAGTGAAACGGTCTCAATCCAAGGGAGGAACATCAAATGGACCTAATTTGGGAACCGGAAGAGGTAAGGAGTCCGAAATGTACCTCTGTGACTCCACATTGTGGAAACTCACTTGTAGTGTATAAGATGAACTAGATGGACCCATACTTACCAAACATGGATTAATAGGTTCTACACATGACTATGAGGACAAACATGAGTGAAACGGTCTCAATCCAAGGGAGGAACATCAAATGGACCTAATTTGGGAACCGGAAGAGGTAAGGAGTCCGAAATGTACCTCTGTGACTCCACATTGTGGAAACTCACTTGTAGTGTATAAGATGAACTAGATGGACCCATACTTACCCAAACATGGATTAATAGGTTCTACACATGACTATGAGGACAAACATGAGTGAAACGGTCTCAATCCAAGGGAGGAACATCAAATGGACCTAATTTGGGAACCGGAAGAGGTAAGGAGTCCGAAATGTACCTCTGTGACTCCACATTGTGGAAACTCACTTGTAGTGTATAAGATGAACTAGATGGACCCATACTTATCCCAAACATGGATTAATAGGTTCTACACATGACTATGAGGACAAACATGAGTGAAACGGTCTCAATCCAAGGGAGGAACATCAAATGGACCTAATTTGGGAACCGGAAGAGGTAAGGAGTCCGAAATGTACCTCTGTGACTCCACATTGTGGAAACTCACTTGTAGTGTATAAGATGAACTAGATGGACCCATACTTACCCAAACATGGATTAATAGGTTCTACACATGACTATGAGGACAAACATGAGTGAAACGGTCTCAATCCAAGGGAGGAACATCAAATGGACCTAATTTGGGAACCGGAAGAGGTAAGGAGTCCGAAATGTACCTCTGTGACTCCACATTGTGGAAACTCACTTGTAGTGTATAAGATGAACTAGATGGACCCATACTTACCCAAACATGGATTAATAGGTTCTACACATGACTATGAGGACAAACATGAGTGAAACGGTCTCAATCCAAGGGAGGAACATCAAATGGACCTAATTTGGGAACCGGAAGAGGTAAGGAGTCCGAAATGTACCTCTGTGACTCCACATTGTGGAAACTCACTTGTAGTGTATAAGATGAACTAGATGGACCCATACTTACCCAAACATGGATTAATAGGTTCTACACATGACTATGAGGACAAACATGAGTGAAACGGTCTCAATCCAAGGGAGGAACATCAAATGGACCTAATTTGGGAACCGGAAGAGGTAAGGAGTCCGAAATGTACCTCTGTGACTCCACATTGTGGAAACTCACTTGTAGTGTATAAGATGAACTAGATGGACCCATACTTACCCAAACATGGATTAATAGGTTCTACACATGACTATGAGGACAAACATGAGTGAAACGGTCTCAATCCAAGGGAGGAACATCAAATGGACCTAATTTGGGAACCGGAAGAGGTAAGGAGTCCGAAATGTACCTCTGTGACTCCACATTGTGGAAACTCACTTGTAGTGTATAAGATGAACTAGATGGACCCATACTTACCCAAACATGGATTAATAGGTTCTACACATGACTATGAGGACAAACATGAGTGAAACGGTCTCAATCCAAGGGAGGAACATCAAATGGACCTAATTTGGGAACCGGAAGAGGTAAGGAGTCCGAAATGTACCTCTGTGACTCCACATTGTGGAAACTCACTTGTAGTGTATAAGATGAACTAGATGGACCCATACTTACCCAAACATGGATTAATAGGTTCTACACATGACTATGAGGACAAACATGAGTGAAACGGTCTCAATCCAAGGGAGGAACATCAAATGGACCTAATTTGGGAACCGGAAGAGGTAAGGAGTCCGAAATGTACCTCTGTGACTCCACATTGTGGAAACTCACTTGTAGTGTATAAGATGAACTAGATGGACCCATACTTATCCCAAACATGGATTAATAGGTTCTACACATGACTATGAGGACAAACATGAGTGAAACGGTCTCAATCCAAGGGAGGAACATCAAATGGACCTAATTTGGGAACCGGAAGAGGTAAGGAGTCCGAAATGTACCTCTGTGACTCCACATTGTGGAAACTCACTTGTAGTGTATAAGATGAACTAGATGGACCCATACTTACCCAAACATGGATTAATAGGTTCTACACATGACTATGAGGACAAACATGAGTGAAACGGTCTCAATCCAAGGGAGGAACATCAAATGGACCTAATTTGGGAACCGGAAGAGGTAAGGAGTCCGAAATGTACCTCTGTGACTCCACATTGTGGAAACTCACTTGTAGTGTATAAGATGAACTAGATGGACCCATACTTACCCAAACATGGATTAATAGGTTCTACACATGACTATGAGGACAAACATGAGTGAAACGGTCTCAATCCAAGGGAGGAACATCAAATGGACCTAATTTGGGAACCGGAAGAGGTAAGGAGTCCGAAATGTACCTCTGTGACTCCACATTGTGGAAACTCACTTGTAGTGTATAAGATGAACTAGATGGACCCATACTTACCCAAACATGGATTAATAGGTTCTACACATGACTATGAGGACAAACATGAGTGAAACGGTCTCAATCCAAGGGAGGAACATCAAATGGACCTAATTTGGGAACCGGAAGAGGTAAGGAGTCCGAAATGTACCTCTGTGACTCCACATTGTGGAAACTCACTTGTAGTGTATAAGATGAACTAGATGGACCCATACTTACCCAAACATGGATTAATAGGTTCTACACATGACTATGAGGACAAACATGAGTGAAACGGTCTCAATCCAAGGGAGGAACATCAAATGGACCTAATTTGGGAACCGGAAGAGGTAAGGAGTCCGAAATGTACCTCTGTGACTCCACATTGTGGAAACTCACTTGTAGTGTATAAGATGAACTAGATGGACCCATACTTACCCAAACATGGATTAATAGGTTCTACACATGACTATGAGGACAAACATGAGTGAAACGGTCTCAATCCAAGGGAGGAACATCAAATGGACCTAATTTGGGAACCGGAAGAGGTAAGGAGTCCGAAATGTACCTCTGTGACTCCACATTGTGGAAACTCACTTGTAGTGTATAAGATGAACTAGATGGACCCATACTTACCAAACATGGATTAATAGGTTCTACACATGACTATGAGGACAAACATGAGTGAAACGGTCTCAATCCAAGGGAGGAACATCAAATGGACCTAATTTGGGAACCGGAAGAGGTAAGGAGTCCGAAATGTACCTCTGTGACTCCACATTGTGGAAACTCACTTGTAGTGTATAAGATGAACTAGATGGACCCATACTTACCCAAACATGGATTAATAGGTTCTACACATGACTATGAGGACAAACATGAGTGAAACGGTCTCAATCCAAGGGAGGAACATCAAATGGACCTAATTTGGGAACCGGAAGAGGTAAGGAGTCCGAAATGTACCTCTGTGACTCCACATTGTGGAAACTCACTTGTAGTGTATAAGATGAACTAGATGGACCCATACTTACCAAACATGGATTAATAGGTTCTACACATGACTATGAGGACAAACATGAGTGAAACGGTCTCAATCCAAGGGAGGAACATCAAATGGACCTAATTTGGGAACCGGAAGAGGTAAGGAGTCCGAAATGTACCTCTGTGACTCCACATTGTGGAAACTCACTTGTAGTGTATAAGATGAACTAGATGGACCCATACTTACCCAAACATGGATTAATAGGTTCTACACATGACTATGAGGACAAACATGAGTGAAACGGTCTCAATCCAAGGGAGGAACATCAAATGGACCTAATTTGGGAACCGGAAGAGGTAAGGAGTCCGAAATGTACCTCTGTGACTCCACATTGTGGAAACTCACTTGTAGTGTATAAGATGAACTAGATGGACCCATACTTACCCAAACATGGATTAATAGGTTCTACACATGACTATGAGGACAAACATGAGTGAAACGGTCTCAATCCAAGGGAGGAACATCAAATGGACCTAATTTGGGAACCGGAAGAGGTAAGGAGTCCGAAATGTACCTCTGTGACTCCACATTGTGGAAACTCACTTGTAGTGTATAAGATGAACTAGATGGACCCATACTTACCCAAACATGGATTAATAGGTTCTACACATGACTATGAGGACAAACATGAGTGAAACGGTCTCAATCCAAGGGAGGAACATCAAATGGACCTAATTTGGGAACCGGAAGAGGTAAGGAGTCCGAAATGTACCTCTGTGACTCCACATTGTGGAAACTCACTTGTAGTGTATAAGATGAACTAGATGGACCCATACTTACCCAAACATGGATTAATAGGTTCTACACATGACTATGAGGACAAACATGAGTGAAACGGTCTCAATCCAAGGGAGGAACATCAAATGGACCTAATTTGGGAACCGGAAGAGGTAAGGAGTCCGAAATGTACCTCTGTGACTCCACATTGTGGAAACTCACTTGTAGTGTATAAGATGAACTAGATGGACCCATACTTACCCAAACATGGATTAATAGGTTCTACACATGACTATGAGGACAAACATGAGTGAAACGGTCTCAATCCAAGGGAGGAACATCAAATGGACCTAATTTGGGAACCGGAAGAGGTAAGGAGTCCGAAATGTACCTCTGTGACTCCACATTGTGGAAACTCACTTGTAGTGTATAAGATGAACTAGATGGACCCATACTTACCCAAACATGGATTAATAGGTTCTACACATGACTATGAGGACAAACATGAGTGAAACGGTCTCAATCCAAGGGAGGAACATCAAATGGACCTAATTTGGGAACCGGAAGAGGTAAGGAGTCCGAAATGTACCTCTGTGACTCCACATTGTGGAAACTCACTTGTAGTGTATAAGATGAACTAGATGGACCCATACTTACCCAAACATGGATTAATAGGTTCTACACATGACTATGAGGACAAACATGAGTGAAACGGTCTCAATCCAAGGGAGGAACATCAAATGGACCTAATTTGGGAACCGGAAGAGGTAAGGAGTCCGAAATGTACCTCTGTGACTCCACATTGTGGAAACTCACTTGTAGTGTATAAGATGAACTAGATGGACCCATACTTACCCAAACATGGATTAATAGGTTCTACACATGACTATGAGGACAAACATGAGTGAAACGGTCTCAATCCAAGGGAGGAACATCAAATGGACCTAATTTGGGAACCGGAAGAGGTAAGGAGTCCGAAATGTACCTCTGTGACTCCACATTGTGGAAACTCACTTGTAGTGTATAAGATGAACTAGATGGACCCATACTTACCCAAACATGGATTAATAGGTTCTACACATGACTATGAGGACAAACATGAGTGAAACGGTCTCAATCCAAGGGAGGAACATCAAATGGACCTAATTTGGGAACCGGAAGAGGTAAGGAGTCCGAAATGTACCTCTGTGACTCCACATTGTGGAAACTCACTTGTAGTGTATAAGATGAACTAGATGGACCCATACTTACCCAAACATGGATTAATAGGTTCTACACATGACTATGAGGACAAACATGAGTGAAACGGTCTCAATCCAAGGGAGGAACATCAAATGGACCTAATTTGGGAACCGGAAGAGGTAAGGAGTCCGAAATGTACCTCTGTGACTCCACATTGTGGAAACTCACTTGTAGTGTATAAGATGAACTAGATGGACCCATACTTACCCAAACATGGATTAATAGGTTCTACACATGACTATGAGGACAAACATGAGTGAAACGGTCTCAATCCAAGGGAGGAACATCAAATGGACCTAATTTGGGAACCGGAAGAGGTAAGGAGTCCGAAATGTACCTCTGTGACTCCACATTGTGGAAACTCACTTGTAGTGTATAAGATGAACTAGATGGACCCATACTTACCCAAACATGGATTAATAGGTTCTACACATGACTATGAGGACAAACATGAGTGAAACGGTCTCAATCCAAGGGAGGAACATCAAATGGACCTAATTTGGGAACCGGAAGAGGTAAGGAGTCCGAAATGTACCTCTGTGACTCCACATTGTGGAAACTCACTTGTAGTGTATAAGATGAACTAGATGGACCCATACTTACCCAAACATGGATTAATAGGTTCTACACATGACTATGAGGACAAACATGAGTGAAACGGTCTCAATCCAAGGGAGGAACATCAAATGGACCTAATTTGGGAACCGGAAGAGGTAAGGAGTCCGAAATGTACCTCTGTGACTCCACATTGTGGAAACTCACTTGTAGTGTATAAGATGAACTAGATGGACCCATACTTATCCCAAACATGGATTAATAGGTTCTACACATGACTATGAGGACAAACATGAGTGAAACGGTCTCAATCCAAGGGAGGAACATCAAATGGACCTAATTTGGGAACCGGAAGAGGTAAGGAGTCCGAAATGTACCTCTGTGACTCCACATTGTGGAAACTCACTTGTAGTGTATAAGATGAACTAGATGGACCCATACTTATCCCAAACATGGATTAATAGGTTCTACACATGACTATGAGGACAAACATGAGTGAAACGGTCTCAATCCAAGGGAGGAACATCAAATGGACCTAATTTGGGAACCGGAAGAGGTAAGGAGTCCGAAATGTACCTCTGTGACTCCACATTGTGGAAACTCACTTGTAGTGTATAAGATGAACTAGATGGACCCATACTTACCCAAACATGGATTAATAGGTTCTACACATGACTATGAGGACAAACATGAGTGAAACGGTCTCAATCCAAGGGAGGAACATCAAATGGACCTAATTTGGGAACCGGAAGAGGTAAGGAGTCCGAAATGTACCTCTGTGACTCCACATTGTGGAAACTCACTTGTAGTGTATAAGATGAACTAGATGGACCCATACTTATCCCAAACATGGATTAATAGGTTCTACACATGACTATGAGGACAAACATGAGTGAAACGGTCTCAATCCAAGGGAGGAACATCAAATGGACCTAATTTGGGAACCGGAAGAGGTAAGGAGTCCGAAATGTACCTCTGTGACTCCACATTGTGGAAACTCACTTGTAGTGTATAAGATGAACTAGATGGACCCATACTTACCAAACATGGATTAATAGGTTCTACACATGACTATGAGGACAAACATGAGTGAAACGGTCTCAATCCAAGGGAGGAACATCAAATGGACCTAATTTGGGAACCGGAAGAGGTAAGGAGTCCGAAATGTACCTCTGTGACTCCACATTGTGGAAACTCACTTGTAGTGTATAAGATGAACTAGATGGACCCATACTTACCAAACATGGATTAATAGGTTCTACACATGACTATGAGGACAAACATGAGTGAAACGGTCTCAATCCAAGGGAGGAACATCAAATGGACCTAATTTGGGAACCGGAAGAGGTAAGGAGTCCGAAATGTACCTCTGTGACTCCACATTGTGGAAACTCACTTGTAGTGTATAAGATGAACTAGATGGACCCATACTCCCAAACATGGATTAATAGGTTCTACACATGACTATGAGGACAAACATGAGTGAAACGGTCTCAATCCAAGGGAGGAACATCAAATGGACCTAATTTGGGAACCGGAAGAGGTAAGGAGTCCGAAATGTACCTCTGTGACTCCACATTGTGGAAACTCACTTGTAGTGTATAAGATGAACTAGATGGACCCATACTTACCCAAACATGGATTAATAGGTTCTACACATGACTATGAGGACAAACATGAGTGAAACGGTCTCAATCCAAGGGAGGAACATCAAATGGACCTAATTTGGGAACCGGAAGAGGTAAGGAGTCCGAAATGTACCTCTGTGACTCCACATTGTGGAAACTCACTTGTAGTGTATAAGATGAACTAGATGGACCCATACTACCCAAACATGGATTAATAGGTTCTACACATGACTATGAGGACAAACATGAGTGAAACGGTCTCAATCCAAGGGAGGAACATCAAATGGACCTAATTTGGGAACCGGAAGAGGTAAGGAGTCCGAAATGTACCTCTGTGACTCCACATTGTGGAAACTCACTTGTAGTGTATAAGATGAACTAGATGGACCCATACTTACCCAAACATGGATTAATAGGTTCTACACATGACTATGAGGACAAACATGAGTGAAACGGTCTCAATCCAAGGGAGGAACATCAAATGGACCTAATTTGGGAACCGGAAGAGGTAAGGAGTCCGAAATGTACCTCTGTGACTCCACATTGTGGAAACTCACTTGTAGTGTATAAGATGAACTAGATGGACCCATACTTACCCAAACATGGATTAATAGGTTCTACACATGACTATGAGGACAAACATGAGTGAAACGGTCTCAATCCAAGGGAGGAACATCAAATGGACCTAATTTGGGAACCGGAAGAGGTAAGGAGTCCGAAATGTACCTCTGTGACTCCACATTGTGGAAACTCACTTGTAGTGTATAAGATGAACTAGATGGACCCATACTAACCCAAACATGGATTAATAGGTTCTACACATGACTATGAGGACAAACATGAGTGAAACGGTCTCAATCCAAGGGAGGAACATCAAATGGACCTAATTTGGGAACCGGAAGAGGTAAGGAGTCCGAAATGTACCTCTGTGACTCCACATTGTGGAAACTCACTTGTAGTGTATAAGATGAACTAGATGGACCCATACTTACCCAAACATGGATTAATAGGTTCTACACATGACTATGAGGACAAACATGAGTGAAACGGTCTCAATCCAAGGGAGGAACATCAAATGGACCTAATTTGGGAACCGGAAGAGGTAAGGAGTCCGAAATGTACCTCTGTGACTCCACATTGTGGAAACTCACTTGTAGTGTATAAGATGAACTAGATGGACCCATACTACCCAAACATGGATTAATAGGTTCTACACATGACTATGAGGACAAACATGAGTGAAACGGTCTCAATCCAAGGGAGGAACATCAAATGGACCTAATTTGGGAACCGGAAGAGGTAAGGAGTCCGAAATGTACCTCTGTGACTCCACATTGTGGAAACTCACTTGTAGTGTATAAGATGAACTAGATGGACCCATACTTACCCAAACATGGATTAATAGGTTCTACACATGACTATGAGGACAAACATGAGTGAAACGGTCTCAATCCAAGGGAGGAACATCAAATGGACCTAATTTGGGAACCGGAAGAGGTAAGGAGTCCGAAATGTACCTCTGTGACTCCACATTGTGGAAACTCACTTGTAGTGTATAAGATGAACTAGATGGACCCATACTTACCAAACATGGATTAATAGGTTCTACACATGACTATGAGGACAAACATGAGTGAAACGGTCTCAATCCAAGGGAGGAACATCAAATGGACCTAATTTGGGAACCGGAAGAGGTAAGGAGTCCGAAATGTACCTCTGTGACTCCACATTGTGGAAACTCACTTGTAGTGTATAAGATGAACTAGATGGACCCATACTTACCCAAACATGGATTAATAGGTTCTACACATGACTATGAGGACAAACATGAGTGAAACGGTCTCAATCCAAGGGAGGAACATCAAATGGACCTAATTTGGGAACCGGAAGAGGTAAGGAGTCCGAAATGTACCTCTGTGACTCCACATTGTGGAAACTCACTTGTAGTGTATAAGATGAACTAGATGGACCCATACTCCAAACATGGATTAATAGGTTCTACACATGACTATGAGGACAAACATGAGTGAAACGGTCTCAATCCAAGGGAGGAACATCAAATGGACCTAATTTGGGAACCGGAAGAGGTAAGGAGTCCGAAATGTACCTCTGTGACTCCACATTGTGGAAACTCACTTGTAGTGTATAAGATGAACTAGATGGACCCATACTAACCCAAACATGGATTAATAGGTTCTACACATGACTATGAGGACAAACATGAGTGAAACGGTCTCAATCCAAGGGAGGAACATCAAATGGACCTAATTTGGGAACCGGAAGAGGTAAGGAGTCCGAAATGTACCTCTGTGACTCCACATTGTGGAAACTCACTTGTAGTGTATAAGATGAACTAGATGGACCCATACTTACCAAACATGGATTAATAGGTTCTACACATGACTATGAGGACAAACATGAGTGAAACGGTCTCAATCCAAGGGAGGAACATCAAATGGACCTAATTTGGGAACCGGAAGAGGTAAGGAGTCCGAAATGTACATCTGTGACTCCAGATTGAGGAAACTCACTTGTAGTGTATAAGATGAACTAGATGGACCCATACTTATCCAAACATGGATTAATAGGTTCTACACATGACTATGAGGACAAACATGAGTGAAACGGTCTCAATCCAAGGGAGGAACATCAAATGGACCTAATT